>NW_004624730.1:14576796-14607875 GCF_000247695.1 Heterocephalus glaber | reverse complement strand
GGAAACCCCTTCCTCTGGACCAGGAGCAGTGGGATGGCCGCTCAGAAGCCCCTACCTCTGGGCCGGGAGCAGTGGGAAGGATGGTGGCCCAGAAGCCCCTTCCTCTGGGCCAGGAGCAGCGGGAGAGAAGGTGGCCCAAAAGCCCTTTCCTCTGGGCTTGGATCAGTGGGAGGGATGGTGACCAGGAAGCCCCTTCCTCTGGACCAGGAGCAGTGGGACGGCGGCTCAGAAGCCCCTACCTCTGGGCCAGAGCAGCGGGACTCCGTACCTTGGTCTGGTGTTCTGGTGTCCTCTGCGTCTTTGTAGTGTGGAACCAGGTGGCTGCCTGTCTGCAGTGGGGTGATTCCGCGTCTTCTGTGCCACTCGGGACCTCGGTAGCATGTGGGCAGACCTGCCTGTCTACAGCGGGGTGATATAGCATCTTCTGCGTGACTCGGGACCTCGGTAGGGTGTGGGCAGACCTGCCTGTCTGCAGCAGGCTGATTCAGTGTGTTCTGTCTGACTGAGGACTTCGGTAGGGTGTCATCCAGGGAATATACTTTGAGAACCAATGCCCTGTTATATCTTGTACACCAAGGTGGGGAACCAGTTGAGTCTTATCAAGTTGGTGCTGAAGTCGCTCTCCTGTGTGGCACATTTCATGTGTCTAATGTTACTTTCCTGGCCTTACTGAAACTTGGTTTTACAATTTATGGCATAATCACTATAGAAGGGTTGGATCAAAATGTCCAAGAGACCAAAGGGACAGAGAAAAAGATTTGGGAGTGGCTGGAACTCAAGCTGTGACCTGAACCATAGAATATGCAGGGAGAAGTGGGTTGTGGGTGAACAGCAGAATGCCAGAGGGGTACTGACACCCCTGCTTTACTTGGAAGGTGAAAATATAGTCACTGTTCAGGGAGGCAACTGGGAGGAGCATTCAAAGAGGTAGGAGGAGAGCCAAAGGAGTTGGTGATGGAGAGTTCTTATTAGAGATTGGACTGCTGGCAAACACCTGGGACCAAAGCTTAAATAGTTAAACAGTGAAGTTCTCATGTGAGCTCCTGGTCTGTGGGAGGAAAGGAGGCTGGTGTCCTGTTACTCTTGCCCGCAGCATGCCTGGTAACCTGCTGTTGCTCTGAGGGACAGCTTGTTGTGAGCATTTGTCTCTGAGGCTCCCGTGGTGCTGTGGTAGCTTGTGGAGTTAAGCATGGTGAGTACATGGCAGTTTTTCTTTTCATAACTGGACACATTAGGTAGAGTAGAAATGTGTTGGTGTATTGATTACTTTTCTGTTGCTGGGACAAAGTACCTGAAACCCACAGTTTAAGGAGGAGAGGTTTATTTTGGCTCATGATTTCAGAGGTTTCAATCCATGACTGGCTGGCTCCAAGGCAGAAATGGCATGGTGGAAAGGGATGACACAGGAAAGCTGCTTAACCTGCTTAACCCATGGCAGCCAGGAAGCAGAGAGAGGAAAGAGCGACAGATACACCCTCCAAAGTGTGCTTCCTCCAACTGAGCCCCACCTCTTATCAGCACATTCAGCTGTGAACTCCAATGGAGCAATCTCCCGGTGCATAAGCACCCCCATGATTCAGTAGCATTCCAGAAGCCCCGCCTCTGAACACATGAAACTTTTGGGGGACATTTCAGATCTGATCTGTTACCACTGGTTTTTTTTATGGCTATGGTGAGGGTGCTTATGTCTGGATGGTTTTACTTTTGGAGGGCATGTTGGGGGAAGTGTGTCTAAGAAAGGGAGGATGTGAGCTGGAACTGCAAAAGTGGGCCCATGGTGCCCTGTGAGCAGTCTTAAGACCAGGCTAAGAGCTTTGCACTTTATACTGTGCCTACAAGGAGATACATTGAGCTCCACAGTGAGGAGCAGTGTGTGGCTAATACACATGGGTGGCCTTAATGCCTGGTGCCTATCTGGGCCCAAGTAGGCTTACTTGAAATGAGGGGGGAGTGAGTAAATGAATAAATTGAGAGTTTGAGGGGAAAGGTGTGATACTCTAATCAAAGTAAGGGTTTAGAAGGAATAGTCCCAAGCATCATGCGTAATTCAAAGTTCACAAGCCTTGGAAACAGATGCTTGTATAACTGCACCCCAACTCTGGTCTCTGTGGCTGCAACTGGCCACTTAACCCCTCCAAACACCAGTTTTCTTGTTTGTGAAATGGGAATAATAATACTGCATCTACCATAAGCTTGTACTTGGCATTTGCATGTAGCACTTCCTGAATGTGCCAGTAGTTTTACTCATCTCTCCTGTTTTTCTCATAGTGCCCTGTGAAATACGCAGGGATGGCATGGCACTGTCTTTCACAGAGGAAGATAGCTCAGCAAGGCCAGAGGCCTTCCCTGGGGGCCCTTCTCCTCTGCGAGCTCAGTACTACCCCTTCCCTCAAGACTTTTCTCCCTCATAAGGTCAATGATCTGTCTTCCCTGGCTTTTGATTACCCTTGAATATCTGAATCATGTAATCTAGAAAAACTTGATTAAATGTGGATAATATGTACCTCTTATTGTCTCAGTCACATTGTCCGTTCCTCTAGGGCAGAAATTTGTGTTTGTTTTAAAAAAACAAACAATAGATGATGATGATGGTGGTGGGAAAAACTTTGAATATTATAGAGGGGTGGAAAATGAAAAATAGAAGTCCTCTAGCCTTCATTTCCATTTCCTAGAGGTGGGCATTGCTAGAAGTTTTTTATCTCTCTTTCCAGAAATGGTGAATGCTTATGAAATCATACATATAAATGAATCATATGTAGGAATAACAAATGAGTATAATTTATATAATTATAACAGGTACAAATCATCCATATTATTGTTGATCTGTATGAGACCTATCTATCTGACCATCTGCCCATATTTCTTCCATCTCTTCATTTATTTATTTCCATTTCACACTCCCATTTCCCTCCTCTCTCATAGACACCCATTCTAATGTGAGATATATATATGATTTTTGTGAGTTATTAAATATGATTATATTAATATACAAGGGGTGATCAAAATATGTGGTGTTTAAATCAGGGAGTCTCTTTCCACCCTGGTCCCTATCTGCAGCTGTCTCCCCCAGCTGTCTCTCACCCAGTCACTGTGAGAGGGTAACACTAGGAACCCTGAAGCTAAGCCTTCTGACAGCCATCCTGAGTCTGAAATTCAAACACTCAACCATTTCTTCAAATGGCACCCAACTCTGCACTCTCTCTCCTGTGTTACGGCAGGTGCTTGCACTGGGATCAGGCCCCACCTGTCACCTGCTGTGTGGAAGGACTCCTGTTGAACAAAACCTCACACTGTCTCAATAATTGCCAGCCCAGTCCACCACCAGCTCTGTCTACCCGATTCCTCCCTGGAGTCCCCTAGAGCCCCCAGTGTTCACCTCACTTCAGCAGTCAGACCAGGGAGAAAGTCCAGACTGTTTTATTCCCTTTGCATTGTGGTCTGTCTCTTCAACTTCTCTGTAGCTTTCAATTTTCCTGTCAGTTCCCTTCCTGGGGTACTTCTCTCTCTCTCTTTTCTTTCTTCCTCAAATTACTATTTTCCAGTGTCTGGATTCTGAATCTTGGAGAGACTGAATTGCTGCTGCTCACCACTCTGCCATTTTTGTAGATTTCTTTTCTAAAGCAGTTCTGAAAGTTTTCTTTTGTGAGTGTCTTTATGATGTGTGGTCAAAAACATGGTGAAGGCTGCTGCTGAGTACCATTCAATGGAAATGCAGGCTTGTAAAAACATTACAGTATGTCTTCAGCCTCCTTTTTCACTGGATCCAGCACTGTGTGACTTCTGGCTCTTCCGCAAAGTCAAAACAACCACAAAAGGGAAACATTTTGAATCACTTTAGGACATTGAGGCAGCCATGACACACAACTATAAAGATACTCATGAAAGAAGACTTCTAGTACTGCTTCAGAAAGTGGAAAGAATGATGGGGTAAGTGTGTTGAAGGAAGGGTGTATTTTGAGGCAGATTGATGGCAATGTGTCTTTTACTATAGTAATTAAATTTTTTTTTACTATACTAAAAAAAGAAAAAAAAATCTTTAAACATTCACCACATTTTTTGATCATACCTTGTAGTATTTCTTTAACACAGAAATGAAAGTATGTATGTCTATATATACATATGAGATTATTATTCTATATCAGTACATGTAAAGCTGCCTTATTCTTTTCAATAGCTGTGTAGTATTTCACTGTGTGGAAATACCATTTGTATCCCCCTATTGTACTTTGCTTTCTTATATTATTTTTATAAACAGTACTACAGTGACAATTTTTTCACAAGCACCTGTGCACATATGGGTTTCTTATAAGGTAATTATACTTCTTTTTTTCAGAACTTATTTTTAAAATTGATTGATTGATTGCAGTGCTTGAGCTCAAACCTAGGGTCTTGCACATACTGGGGAAGTGCTCTGCCATTGAAGTACATCCTCAACTAAATAGTATTCATTTTAAATTACCTTGATATTATCAAATTACTATTCAAAGAGAGAGAACAATTTCTATGCTTTCTAAGAATGTGGTGAGTAGAATTTAAGTCTTTTGGCAACAAATTAGAACTCTTTTCTCTGTCTTGTTAGGCTTTGTTGTTGTTTTAAAGCCCATAGCAGGGAGGTGTAGCTCAGTAGTGGAGTACTAACCTAGCCTATGTGAGGTACTGGGTTCCATCTCCAGCACACACACACACACACACACAAAAGCCCATTGCATACTGGGCACATCTATGGAGAAACATGGCAGGTCGGCAGGTCTCTTATCCCCCCCCCCCCCCAGAGGTGGACATCATTTCACTTCCATCCCGTTCCACCAGAGAGAACTTAGTCACATGGTTATACATTATTGCAGGGGAAGCTGGGAAATGTAGTCCACCCATGTTCCACTAGAATCCTGTAATTATAAGAGAAGGCATGAATAGGGTAAACATTAGTTGGGCCAACCCTACCTAGTTGGCAAGTTGTTGGACTTTATCTTGAGGTGAACGCAGGGTTAGAGTTGCAGAAGGGCTCACACAGTTGACAGTTCCCCTCACAAAGTTCTTTGTGAGGCACTCCTGCAGTGGGCCTGGAAGGGTTCACTGAGGACTTACCATACGACTTGGCCCAGACTGAGTGATTCACCTGCCTCCTTCCTCACCACAAGAATGAGTTCCCTAAATCCCATATAACAGAAAGTTTAAAGGGAAGGGATTTACTCAAGGCAGAGGATTCAAATCCATGTCTGTGTGACTGCAAAGTCCTAACCTTTCCTTTCACAGCTCTGGCCATGGCAGTGCACACTGCAAACACTGCAACTACTGGCTAGGCACCTCACCTTGCCTTGCCCTTCTTAGGGTGTACAGTCCATGCAGTCACATGTACCTGGCCTAATTGACTCTCTTCTCATTTTCCAGGCCCTCTTCCAGCTCTTTGGCCAGCTGCCGTGGCCTGGGTGGCACCCTACCCCAGTAGTCAGCCCAGGGCTTCTCTCACCCATGCAACCCCCAGCTGTCACTGCTGAGGGCCTCAGCAGCCCACTCTTTGGGACCTGCACACTCCCCACCTTCAAATTCCAGCCTCGCCGTGAGAGCATAGACTGGAGGCGCATTAGTGCTTTGGATGTGGACCGTGTAGCCCAGGAGCTGGATGTGGCCACTCTGCAGGAGAACATTGCTGGTGTTACCTTCTGCAACTTGAATCAGGAGGTGTGCAGCCGCTGTGGGCACCCTGTGGACCCGGTGCTGCTCAAGGTGCTGCGCCTGGCACAGCTTATCATTGAGTACCTACTGCACTGCCAGGATTGCCTGAGTGCCATCGTCACCCAGCTGGAGGCACGGCTGCAGGCCAGCCTGGGCCAGCAGCAGCGTGGCCAGCAGGAGCTGGGCCGCCAGGCTGATGAGCTCAAGGGCGTACGGGAGGAGAGCCGCCGGCGTCGAAAGATGATCAGCACCCTACAGCAGCTGCTAATGCAGACAGGCGCCCACAACTACCATGTGGTGAGCAATCTCTGCAGGGTGGGGAAAGTGGAGGGCCATGCACCCCAGCTAGCAGACTATCTAGCCAGCACCACCCTGAGTCACTCACAAGGCTGCTCTGGACCATTCTCACTGGTTAGGAGCAGGTTTTAGAGATGCTGTGTATAGTCAGAGCTGAGAGGTCTGATCAGGTTCTCTCTCTCTCTCTCTCTCTCTCTCTCTCTCTCTCTCTCTCTCTCTGTAGTGTAGAATCAATGTATGGTTAGGCAATAGTGGAGTCAAGCCCATTTTGGAAAAATGACTCCACCATTCTAACAAGTGTAGCATTTGAGTATTTGAGTCTATTTCAATAAAAAAGTATGGATTGGTGTTATGTTTTAAATCTAAAATGTCCCCCAAAAGTCTCAGGTTCAGAGCTGGAGCTTTTAAAAGGTGATTGGATCATAGAGGTACTGAATGTGCTATTAGGGGCCTGGTTGGAAGAGGTGGGTCACTGGGGATGTGACCTGGAAGGGTGTATTTTTGTCTGGCTCCTCCCTTCTCTGCTTCCTGGATGCTATGGGTTGAGCAGTATTTCTCTGCCATCCCCTTCCTCTGCCATCCTTTCCCTCCCTGGAGCCAGCCAACTATGAGCCAAAATAAACTTTTCTTCTTCTACATTATGGGTGTCAGATATTTTGTCCCAGCAATAAGAAAGTGACTAATACAGTTAGGGGCATTTGCCCTTTAATAAATTGCCATGGTTTCCAGGTCTTGTGCCAGGCCCTGAGGCTATAAGCACAAGTCATACTGGTTTAGGTTTTCAGGAAATTTACAGTTTGGTGGTGAATGGGTGATCCATTTCTTCTCACTAAACGTCTGACACCAGATATCTGGATTTCCCCCTCTACGCTGACTAGTTCTTCAAAACTAACAAGTGTCTTTCAGTTTAATTCAATCCTGACACTATTTACCTGGAGACAGTGTCAGTTTTAACATAAGACTGGTTCCACTTCAGATGCCAGTTGTGAGCCCTGGGCCTCCTGTACTTCTCTGACTAGTTATAAGTCGAAGGTACCCAAGATACCGTTCTCAGGTTCAGTAATTTCTTAGAATGGCTCACAGAACTCAGCAAGACACTTTACTTTATTCCTGGCTTATTACAAAAGATGCAACTCAGAATAGTCAAGTAGAAGAGATGCACATGCAAAGTATGTGGGCCCCAACACTTCAGTGTGTTCACCAACTTGGAAGTTCTCAAAAATCCCATTTTGGGGGTTTTTATGCAGATTCTGCCATGCAGGCTCAATTGATTAAGTCTTTGGTTATGTAAGTCAGTATCTGTGCCTTTCTCCTCCCTAGAGCTCAGGCAGTAGGATCTTAAGTTCTAACCCTCCAATCCTGCCTTGCTCTTTATGGTGATAAGCTTGCATCCTAAAGCCATCCAGGGGCCCTCAGCCAGCCATCAGTCACCTAAGGATACAAAAGACACTTGTCACCTCTGAGAGTCCAAGGAGCCCAGAAGCTCTTGTGTCAAGAACTGTGGACTAAGACCAACTAGTATTAGTTGGTTTCTTCTGTAGAAGAAGTTATTGCTCTTATTGCCCAGGAAATTACAAGGGTATTAGGATCTCTGTTGGGAACCAGGGATGAAGGACAAATATATATTCTTATATCTCAGTATCATAGTGGGACAGAGGAATCACAGTGGTGAAGCAGTAGTTGATATAATGTAATCAATATAATGTTTGTGGTTTAAAAGTCAGAACTTTTTCAGTAGTTAGTGGCAAAGCAGCAGCCTAACCTGGTTAATACCAGGAGGAAATTTACTGGTTAACTTAACTGAAAAGTCCAGGGGATATGGAGGAACTCATATTTGGCTTGCCCTAGGAGTCAGATGAAGTCACCAGAATCTGGCTTCTCTTTGCTGTATCCATTTGGATTAAGTTTGACTGTGAGTGACAGAAAAACTCAGGTCATTTGTTAAAACCAGACAGAAGTGTATTTCTGTCTTTCATTAACAAAGTGTGGATGTAAGCAAGTCAGGGCTGGTGTGTAATACCGCAGTCATTAGGGGCACAGTTCTTTATGTGTGGCTTTTCTAGTCTCATTGTGTGGCTTCTACTTCATTGCCTAAGATCACTGCCTGAGTTCCAGCTCTCAGGGCCACCACTCAGCAGGAGGAGAGGGAGAGAAATTGTATCACTCTTTATAAAATTCCCTTTTACTCTGATCAACTAGCAAAATTGTGCTAATTCTGAAGTTTGACTGTAAAAAGATGATAGGATAGATGGACTGCATCTGCAGTGCCTTAGGAGAGAGGTAGAATTACACACACTATTTATTTGCTGTCCTCTGCCTGTGGTGTTCTGAACCCTGGGGTGAAATCAAGATCTTTTGGTGGGATTAGTGCTGGGGATAGAACCCAAAGCCTTGCACATGCTAGGCAGGTGTTCTGCCACTGAGCTACATCTTTGGCCCTGAGATTAGTATGTATAAAATAAGAATTTTTAGTATGGAAACTGAAACATATCCAGAAGTAGAGAGAATAATTTAATGAGCCTTCATCTACACACTGCTTAATCCAGCTGTTCTCAACTTGTAGCCAGTGCCGTGGCATCTGTTTCCCTTCCTACTTTCCTAATCCTAGATTGACTTGAAGCATATTAGTCATATGATTATGTCTGTAACATTTCAGTATGTAGTTCTAAAAGGCAAGGATTCCCTCTTCTAAACATAAACACAACACCATCATCATACCCTGAAAAATCAATAGAAATTCCTTAGTATCATCAAATAGTCAGTGTTTATAGTTTCCCAGGACAGTGGTAGTGTTTTGAATTGACATCACTGCCTTACTCAGTAAATCATATTTTACTTTTTTCTTTCTTCTTTTTTTTTGTGGTGCTGAATATTGAACCTCAGGCCTTGCACATTCTAAGCATTTACTTTACCACTGAGCTACATCTCTAGCCCCCCAAATTCTTTATTTTTAAAGCAATATAGGGGTTCAAAGGGAAGGGGAGTTTGGACAAAGGGGAAATCCCAGGCTGCCTCAGAGGATCTAATCCCATACTCCCTGTTCTCCTCTGTACAGTGCCACCTGTGTGACAAGTCATTCATGAATGCCACCTTTCTCCGGGGCCACATCCAACGCAGGCATGCAGGCATGGCAGAAGGTGGTGAGTCCAGGCAGCAACTGGGGACCCTGTTGGGACTGTAGAAAGGCCTGGGGCTTGGGCAGTGGGCAGGGGCACTATACAAATGTGTACCCAAGCTTTCTCTCATCATCTAATCGAGGATGGAGCTATCCCATCATTAACCAAGGGGCAGGAGACCCCAGAAGGGGCTGGATAAGTTTTGACCACTTGTGTGGAGAAGAGAACAGGTAGGTGCCAGTCTTAGCTTTGTCTGTTTCCATGATGCAACCTTAGTGTTTTGTTTCTGAATTTCTGTGGCTTTTATTGTGACTGGGACAGTCAGATGGAGAGACTTTGAGGGGCCCCTACCTCCCAGCCTTCTGTGAATCTGCAGTTCTCTGCAGCTAGCTATGAATAAGATTAAATGGGGTAAACGAGCAGTCAAACCAGTTCTTTGGCTTTTCTATGTACCTGAACTTATCATAACTTAATAAGTTTGTTTAATCTTATCATTTCAAATTCTAACATGAGCAGCAAGGCTCTATGTTGTCCCCACAAAGAGATTTTCATACTGGGTATCTACATTTTGAGATTCAACAGAAAAATCTGTAAAACAAAATAAATGTATGAAAAGTTTAAAGAAACCTTTTTTCTATTTTCCATCATTTCAATTCCCTTTTCAAAAAAGAGTTTTAAAACAGTATCACTTACCTAGTTACTATACATTCATTACATATCTAATTCTTGTTGATTCTGCACAGAGGGCTAAGGATAAACAAATTTTCCATGTCTTAAATAGTCGTTTTCTAACAAAAATATGGCTCTGATATAGAAACGACATTAGATTTTCTAATGTCATTAAATCATCTGTGAAAACATGAGTTTTAATGGCTGAATAGTATTCCATCATGTGACGATCACAATTTATTTCACAATGTCCTCCCATTGAATATATGTATTGGTTACTCAAAATTTTCCCTATTACACAGCACAGGATGATTAACATTCTCCTATGTAAACCTTTGTGTATTGTTCTTAATATTTCCTTAATGTAAGGAGAGGGAAAATATTTTAAAAAGCCATTCAGGTTCATGACTTTTTGTTCTCAGGTAGCTGGTTTCTCTTGTCTTATTCTATACTCACCTTATTCAACCAATCTGTACTCACTTTATTCAACCAAAATAATTTCTATCCACCTAAAAATTGTTTCCAAAAAGTAAACTGAGAAAAGCCACATCTTTTATCAAAGAAAGATTTAAAATTTTAATAATAGTACCATCTGTCTAGAAATTATTTATACTTTAAAAACTAACACGTATTTGAGAATAATTAATGTATTTTTCATTAACCCTTAACTCTTGCTTTATCTGCATATAGCTTAGCTTTGTAATTCATTCTGAATCATTTTTTGACTTACAAAACTTGGATATTAAGAGAGGATGTTAAAGTTTTCATTATATTAAGAGAGGATGTTAAATTTTTATCACAAAAATGATAAGTGAGGTAATTAGCTAGATTTAATTATTCTACAATGTGTATCTAGATCAAAACAACACATTGTACATGATAAATATATACAGTTTTGTTTGTCAATTTAAAAAAACTAGCTAGGCATGATGGCACATATCTGTTACCCCAGCACTCTGAGAGGATGAGGCAGGAGGATCACAAATTCAAGCCCAGCCTGGGCGACTTAGCCACTTACTGAGACCCTGACTCAGAGTAAAGAAAAGGTTGGGAATGTAGCTCAGTACAAAGGCCCTGGATTCAAACCCTACCAAAAAATGTTTTTTAAAGATTAAGGTATACACCTGCAGTAACCTTGGTTAGAATGTTTCTTCCATATCCCTATTTTTTCATTTGAAACTTAACACTGTAGATGTGAATTATACTACATTATTTTGAAGAGTGACTTGAAAGCTACAGCTGTTTTCATTACTTAAGTTCCTTTCGCTTACAGTGCTGCAGAAGTATGTTCTTTGCATTAATGGTTGGGATATACACACTGTTTAGCATTCAGTTTCTGTTACTCTAGAATTTTGCATTTCTATGTGTCAGTACTGTCAAAATACTTATTTTAAATGGCAGGACAATAATA
This sequence comes from Heterocephalus glaber, assembly GCF_000247695.1. The sequence continues at coordinate 14,596,709 of NW_004624730.1, read as the reverse complement.
GTTCACATTTGGGCCAGGGATTTAGCTCAGTGGTTTCGCCACCTGCTGTGCAAGTGCAAGGACCCGAGTTTGATCCCTAGTACCAAAAAAAAAATTTAATAATAGTTCACATTTATTGAGCTGTCATGGCAGGTACTGTGCTGATCACTTTGTATTATCACATTTCATCCTCACAAAACCCCTCTGAGTTGGGCACTGTTACAATCTCCATTTTGCAGTTTGGGGAAGCAGAGGAACAGGGAGGTAAGTCCTTTACCCAGTGTCAACAAACTGCATGGCAAGGCTGGTCTCAGACTCAGAGGTGACTGCAGAAGTGAGAAAGAAACTATGCTCCATTGATTTTCACTCTGTCTTTCCACTGCCCCCAGGAAAGCAGAAACAGCAGGAACGGCCAGCTGAGGAGCTACTGGAAGAGCTGAGAGCCAAGCTGAAGTGGACCCAAGGGGAGCTGGAAGCCCAGAGGGAGGCCGAGAGGCAGCGCCAGCTCCAGGTGGGTATGGAGAATATACTTCCACAGCACTGCAAGCAAGAGGAACTTAGGTAATGAAAGTGTCAGAGAGACTCACGGCTACCTAGGCCTACCAAGCACATGGATCCCACAGGGCTTGAAGTCCAGCTGGTTTCCCAGAGCTGGGGGCCAGAGTCAGAATGCCACCTTCTTGGATGTGGCAAATTATTTTAGGGAGTCTGGAAGGAAAATTAAATTATTTTGCCAGACCTACGTGACCAAAAGAGAATTGGAGCAGAGAATTGCAGTTTCCTGTGTTAGTCAGCACTCATTGAAGGGATTTGAATTTGAATTCAGCTTCTTGTACTACATTGTTGGTTGGCTTTTTGAGGGCAGAGCATGGGTCTGATTCTGAAAGCTCCAGAACCCAGCCTGGAGGAAATGTCCAGTAAAAGTTTGTAGAATGAAAATACATGAGTTTTCCCTGCCCTTTCCTTCATCTATCCACCATTCATCATCTCAGCATGCATCTGTGAGCACCAACTGTGCCAGGCATGGTGAGGAATAAGGAAAGAGAAGACAAATTCTTATCCTCAAGGGACCGTATGATTTAGATAAGTGGGCCACTCTGAGGCCAAGCAACTGGGACTATGGGGTAAATGTTTTTGGGTCTCCATAGTGTTGTGCACGACAGGGGGCCGTAGCAGATCTTCAGCAAATATTTGCTACAATGTGGAATTAATGATTCTATTGTTCTCGCCTATTTTTTTTTTTTTTTTAAGGAAACAGAGATTACTCGTCAGAGGGAAATAGAAGTGAAGAAAGAATTTGATGAATGGAAAGAAAATGAGCGGACCAAGCTTTATGGAGAAATAGACAAGCTAAAACAATTACTTTGGGATGAATTTAAAACCATTGCCAACCAGAACTCTACCCTAGCAGAGGTGCTCAACATAGAAAGCTTTTCAAAGTTTTTCTTTCTGTTGAAAACCTGCTTATTTGTTCTCTTTTCTGTTTATTTTCCTTGTATCCAGAATTGAACTCATGACCTTGCGCTTGCCTCTGAGCTAAATTCCTGGCCCTTTATTTGTTCTCAACATTAATTTCTTAGTCTGCACTAGTTATATTTCATCTGCTTTTGGATCTAAGACATTGTGAAGCCAGATACCAGAGGCCAGAGCCTGAGGGAGGCTCACAGTGGTCTATTGCTTACTGGCTTTGAGACCTTGGGTGAGCTGCTTAACTTGCTTGTGCCTCAGTTTCTTTCCTGTAAGATGGGTTGCTGAAATATTTAATTAGCACATATACAGCATTTAACATTATCTGGTACGTAGTTAGAACACCCAAGATATTAACCCTATTTTGCCAAGTGTTTTCATTGTTGCACAAGAAACGAGGCAAAATTTTAATGAATGAACTTTTTCCTGAATATATGAATGTGCACATTCTCTGAATATTGGCTGTGTGTCCAATACTCTGATGAGGTCCATGGGGTCTCCGGAGGTCACATGTAATGGCTAACACTTGCTGACTGTATTTGCTATTTCCTAGCTTCTGTGCAAAGCGCTTTACATACAGTTTTAATCTTTATAATAAGCAAGTGACCATAATATTCTAGGAGCAGGTGCATCAGTTTATTACTTTAAAAAAATTTTTTTTTAAAATAGCTATTACAGGGCCAGGGATTTAGCTCAGTGGTTCTCCTGCCTGCCTCACAAGTGCAAGGTCCCGAGTTTGATCCCTGGTACCAAAAAGAAAAAAAAATTGCTATTACATTCTTTCTTTACAGTTGATGAAACTGAGACCACATAATTTGCTTCAGGTCACATAGCTAGTAAGAGGAGGAGCTGGGATTTGAACCTAGCTCTTCAAATTCACAAGCTCAGATCTCCTACTGGGTCTACTACCAAATTTATGCAGGAAGATTTTATTAGGGTTATCTTTGGATTATATCTTCCCTTGTAAGCCTGTATCAAGAGGAGAGTTTTGAGGAAAAATCTAGTCTTAAAATGTATTTATCTTTTACTTGTCCTCCCAACATCAAGGCGAGTCGTGGCTTTGCAAATTAACTGTTTGATGGTGTTTCTTACAATCAAGCCACATTTTGCCTAAAGAAACACAGAGACACCTTTTCAAAAGGGAATTGTAATAGGATATTCCTGGAAGCAGAGAACAAAGAGAGGAGCTGGGGAGGGAGGTAAAGTCTTCCAAGTCAGGGCCCCAGTGACCTGCTTCTTCTGACTGGACCCCTGCTTCTAACTGTAAGTCACCTGTAAGCCCCATAATTCAATCACCTTCCAAAAGCCCTAAAAGCACATGAGAATTTTGGGCAACGTCTAGGTATAAACCATAACACGACCCACACCATCCCAACCTAAATGCTCCCCCACTGGATCAGAGATGACCTGTGGAAGACAAGATGTTGCTCCATCATGTGGACGTCAGTGCCTGACACCCAACTCCACACCATCATTCCCAGGTTTTGTTAATTCATTTAAAAAACCTGTGGGGTGGGGAAGCCAGGTAGGATTCCATTTAGAACAATTATGAGAAGTACGGTAAGATAGTCAATCTTCAAAACTTAGGAAAGTATTCTTGATGTTAGGAGGGCCAATGAGAGTGAAATACATTTTGGAGATATTTGTCCTCAAAACTTTCCACCTGATACAGAAGTCTGAGAGCTTACTTTGGTTAAGTTGCTTGACCAAAGAGAGAACTTTATATTAGATAGAGGTAAACTGAGCTGCCAAAGGAGTCTCTAATTGAAATGCAAATACCTCGAAAGTTTGTGATCCCAAGAAAACCAGTTCTATGGTGTGTCATAGCAGTATAGAAGCCAGAAGTGGCAGACACATCAGAATCCCTGAGTTGAGTATATGTCTGGTAAAGCATTTGACTATCAAAATATTTAAAGAGTTTAGAAGTGATTAACATTGGCCGCAGTATTACTTAAGTGGTGACTGAGAAGAGTGAGCAAAAACTAAACCCAAGTCAAACTCAGGGGCTTGTAGTTTCTCTCTCTCTTTCCTACATTGGGGGTTGGACCCTGGGTCTTCACACTGAGCTACATCCCCAGCCCTTAATTTTTTTTCTTTTTTTTGAGACAGGGCTTTGGTAAGCCATTAAGTTGCCTAGGCTGAGCTTGAGCTTGCAGTCTCCTACCTCAGCCTCAAGGAGTGCTGGAATTACAGATGTGTGCTACCATACTGGGCTGCAGTTTCTTGAAGTTGTAATAGAACTTATGGATTTCATACAGTAATAAAGATAGGTATGGGTATGTTTTGTTTTTGTTACTGCAGTAGTGACATCTATCTATCATAGAAAGGTGGAAAGGCATCTACTCTTTGGTCCATTTTTGTGTCTTTCCTTCAGGTCACATACTGTTAATAGCTCAGGAATCATCAGGAATTGTGGTATGGCTCTGAGCTGTGCAAAGCCAGTCCTTACTGGTGTCAGCCAGGATATTTTTGTGAGGAAGGCCCAGGAGACCTCAGGGAGTGGCCTGCTGTGCCTGAGGGTCTCTAAGCATCTGGTCTACAGCTTATTCCAGACCGAGGAAGAAATGAGGCAGCAGTTGGAGGAATTTGACGTTTTGAGCATAGCAGAATTTAAGTGGAATTGAAAGGACACTCTTAAATTCTGTTCTTCTGTGGCAAATTGCTTCACTTTTGCAAGAGCTGAGCCCTCAGGAGAACCCTAGAAATGTTGATTTGTGTGAATATTTGCAGGTGCATAGGTTTATCAAAGATGAGTAGGGGTTGTGGTTGAGGTAAGGTATGCCCTTCTGACTCTGTTTTCAGGTAAGGTATCAAAGTCAACATCAGGCCTAGATCTTCATCTAATAAAAAGATGCCTGGCCTTTTCAGAAACTGCAGGCTCTGCAGTCCCACAGTGTGATGGAATCCCACCTTGGATCACTGCGGGATGAGGACTCCGAGGAGCGACTCAGGCAGGCAGAAGAGCTCCAGGCCCTGCGAGAGAAGATGGAGATTCAGGTGAGCTGATGCTACATGCTGTGCTTCCTGGAGCAAGCCAAGGACCTTATTATCCACAGCAAGGCCTGTCACTTTTGCAGTAAAGTTGAAAGACATCAAAGCTCTATATTTGCAGGCTTTTGTGCCAATGCATGAAAACAGAATAAGATTCTCAGTTCAGGCCGGGGATTTAGCTCAGTGGTTCTGCTGCCTGCCTGGCAAGTACAAGGTCCCGAGTTCCATCCCCTGTACCTGCAAAAAAACCCCAAAAGATTCTCAGGTGAAGCTGTTGTAAAATATCCAATTTTCCTGAGATCTTTTCTAAAATATATACAAACACATATTAATTTTTTTTTTTTTTTGGTACTGGGGATCGAACTTGGGACCTTGCGCTTGCGAGGCAGGCGGCGACACCACTGAGCTAAATCCCCGGCCCACCTATTAATTTTTTATGTGACACTTTTGTGCCCATTTCATTCTAACCCAGTTGAAAATCATTCAGGAAGTGTGATAGTGTCCTGGAGTTGAAGATATTTGGGATGGATCCAGGGGTAGACATTTATTAATCAGCTCCTGGAGCCAACAAGCTTTGATTTGTAGCATGTTCCGGTTTCTGTGCTGTAAATACTTCCACGTGGCACATTCTATGCTATCAGTGTGATAGTGGTCACTGAATGAAGCTGGGAAAACTTGTGCACAATATGCTCTTACGGGGCTGGCTCTGGCCACTGCCAGATGAACCTTGCTTCAGGCCCATTATAGTTGTGTTACATCACTGATACAGGGCAAAGAGAAGCAACTGTCATAGTCACTAGATAATGCTGGGTTTCTGTCTCTACTCTCTAAGGTGGTTGACAAAGAGCTTCAGGTCTGGCAACTATAAAGGGTTTGCCATTGTTTTTCTATGAAATCTTTTCACAATCTTTGCCTATTTTTCCATATTTGTTTTTCCTACCAATTTGAGTTTGTATAATGTGTGGGTGTCAACTCAGCCCTATGTTGTTCTAGTTTCCTTAGTTTTCTATTGGTCTTTCAATTTTGATTATTGTGATTTGGCCATAAAAAGTAATGTTTATGTGCTCAAGATGATCAAATTATCAGTCTTTTCTTTTTTTCTTTTTGTGATGCTGGGGATTAAACCCAGGGCCTTGTGCATGCTGGGAAAGTACCGCTGAGCTGCATCCCTAGCCCCCTCCCTCTTTTTTTAATGGCCTTCCTCTGAGATTTAAAAAACTTTATATTTGTGTGTTTGTTTTTTTTTTTTTTGGTGCTTTTATGACTTTACTTTTGTTATTTAAGTCTTTGACCCACGTAGAATTTACTTTGGTTTAAGATATGGGGTAAGGATCCAGTTCATATTTTTTTGTAGGCAGCAAGCTACTTGTTCAAACACCTTTAGTCAATCATCTATCTTCCCAGTCCCTCAATTGAGTTTCCATCTTCTTCTATCTTTGCCTGGGCTTTCTACTCTGTCCCACTAGTCTGTCTGCCCAATCATGAGCCATTGCTTTTTAATTTCTGTAGCTTTATAATAATATTAATATCTTGAGGGGTCCACTTAATAAGCTGTTAATCTTTTTCAGAAAACAGAATGGAAGAGAAAGTTGAAGGAATTGCAGGAAGAGCATGTGACAGAGAGGAGAGAGGTAGCTATACTCATGATTCCTTTCTCCTCTATCCTTGCTAGACATGACTGTTGGACATTTTGTGGCTGATACTGTGCCTGGCTGCTGGCCCCTATCAATACATAGAAGGGAGCAGCTCTCTGGCCAGCAGTTTCCTTGGCCAGAGGCAGGGCCTTGTCACTTGAACCCAAAACGCCCTTTATACAGTGCTGCCTCCTCCAGGCCCTCTTGTGCTTTAAGCCTCAGATGAGTCATCTGGCGGTTTCATGTTTGAGCTCTTTGAAAACTTACCCAGAAAGAGCCAGGTGGTATGGACCTCACTGATGTCCCAGGAGGCAGCAGGCACCTGGAAAAGAAAACTCTTCCATACAAATTTGAGAAGGCAGGTTGAGGAGAAAACCAGGTAACAAGAGCTCCATGACCTGCCTGCAGAAAGCTTGGAAGATGACGAGAAATTGACACATGGCAGATACTTGCTCCCCACTCTGTTATAGTGATGCACAGTTCCCAAGTTATGAAACATTTTCAAATGGGAAATATATTCAAATTTGTTCTAAAAGCAGAGGAAATGTACTAAGGTACACTGAGTCAAGTCACTCCCACTTGGCCCTACTCCCACCCAGTCACTCCCACCTGTCTCTACCACTCCCACACAGGCAATGACATGTGTTCCCTTCTCATGTATTCTTCTAGAGGTTTTTCATACAAATGTTAAAAATAATCTTATTTTACATCTGCTCTTATATCAGAGGTAGCATGTGAACACATTTTCTTCTTGTTTTTACCCTGAAACATGCATCCGGTGATTTTTCAATGGTCTCAGCCTACCTCAGTGGGTAGCCACATCTGACATAGCACTTTCTCTCCCGATCTTAGGGGCCTGATTCCATTCTTACTTCTTTTTAGGCACAATTCAAAAATCTGCCCAAATAGGAGGGCAGTTAGTCTTGTTAGAAAGCTCCCTGCCTAGGCCTAGAAACCCCCTAACCTGCCCCAAGTGGAACCCTGCAGAGGTCTCGGCAGACATTTGCCTAACCACCATCCCATGCCCACCAGCTACAGGAGGAGAATGAGAGGCTCCAGGCCTCCCTGTCTCAGGATCAGAGGAAGGCAGCCACCCAGTCCCAGCACCAGATCAATGCCCTCCGTGCCCAGCTGCGGGAACAAGCCAGGCTCATAGCCTCCCAAGAGGAGAAGGTAGGTCTGTCCTCTGACCAGCCAGCCACTGCTGCCTGTAGGCCTCTTCTCTGTGAGGATTGTTTTGGATTCTTGTGGGCCCAGTGGCCCTAGTTCTATTAGGCTCTGAAAGGGAGGGAAGAGTCCTCAGCATGAGGAGCACAAAGGGAGGAAGACGTAGATGCCTCCTTCTGGGTGGAAGAAGTGCTGTTTTCCTTAGGGGCAGCTGACAGTTGGGTTCACTCTAAAGACATAGACCATGTAAGAGGCCTGGCCCTTGGTTGATACTTTGTTCATTAGCTCGTTAAAGCCCCACTCCTGCCCTTTGGTGTAGCCATCACTTTTCCCATCTTCACTTGATGGGATAATGAACAGGCTGGAGAAATCCAGTGCCTCGCTCAAATCTGCACTTGGGTAATAACAAAACCCAACATGGTACAAGTGACAGAGGTGAGATTCAACCCAAGCCAATGGACAGTTTGTGCTCTTTATACTGTGTTCTCAGACTAAATTAATAGCCTGAGGTGAAGTTGTTAGATAAACCAGCATGGTGAAAAGTTGCTTACTCAATAAGCACCTCTCTCCTAGAATTCATCTGTTCTTGATTATTCTCATCCCATCTCAGGCTCAGCACTCCCCCCAGCCCCCATGAGCTTTTCCAGGTTCATGGGAAAGCTCTTCCCCGCTCTGGGGCCCTCCTGGGGCCTTGCCATTATTCTAACACTACCTATCTCACAGGTCAACCTCCACACAGCTCCTCTGGGCTGCACAGCCATTGTCTACTTCAGTCTTCTGATCCTGTGCCCCTTGCTAGTTGTGCTTTTCTGCTCTGCCATCCTACTTCGCTCAGTCAAGTATATCCACTGCCCCCAGCCCCCTTTCTCTTTCCCCCTGGAACTTAGCTTTACACTTCAGGTCTAGTCTGGAGGATTCCTTCTTACATTTCTTAAAACTCTTTTCTGCAAATGTTTCAGTTAGGAACCCATTGGCTAAAGATAACAAAATAAGTTAATACCAGTAAAAGAGGTGACAGTTGCTAGCTGTGGTTAGCACCAAAATTATGCCCCTGGGAATCCAGACTCTGTGTTTATTTTTACCATATTTAACATGTTGATTTTTGTTTTGATGCTCAACTCTCACAGTTACAAGATAGCTCCCATTACCCACCCTTCACAATCATATTTGATGGAAGAAGTTAATGAAAAGGGCCCTTTCTAAGACTCCTGCCAATAAATTATTGGTCAAATCTCTGCCACATGGGAAGCTACAACTTCAAGGAAGACTAGGAAAGTGAAAATTGGCAATGATCTGTAGAACAGAGGTAGGCAAGGGAGAAAACATTTCAAAATGGATGTTGGATGGGTCATACATTAGTATATGATACAGTGGGTAATAACAAAACCCAACTCTAGCTGAAGCAGAAGAGGGAATGTGCCATAACATAAGACAGAGCATCTCACAGAGCTCAGGGCTAGGGATGCAACTGAATCTGGGCATAAACTGGGACCAGAAACATGAGCATGGTCAGAAGTTTTGCTCTTCTATGTGTCTCTGTTCTTTTCTCTATATCTGCTTCAATTTTATTCTGAAGATCACCTCCTGCTTCTTACTGGTTTCATGTGGCAAAACAAACAAACCAAGAAAACCAAAAACCATTGGCTGCCAGTAGCTCTTGACTCATCAGTCTACAGCTCTCCACTCAAACCTGGACAGTCAGATATGGCTGTGGTGTGAGGTCACATGGGTCACAAGTGGCTGCCCAGTCTGCAGCCATATAGAAGGAGGGAAGAAGAGGTGCTTCTTGGATGCCTACATCATGCCTCCTGCCATGTATCTGGCCTTCTACTCAGCTCAGATGCCACATCATGGAGGTAGCCTCTACCTTGCTCTGGCTGTTTCTGTCAACCAGACCAGTAGTACTGTGTGTTGTCCCACTTGCTTCCTTGGGTCTCCTGCCCCACAGTCACAAGCTTTCTTTGAAGAGGGGTCATTCTTGGCTCCTCATTTGGGGAAAGGGAGCAGGTTACCATCCTGGATTGTTACTATTCCACCGTGGCTCCATCTCATTTCACATACAGACTGTAGGAGCTGTTTTGGGTGCTGAGATGGTGTAGCCCAGCTCCTTCCAGTTCCCAGTGGTGGCATGGTGACAGTAGCCATCCCTTCTTCTCTGTGCTGGGGAGACCCACTGCTCAGAGCAGAGTACCACAGTGTTCTCTGCTGGCAATAACCTGCTCTGTTCCACCTCTTGCAGATCCAGACCTTGTCCCTCAGGAAGGCAGAGTGTAAGTCCATAGAGGGTGGCTTGGGACAGTCTTGGCTATTGTCTTGGGCTATTTTCCCTCTCATATCACAATCAGTTTATAAGTGGAGGGCTGGTAACAGTGGCCCATGGGATGTGTGGTGTTGGGTGAGGGAGGGAGCTGCTGGGTCAGACAGCATTTTTGCCAAAGGCTGTCCAACAGCTGGCAGGGGTTCTTGCCTGGTTTGCTCTTATTTGCACATGGATGAGAGCTGGGGAGGCATAAGTGTTTTGAGGGTGTTGATTGATGGAGTGGGCCTCACGAGCAGGCTTTCTAATTCACCATGCCTGTGGCAGGCCTCAGGGTTGACTGGAATAGTACTATTAATAACACTTGTGTTCCATGCACTTTGTCAGATTTGTTGTCTTGCTATTTTAGCCCCACTATTTAATATGGAATGTGTATTATTATCCCCATTTTCTGGGAAAGAAAACTGAGGTTTAGAGAGATTTGAGGACTTATCATTTCATGCACAGCAGGTAAGGTCAGAGCTGACTTGAATTGTGAGCTCTGATCTTTCTGCCTCCAGTGCCTGTGGTTGTGGCCACTGCTCCTTCCTGCCTCTCCAAAAAAGATGAACCTACCAGAGGACCATCTTTTTCTGGTCAGTATTGACCTGAAGTCCTGCACTTCTCTCTGAGTCAATGATGGAGTCCAGGGTAGTGACTCCACTAACTGTATCTTTTCTTTTCAGGGATCCAAGAGATACCAAAGGCTGTGGACACAGAGGAGGACTCTCTTGAGGAAGGTGAGCCTTTTTTTTTCTTTTTGGGTGCCCAGTGTAGAAAACAGATTTGCTGCTGTCTTCATTGTTTAGTTGGTCCTTACTTAATGGTATCTGGACCTCTGAAGCTGGGGTAGAGGGAACTAAGAATATGAAATAAGTATTCCTTAAGTTCCTTGTATGTGCCAGGTATGTTACATGCAAGTATTAACACGCAGTCTTCTGGTTCACTGGTGGAGAAAGTTAGGCTCAGAGAGGGTCAGTAAGTTGTCCCGAATCACAAAGCTGGCAAAGGGCAGAGCCAGGACCTAATTGAAGGCCTGCCCTTCATACCTGCCCCGCTGCCTCTCACCCGGTACAATCCAAAGCAGTGGAGAACTTGTTGCACTGACCAAAAGTGGCCTTTTTGTTTTCTTTTGAAATGTGAGTGTGCTTCAGAAAGATCACTCAGGCACAACTAAGGTGCAGGAGACTCTGCTGTGGCTCTTCAGAGCAGTGAGTGCCTGCGGTCTTCATTCACCTCCCTTAGAAAATGAATCTAATATGCAGAGTTCTCACCCAGCTGCTGTGAGGTGATACAGAAGACAAATAAAAAAGATGGAAATCTCCCTGACCTTTAGGAGCTCCTAGCATGAGAGAGAGGAAGCTCCCAAGAGAGATGAGGGAACGCCCTCGGGGCAGCCTCCTGACCAGGGTCTGCCAGCTCCAGCAAGGCTGAGGACAATTTTGGTTCTTATTTTTTCCCCATTCCCTGGCCCTCCCCTCACCCCCTCCACCCTTCCCTATTTACAAAGACTTTGTTTCCATGTTTTTTTTTTCTCATATTTTTTCTTTTCTCTTCTTTCCCCTTCCCCTCTCACTTTCCCTATTCCTTTAAACATTTTCTTCCTATCTCACGATATCAATTATACATTTTGATTCTTATTTACAGTTTTAGTTTTTCACACCAGAGAAACTATTTGGTATTTACACATGTGTGTCCTATTTATTTCACTTAAGAGTATGGCCTCAATGTGCATCCACTTATCTATAAATGTCTCTCGATTCTCATTCTTTATGGCTGAGTAGTACTCCATTTTATAAAAAAAACACATCATCTTTATCCAGTCTCCAGAAGATGGGCAATTGGTCTGTTTCCAAGTTTTAGCTATTACAAACTGTGCCGCTATAAACATGGGTGTGCATATATCACTGTGGTATGATTCTTTTAATTCTTTTGGGAAGATACCCAGCAGGGGAATAGCTGGGTCAAATGGGACTTCCAGTCCTAATTGTTTGAGGTATCTCCATTCTGATTTCCACAGTGGTTGCACCACTCTGCACTCCCACCAACAATGGAGCAGGGTTCCTTTCTCTCCACACCCCCGGCAGCACTTGTTATTGGTTGATTTCATGATAGCAGCCATTCTTTCTGGAGTGAGGTGGATTCTCAGCATTGTTTTCATCTGCATCTCTCAAGTGACCAGTGATGTCGAACATTTTTGCATATATTTATTTGCTGCTTTTACTTCTTTGTCTGAGAAATGTCTGTTCATTTAGGATGCCTATTTTTCAATTGGGTCTTTATATTTGGGGGGTCTGATTTTTTTGAGTTCTTTATATATTCTAGATAGTAGACTTTTGTCTGAGGAACAGCTGGTAAAATTTTTTCCCACATTGTAGGTTTTCTCTTAGCTCTGTTCGTAGTTTCTCTTGCAGGGCAGAAGCTTTTTAATAAGGTGAGATCCCAGTTGTTGATTCTTTGTGCTCGTTCCCATGCTACTGAGGATTTGTTCATAAAGTCCTTTCCTATGCCAGTGTCTTCAAGAGTTCTACCTAACTTGTTTTCCAGCAAGTTTAGTGTTAGAAACACAAATTCACAAATACTCAGGCCTCATTCCAGATAAATAGAAGCAGAAATTTTAAGGGCAGGTCTTATAAGTCTGAGTTTTTACACTTTCCAAGGCATTCTGATTATTGCTCAAGTTTGAGAACCCCTGGGAGAGCAGTGGCTCTTTACAACTGGTCACACATTAAGCATCACCCAGGAAGCTTGTAACTAGCTAGAAGACCACGCTACAGCCCTACACTACCTGAACAGGCCGTACAGGCCAGGGGGTGGATTCCAGGTATCGGGAGCATCCATAGCTCCCAAGGTGATGACGGTGCTCTGGTTGAGTGTATGCCCCAGTACAAACTTCATTGAGCAGAAGCACCTGGGAGGGGTAGGGCCTGGAAGGTGTGGGGGCTTCTTCCAACATAGATTGATGGGCCCACCTGCAGATTTTAGATTCAGTAGGTTTGGAATGGGAGCTGAGTATCTGCATATCTCACAGGACACTGGGTGATGTTTGTTAGCGTGTCTAGGAAGTTTTTACAACAAATATCAAGGGTTGGGTGAGACCTCAGAAAATCTTATGTAATTAGAATTTGGGGTCATTTCTGTGTGCAGCCAGGGTTATTTACCACCCCAATTGTGAGTTTTCTGGGGAGGAGAGTTCCATTTCTTCTGTGTCCCCAGCATCCAGCCCTGGCCTGTTCACACTTGTGCTACCTGCCTAGTAACTGTCTATTGAGTGAATGAAAGGGCTTGATTCAGCCTAACCATAGGTTTTCCACATATACTGAAGAGTATTCCCAAGACACTTCTCTGACTCAGCCTGGGCTGAGTCCCTTTGTAGCAGTTTGCATATTTTACGTATTCACTTATTTTGTTACCTGGTGGATTAATATTTATAAAGTGTGGTCTGTGGTTCCTCTTCATCAGAATCATCTGGGCATGTGAAAGTGCATATTCCTGTAGGAGCAGACACGGGAGGGCAGGGCCAGGGAACACACATTTTAATCCAGGTGATTCTGAAACATGCTACAGATGGAAGGGGAGTCCCTGATCTAGAGAATAAACTGGAAGAGAACAGGAATCTCCCTTCTCTACAACTGGCCTCCTGGACCAGAGCAGAACTGGGCACAGTGAGGGTATCAGGTGGAAGCCAGGATTAGGATGGAGCTGATATCTAGAGGGCCTGGAATCTGGGACCAGAATGGAGCCCAGGGAACAAGTTGTTTTCAGGGCTCAAATGCAATCCCCTATAATGCATGTAAACTTATGGCAGGACTGACTGAGCTCAGATCTGAAAGGTCCAGATGGCAGGGCCGGGACTGCTGAAGGAGAGTGGATGGTGAGCCAGTGGTACCCAGGAGCAGAAATCCCCTGCTTCTAGCCTGGGGGTGGACACTTGGGAGAAGCCAGTAGCCCTGGCTGAGATCATTGGGAGAGTGAGGGCCCAGCGGGGGTGACAGGGCTTTGGCTTGGAAATCTCAAGCAGGCACACTGATCTGTGATTGTCTTATGCTGCAGAGCTGAAGGACTCCCAAGATGAACAGCAGCAGGTGCTGGCTGCTCTGAGGCGAAACCCTCCATTGATGAAGCAGTTCCGGCCTATCCTGGAGGACACCCTGGAAGAGAAGCTGGAAAGCATGGGAATAAAGAGGGTTCGTTCCAGGGCTACTGTTTTAAGGGGTCAAGAACTAGAATTGAGACATAAAGTGTTCTCAAACTGACCAACCATCGATTGTTCTTTACCTTGTGAATGGATCTGCTTGACCTGGGCTCCTCTGTTGTCTGGGAAGGGAACCCCTTCTTCACCTCTTAGCAGGAGTGTGGCTTCCTCTCTGTGTCCTCTTGTGTTGGCTTTCGATGCCACCCCATGTCCTCACCCCAGGGTGTTCTCCACTCAATGGTTACTGCCTTCTGAGTCTCTAAATTTTCTAACAGAGGGAGTTGAATTGTCTCAATCTGACCTAGGGACAGGTCCCTCTTGGATAAATGTCGGTCTCCAAGTCCATTGCCTGTGGCGCATGTGGTCACGCCCACTCTGTGGGTGGCTGTAGGTGGGGCAGGTGTGGAAGCTGTGTCTGGAAGCAGTTAGCCTTTGAACACCATTGTGTTTAGCCAGAGCATGCATGTTATCATTAAAGGCATCAAGTACTAAAGAAAACCACATCATTTCAGTGAGTAGAATTAGGAAAAAATAGATACATAGATTTAATTTAGTAAGGATGCTCACTTAATTTTGACTGTTTTCAACTACTGATTAATCTAGTCTTAGTCCCATGTTCAGACTTGATTTAAATATTTCTAACCTTGAATAAATCCTCATCTTGAATCCAGATGTCTCCTAAGAAGCCTCCCTGAAGCTCTGGGTGGATGCCAAAAACCCAAGTAGCTTACAATAGCTGATTTTTTTTTTCAGTTTAGTTTTTCAAATATTCTTAGCCAAGAACAACATGTCAGGCATAACTACACTGCTTGAGAGCAAAAAAGGAACACACCATGGCCAAATCCTAGAAGAAGTCAAGTAGTGGAAAAGTATGTCCCATCTAAGTTCTTTATGCCAGGATGTGGATGGAATTGTGATATATCCTTTGCATTATGCTACTGTGTAAGTTTTTGTGGGGCTCCAAACCCTAAGCCATCACATTTTCAACAGTGGGAGAAGTCACTGTTCACCCTGCTCTGATCCTCATTTTTTCCCATATCTACTTCCCAAAACCTATCATGTAGCGATCACAGTGACTCCCAGGTCAGCTGCAGTAGGTGTGAAAAACTTAGAGGAAGGAGAGGAGCCCCTGTCTTCAAAGGTGAGCTTCTGTCTCCTCCAGGATGCAAAGGGAATTGCTGTTCATACTCTCAGACACCTGGAGTCCGTGCTGAAAGCCCAGCGGGAGCAGAAGGCCAGGAAGTTTTCTGAATTTCTGAGTCTGAGGAAAAAGCTCATCAAAGAAGCCATCAGCAGAGTGAAGGAGAGACACAATGGGAATGTGGTGTCCCAGCCCAAGGGCCAGCCTCCAGGTTTGCTGGGGACAGGGCTTGCTTGGGGACTGTGACCTGGGAGGATCCCCTTTTTGCTAAGGCTTGTCTGCCAGGAAGAGGGTGTAATCCCTGCCTCACATCAGGGGTATTACCCTGAGGGGTGAATGAGTGCAAAAGTCCTCTGTTGGGAGAAGAGAGTCCAGAGTGGGGCTGAGGGGTGCTTGCCCAGGGTCACTTGGGGGAAGTTGGAGAAGAGCCAGAACTAGAGCTTGTGGTCTGCCTAAGTTTTCCCTGCTCAGGCACGATACTTCCCTTGTAGCTTCAAACTGCCCTCCTTGGTTTGCTACAACCACAAGCTAAGCTTCCTTCCAACAGAGTGCAGCCATTCAGTATCTGGCTCTGCACACCAAGCAAGTAAATGTGGGAGACTGACCCAAGACCTGGGAGCATCGAGGTCACAGGGGAGCAAATATCAATCAAATAAAAACTCCCCATACCTCTGATATCTCCCGCTCTCAGCAGTGGCACCGCCTGAGAGGCTGGGCTGGTTATGCCTTCAGATAAATCCTCAGAGCATGGAACTGGTCCCTGGGCCTGGTCAGAGCTGTTGCTTTGCTCCTTGTCCCTGAACCTGGGGGTGAAGACAAGGGAAGGGCCTGTTCTGGAGGAGGATTAAAGTACAGGGACCAGGGTCCTTGAGTCTTTGTCCTCAAAGACTTTATGGATTAGGGCTTCCTGGGTTCAAGAGACTCACTTTATAGAGGATTCCCAGGCCTACTGGGATGCTGACTTGGAGGCTCTGTGCAGGGCTTCTGTGATCTGGTCTGCTCATGCAGGGTAGTGGCCAGTTCTCTTCACATCACCTCCCCAGGCAAGGAGACATGCCGAGAAGGAGGCCATTTCTGGATCTCATGTAGAGAAAGACTCGGTGTGAGCTCATTAGACCGAGAGATTTTGCAAAGTGTGATCTGGATATCTCTGGGCATGTGAAAGATGATTTGACTAGTGCATGCATCAATCATTTTTACATTTAATCTGTATTTTTTAAGTGAATTAGAAAAAATATTCTTAACATAGCAATCCTGTGAGCTCATGGAAATTATTACTTGGAGAATTATAAAGCAGTTATTTTATATTTAAAAGTGCTGTCATTTTACATAAAAATGTTAAGTAGATAACAGGACAGTTGGCACGAGACTAGTTCTAGGAACTAGTTCTGACCTATTTAGCTTAAACGTCTGTTGCAAAATTTCTAAGGAAAAGGGCGTCCTTACCATTACACAGACATTTGTGACAGAGGGATGTTTGTCCTGATTGCTCTCCTGCCTTTCATGCTTGGATTTAAGCTTACATCCCTTTGCTTGTTTGCTCACATGTTCATTCATTAATGCATCTGCTCACACCTTTACTTAGTACAGTATTTGCTGAGGTAGACTTTGTGCCTGGACCTACCTCCCAGCCTGGGAAGCCAGCCAGGACTACATGAAGTGATGGATCCAGGCACAGTGGTGAGGCACAGGGGAGGCAGGGGACAGGGACTTGGGAGAATGAATGGAAGTACCCTTGGAATGCCGTCTTCCAAGAGAAAAGAAAGGTGTCTTACTTCTAGGTGCCACTTTCCCCAACAGCCCCCACTGCTGACATCCAAAATCCAGGAGAGCTTCCCCTCATTTTCTGTCTCCTTCCCAGGCCATTGAGGTGTGAGTTGAGACCACTCTTCCCATGATGCTTGGCAGACCTCTCCTTGTAGCTCTGAGCCCATCTTCTCCTTCCAGGTCCCATGAGCACTGTGCTAATGCTCATCTCCTGTCCCTGCTCAGACCATCCCTCTTCTCTTGTGAACAAGGCTGTGGGCTGCAGTGAAGGCAGTGGCAAGAGCCTGAGGTTTGGGGCAGACCGATGTCCAGGTTTACGCCTGTCATTTTCTTCCGTGAAGTTGTGGGCAAGTTCCTTAATCTCTCAAAGCCCCTGTAAAACAAAAGAACAATACTGTTGGAAGAGGCCTTGGGGGCCACATGGATGTTTTGCTTGGTGTATGCAGTAAGCTCTTGTTATTTTCTCTGAGCAAGTTTGTCTTCCCCATCTCTTCAGTTCCTTCCTAGATCTACTCCTGAGTAGATGCATTCTCAGAGAGCAGAGCATTTCAAATGTTTTTGATCTTGAGCTATTGTAGTAAGAAACACATTTTTATATTGTGATTCAGTCCACACATGTAAGTTTCAGTGAATTACTTAGACTTCCTGTGCTTCATTTTCTAGTCTAGTCTCTTTCCATAAAAGATAGTTTGACCCCTCTCCCCATAGGGTTTTGATGCAATTTGCAAAAACAGAGGGACAGTGACTGTTTGCCCTCCTTGGGTGGGCACTGCCTTGCACCAGCCTGCTGGTGGGAGGAGGCTGCATGGGGCTCTGGCTGGGCCATGTAGTCCTGTGGCGACCTCTGGTGGCAGCCAGTCCTTCCTGCAAGGATACCTGCACTCCAGTGGGAGAGCAGGGAGGAAGGTGGCCTTGGCAAGATCCACCTCTAGGGCTGTGCAGTGAATGTCCTTAGCCCTTCTGGCTTCTGCTGGTCTTCTGTAATGACAACATGATCTTGGGCCACCTGGCTGTTCTCTTGGTCTCTGGTGTCCCAGCAGAAGGACTCCTGGGGTGGGACGACTATTAAACCTACTGTCATCATAGCACACTGAGACAATGACCCATCCACCTTCACTGCATTCCACCCTCTTTCTGCAATGTCTAAGGCTCAAGAGCTCAGAATGGCATTTTCTGAAAGTCATTCTTTTTTGTGTTTTTAGACAAAAGTCAGCGGAGCACACTGCTTACCAGAGAGGCCCGGCCAAAGACCAGGGCCCTGCATGTGGCGCTGCCATCCAAGCTGGCAGAGCCATTCACACCAGCTCCTCAGAGCCGCAGCAGCCATGGCTCTGGTCCAACCCAGGTGTCTGCCCCAACTCCACGCCCCAGAGTGCAAGGACCCTCCAGCACCCCTGCCCCCCACGGGCCAGGGCTGAGGTGAGCCCTGGCCTCTGTCTCTTACTGGACCTGAGGCAGTGGTCCCTGCCTTGGCAGTCCTTTCTTGGGCCTCTTCTGCAGACAAAGGAGGGGCTGAGACAGATGTGAAAAGGAGGTGGGTCTAGCGGGGTCCATCCTGGGTTTCCAAGAAGAGACTAGGGATCCTTTGCTCCCGGCCAAGATAGACCTATCCTCGTCTTCCCCAATCCCAGCTCCCCCCTGCAAGGCTGGGTCTTCAGGCCTTTTCTGAGGGGAAAGCTGGTGTGGCTGCTCCACTCTGGGAAGAGTCCTGGCCATCATCTGTGCTCCAGGGAGGGAGGGATCAAGACTGGCTCTGGGCAGACCCAAGGGATCTTCTTAAGGGGGTGAAGCTCTCTTTCCAGCCCAGGGACTCCTCCTTTCTTCTCCTCGATGCAGCAGCACACCCCCATTCAGTTCCGAGGAGGACTCAGAGGGAAACACCGTGCATCGCATGTCTCTTCAGAACCCCCAAGTTACTTCCAAGATGGTGCCCCAGCAGAAGAATGATTGGGATTCATCTGACACTGAGTCCTCGGAAGAGAATGTGCAGCCCCCTGGCAAGGGCTCAGATGGGCTGGCTTCCTCTGGTGAGTGAGACCACTGGGGAGGGCCCTCTCCAGCCCAGATTTCCCAAGTCCCTGGAAACTCCCTGCTACTTACTTGGGCTTTCTGATTTGGTTTCTCTTTCTCTACTTGCCTCAGAGAACATGGTCTTCCTTCCTCCCAGATATTTTTCTGGGATAGCAGAGATATCAGGGGAAAGCTAGAATGTGAGTGAGGTAATTTTGTCACTAATTTTGTCATTGAGTTTTTTAACTATTGGAGATTGGGAGCTGTCACTCACCCCTTTACTTCTCACATTCTTACCAGTAGCAAATAAACACTGTGGTCATTCTATTAAGAGTGACAGGGCCCAGGATTATTCAGGGTGTAGCTTCCTGTTGGGGCTTTATTGGTAAAACATCTAGCACTTGAGGGAAAAGTGGAGGTCCCTATGAACTTCCCAAATCCAGATCTGGACTGCCTTTGCGTATACAGGGCTGGGTCCACAAAGCAGACCCTGAGGAGGCAGGATCTTAAACAGGCAGCTGTGGGGAACATTTCAGCTGGCCTCCAACCCTTGTCACAGGTGCAGGGAGAGGGACAGCAGGACAGAGGGCCAAGGCATGTTACCTGTCTACCTCTCTGCCTGGTTGCTTTTGTGGGTGGGACAGGACAGGGTGGCAGGGGAAGAAACTGAGCTGGTATTCCATTTTTGCTGTGCTGATGGGAGAGCAGAAGTTCTTTCTTCCACTGAAGCTCCTGGCAAGAGAGAGAGAAGGGCTTCCCTCTGTGTTGCATTGCTGGGTGCACAGTATGCGCTTAGCTCTGTGCCGACCTCTGCATGAGCCCCTCATTTACTTTCTTTTTTTTTATGTAGAAAGTGGTTTTATTATAGGGATGGCAGTGTTGGTTCAGCATTGGAAGATCCACCCCCAAAAGTAATCATTTTAACAGAGGAAAGGAGAAAGCCATATGATCCTGTCACTAGTTGGAGAAAGAGTATTGGACTAAATTCTACAGCTGTTCGTGGTAAAAGCTATCAGGAGACTAGAAGTAGAACAGAAATTTCTCAACAGATGAAAGATATGTACTCCATACTTCCAAGAAAAACCCCTTCTATGAAGGGAGATGATACAATGCCTTCTCCCTAAAGTGGGGAACAAGGACATACATATATGCCTACTCTTCATCTGTCCATTAGACTTTGAAACATAGGTCTAAACCAAAATAGTCTGGCAATAAAATGACACAACTAGGATAGGATTGGCACGGCAGAAGCAAAATCTTTATATG
>NW_004624730.1:14550593-14574736 GCF_000247695.1 Heterocephalus glaber | reverse complement strand
GGTGGTGGTGCTTCTGGTGCCCACGCAGCTCACCTTCTCTGCCCTAGGAGCTTGGGATGGCAGCGGGGGAGCTTCCTTCTGGGTGCTGGGACCAGCTGAGCTTCACTGTCCTAGGAGCCTGGATTGGAGGTGGGGAGCTTCCTTCCGGGTGCTGGGACTGGCTGAGCTTCACTGCCCTAGGAGCCTGGGATGGAGGCGGGGGAGCTTCCTTCCAGGTGCTGGGACCAACTGAGCTTCACTCCCCTCATTTACTTTCCACAGTGCTGACTGGGGAAGGCTGTGCTACATACTGTGCTTGTCTGTGCTTACCACTGCTTAACTTAGGAGGTTTTGATTTTATGACAGTATGCAAGCAATACACATTCAGTAGAAATGTTTTGCTCTTTATCTGGGCTAGCAATGTGTAGTACGATACTGTCTTCAGTAATAGGCCACAGAAACACCTGACCTCTACAATGCACTGGGTTGCTAAGCTAGGATGTTCAGTAAGTTAGGTGTACTAAACACATTTTTGATTTATATTTTCAATTTATAATGGGGTTTTGGGGAATTATAACCCCATCATAAATCAAGTAACGAGGCTGAGGCAAGAAGACTGCAAATTTGAGCCCTGCTTGAGGAACTAGCAGCTTAGTCTCAAAATTAAAAAATAAAAAGGGGGAGGTGCTGGGGATGTAGCTCAGTGTGAAGGCCCTGGGTTCAATCCCTACTGCTGCAAAACAAAAACAAAAACAAACAAAAGCAAAGAAAGTGAAGGAGCATTTGTTTATACATGGATACAGATGTTGAAATAGCCTCTGAGATGTTGTGACTAGTTCAAGATCATGTATTCTGTATCATACTTTTGAAGTTACTATGTTGGAGCCATTACTTGCTTGCTTATTTATTTACTATAAGATAAATTTTTCGTAGGAAGAACTGCCATTAGCTGTGTCCTGAAGCTGAAGCACATCTGCTGAGTATTTTACACTGCCTGAGTTCATTAGTACCACAATATCAAGGTTTTGTGGTTTCAGAGGTAACCATCACTGTGACAAAAATAGCCACCAGGGCAAACCTTGGTTACAAGTTTAAGGGAGGATAGTTAATGTCAATACACACTTTGACAAATATCATTTCTTAGAATATTTGTAGTTTAACACACTTTTTTTTTCTTTTGAAGTGCTGGGGATTAAACCTAGGGCCTCACACATAGGAAAGTCCACAGTCTGAACAAACATAATTTTGTAAATTATAAAAAGAATAGTGAAGACTGTGGTTTCCTACTAACCTTAGGGAGGTGGTTGGGGCGGGTAGATAGCAGGAAACCTTTCTGCAGACTGCCTTACATCTCTGCCTACAGCCTCGGCCATGCAGACTTTTTGTCTTACCAAAGGGCTTTTTGCCCTTTTTCTTTTTCTTTTGTACCAGGGATCAAACTAGGTGGAACCACTGAGCAAAATCCTCGGCCCCTAAACTTTGTCCCTCTAGTTTTTCTTTCTTTTTTGTTACTGGGGATCAAACTCAGGACCTGCGCTTTTGAGGCAGGCATGGTGCCACTGAACTAAATCCCCAGCCCTTTTTTGCCCTTTTTCTGCAAAGATATAGACAGGGATTCAACTTTTGATGAAGAGGGCATGATAGAGATTTAAGCTAAACTTTATGATAACTAGAATGCAAATATTCCTTAAACTTATTATTTTTTAACTAACAGGTTACAAGGACTAGTTGAGAACTTTTCTTCTTAGAACACCTGTGCCTATCTCATTATTGCAAGATTTTCTTTTAAAACTGCTAATGGAGGCCTATAGTTTCAGTCACATTTCCTAGCCAAACTAAGTTAAAGAATATGGAACTTAGAGCTTCGTCTTTCCAAAGCCAGCAAAAGAAGCTCTGGGATTTATGACTAAGTTTGTGATTTTCAAGTCTCTCTTATTGGACACTGTAGTACTTTGTCCTGTCCTAGGCATAATCCAAGCCTGTCAGCCCATTAGAATTCACCAGAACCAGATCTCTTGGAGAAATTTTGATGCCTTACCAGACAGGGCGGTAAGCTGGCAAGATCCTGGAACTGACAGGAATCTTCAGAGATAGTCCTGTCTGTATCACTTACCACCTGTTTACCTTTGTGCAAAGATCTTGGTTCCTTAGTTGTAAAATGAGGTATTTGCATAAATGATTAATAAAGAGGTTGACAAGTACAGTGCTTGCTATATAGTAGGACCTTAACAAGCATTTCTTGAATGAATCTGTGAGCCAAGAGCTGCTTTAGCTCTAGAAGTCTGCTTAGGTCCCAGGCATTTGAATTCCAGGAGGCTGTACTTTTATGCAGTTAGTCCCCACTTCTTGGCCATTCCTGAGATCCAGCCATCACCTTGGTTTACCATGCACCAGAGGCCGGTTGGTGATCTGTGTCACTGCCTAGCTCCTATTTCCTGTACAGAGCTCACAGAAAGTCATTCTTTCCTGGAGCCCTTCTGTGCTAATTGATATTTGATCTTACTTCTTGTCTGGGTGAAGGTGTTGAAGAAGGGCCTGTCTGACTGTTAGTCATGCAGTTCATGAACCAAAATGAGCGGAGGGGCTGTTTCAGCCTCTCCTTAGAGGGAGAAATATTCTAAGCTTCTGTCAACCCATGTCATTATGTTTGCATAATGTCATTTTCGGAATAATCCAAGGTCCTGTTAGGCTGGCCTTCTCTGCCTCCATGGCCCTCCTCTTTAAGCTTTCCCTAACTTGCTCTTTTTTTTTTTTTTTTTTTTGGTACCGGGTATTGAACTTGGGTCCTTGCGCTTGCGCACCAGGCGGTGAAAGCCCTAGCTTCCTCTTGACCTTCTTTCCATTTCCTCCTTCTATACTGGAGCCTGGACAAGACCCACCAGGATGAAGCATTCATTCTCCAGGCTTTTTCCAAAGACACAGCTGCTTGTTCTCCCTGCCAGGGACACTGGTGCAGTTGATGGTGAAAAATCTCGAGAAGCAGCTTGAGGCTCCAGTGAAGAATCCTGCTGGAGGGGTCAGTCTGTTCTTAAGGCCCAATGCCGGGCCTCAGAAGGCTACCATGCTGGGAAGGAAGCCTCAGGTAGGATATAGGAGTCTTGGGGGTGGCCCTACCATTCCCTGTAGAGCCAGCTCCAAGTTTGAGAGGCCCAGGGTGACAGTTGGGGCTGGATTCAGCAAGTGTCATCTTTGACCTTAGTGGGATATTGCAGGTGTCATTATTCAGCTCTGCTCCTACACATGTAGAGATCACCATTTCGGGTCAGTATACTAGCAACTGCTCAGCAAATTTAGTTCTCAGCTTTGTGCTCCTTCTCTTCCATTGTGGGCCCCACTCGGTCTTCACTTCACTTTGTGGAGGATCCCAACCTGTATTAGTCAGTGCTTACTAGAGTCAGATGTACAAGAGTGCAGGAGATCTGTCTGGATGCTGGAGATCCGAGGAATCTTGCCTGGGGCCAGGATCCACAGCAGTGTCCTGTACAAGTCCCGCTGAAAGCCCAGAGTCCACAGCAATGTCCCATGCAAGTCCGCATCAGGAGGCTGAGGAACCCACGATGGAGACTGAGGAATCTGCGCTGGAAAGTCCAAGGGTCTGCACTGGTAGGCTGAAAGGCCGTTGCTGGAAGCTGAAGAATCAGCTCTGAGAACCAGGAGACGATGACCAAGGAGAAGGCCAAGGGCAGAGCTCCCAGCCGAAGTGTCTGTGCCAAAGGCCAGAAGACGACGCTCAAGGCAAGGGAGAAGATGGAACAACAGTTATCTTTGGTGAAGGTAGAGCTCAGCTGAAGAGAACAGCCAAAGCTTTTCTGTGGGAAATGAGGATAAAAATCCTCCCCTCCTCATCTTTTATACCATTCCACGGAACCAGGCTATCTCAGTTCAGCTGGCTGTTCCCACTCAAGCTGACCATTTAACCACCATGCAGCCTAAGGCCACATGTTGAGCAGAGTCCCCTGCTGCTGGGTCTCGGAGTGGCACCACATAGCACTTCAGAGACAACAGTGTAAAATGGGATTATTTAGATGCTTTTGTTCTAAATATTCAAAGCCGTGCTTTGTCAGAGTGGCTCTCACAAGCCATGGCTGTGGTCAGATTCTCAGACTTTGAGTTCAGATGTGGTGCTTCCCCAACGTTATTAGACTCTCCTTACTGCTCTCTCTTTGCCCATCAGGGAAAACTTCCACTCTCCTGTTATTTTCTTAGAAAGATTTAGAGCTCTCCTTACCTCACATTTCTTTCTCCCCTTTTCAATCAAGAAGTTGTTTCTTGAGATGATCCATGGTATTGCCCTCATATTCTGAAGTAGCAGGCAATCATTCTTTGTCTTTTTTTTTACTGTGGACTCAGAGCCTCCTGCATGCTAGCCAAGTGCTTTACCACCGAGCCCCTCATTCTTTTTTTTTAATATCATCCTCTAATCCCTCACCTTTTTATTAAACAGTGAGGTTGGTTTATACTGGGTTTATGCGAAAGAACCCCAGCTTGCCCCCTTTCCCTATGGTGCAAGACTACTCACTGTCCCATGCAGATGGAAGCACTGCCCTGAGCATGGCTGCTGCCCTAGGCCTAGTGGCTTTTAATTGGTTGGCCTTTCATGCCAGGAAGAAGTGCATAGAATGTCTCATGTAAAAGCCCAGGCACCTGGCAGGGGCACTGAGACCTCTGGAGGGAAATGCCTGACCTGGGCTGTTACTATGGTCTTGGAGTAGCCTGGTCTCTTGCCAGGCTCTGAGTTCTACCATTGGCTGCAGCCCAGGCCCCTTCCAGGCTGAAGGCTCTGGACTCCCCTATTCACTGAAGAGTTCTGATACTTCCAACCTTCCCATGTGCTCCTTCAGTCAGTGTTTACCAGGCCTCTCAGACCCAGTCTGAGAGGAAGGGGCTACTTTTGCCCATGGTGCATCCAGCTCAAGAACTTGCAAAGGTCAAGGCTGTGGGGTTCTAGCCCCGTCAACGTGGGGAGTTAAAAATCTACACAGTTTAAATGGAAACAAGAGCCCTGAATTCCAGGGGTATTTGAAATCACTCTGGCCCCAGGTCCCTGGAGCAGATTCTCAAAAGCAGGGAGACTTAAAAAGGCAGGAGGAGTAGCAGCTCCCTATTGCTTTCTTCCAAGTCTGTATTTGTTCCTGTTCCTATCTTGCATGGTTGGTGCTTAGCTCTCTGCTCTACTGAGTTTATCAAAATTCTTTTATTCTCCCCTATCTCTTGCAGCTTTCTGAAGATGAGAGCGACTTGGAGATCTCTTCCTTGGAAGATCTCTCTCAGGACCTGGACCAGAGAGAGAAACCAAAGCCCTGGTCCCGCTCAAAGCTCCCAGAGAAGATTGATGCCAGTTCTTGGAATTCTGGCCGGCCCAGGGTCCCTGGCTGGTGACCCTGTCCAGGCCTTGCTGGCCAAAGGGCCCTTGTTACCTGGCTGGGGCCAGCTTGGGGCACACCCTATCAGGAGAGGCTGTGGGGCCTTTTGCTTTCACCATCAACCCTTGGAGAAAAGCCGAGCAGGGGCCAAATATGACCTCTCCCTCTTCTGCCTTTACTAGAGGGTCAGGGGTAACTGGGAAGGTACCCTAGTTCCCAAGGCTTGAGAAATGGTTATAACAGGAAATCTATGCAGTTTCCATCGTCCATTTCCGTGTCCACCCCAGGCTGAAAAGAGTCACTTAGCCACTCTTCCAGAGCCTTTTATAAATCTACAGGGTCACTGTAAGGGGTCCTGATGCCTGCCAGTAATTGCTCCAAAGTCATTTATTGAGTACATACTCTGTGCTGGCTTTTCCAGCCTCATGTTACTGATTTGGGGTGCAGGCAGAGGTGGGTAGGGTAGAGTGTTTACCTCCAGGGCCACTAGGTACTAATGACAGAGACTGGAGTGTTTTGGGAGCATAGGAGAGGCCCGAATGATCTTGGAGAACTTCCCAGAGTTGTGATATCTGTAGGGCCTGTTCACAGGTAGGAAGAAAAGAGAGCCACATGGCTGAGGCTTCATGTTTCCAGAGGACCACAGATTTAATTTTTAATATTATTTCCAAAATCAAGTCATATATATATAACCATTGTATTTTTTTAGTGTGAAAACATTACTTTATTATGTGTAAGCATTTAAATATAGTATGATGCACATAACTGTCTGTGATTTCTTTATTATTTTTTAAGCTTTGCAGGGGCTGAGGGTGGTGAAGAGGGGAGGAAACACCTGCACTTCCATTGTGTTGGTTTAGGTCCTTTGGAATGCTGTTACCCAGGTGGAGTTAGTTACTGAGGAGCCACACCTGGGAAAGGTAAAGGTGGCAGAAGTGGGATCAGGGAGAGAAAGGCTGTAGAGTACAATACAAAATGGAAAGAGAGGAAGAGGAGAAAGGAGGCAGAAGAGTCCCAGACTGCAGTGTAGGGTTGACAGGGTCTCTATCAGCCCAGCGGGGAGGCCCACAGCAACAGGTGCTCAGGAAGGAGTGCCCATTGAGTAGGACTCTCAGGCACTCCTGCACGGTTCTTGGCTGCGGGTTGGGGCAGTCCAAGGTGAGTGCGACTTCCACCTGAAAGCTGAGGGAACCCTGTCGGCCAACTTCATTCCTCAGTGTTGAACAGCAATTTCTATTCCTAAAGGAAGGCCCAGTCCTGTACCTTCATGTCTACTATAGCAAGATGTGTTTTAAATTTTTATTTATGGGAAATTTCAAACATACATTTGAGTAGAGAGGATAGCATGGCAAGCCCATGTCCTTACCACTGGGCCCCAGCCATTATCAAATTATGGCAGTCTTGTTTCACCCATCTTCAGCCCTCACCCTATGTTCCTGACATGTGGGGTAGGCCTCAAAGCTCTCATAGGAGGAACCAGAGGGTGATAGAAAGGCATCACAGAGGAGAAGGGGTCTGGTGATGGGAAGGGGTAGGGCTGGGGAATGGTGGTATGAAGGAAACTGTTCAGTGAGCCTGGAGTATGGTTTATGAGGATTCTTATGTGGGCATTGTAGCCAGCACACTCCTGGGTGGCTGGTTGGTAATTCCCTTTGTGCATCTCACTGAGCAGCTGAGAATGTTTATGATGGATAATCCCAGTGACTGTGTGAGGAGGAAGACAGCAGCGAGTGGGAAGTGGTGTAGGGTTCATTCTCCCCTTCGGATTCTACCAGCAAAGTCACATTTTCTTATTTACTGGGTCTGGGTAAGAGATGCTTGTGCTGCCCCAGTCTGGTCTTCCCATCACATCCTGATGCCTCCCAGCTCTGAGCATTGCTCCACAGCCAGCCTCCTATAATCACACAACTGCCCTGGCATCTGCGTTTTGGCCTCAGGGTTATGTCTGACCTGTAGACAGTGGCATGATTACTTGGAGGTGCAGCCTGATCGTGTGGGAGGGCTGATGTTCCAGGACAGCTCATGACCACGGTGGAATGGGTGTTGGTGAGTAATTGCTCCAGGCTTCCCATGCATCTGTGGGACACTTTCGGAGACCGAGAAGTCCTGTGATAGGTCATCCGAAAGTCTGTGATCCAAGGAAGACAACAGTGTGGCTCTGGCCAGTTCTGAAGATGAGAACCAGGAGAGCCTGTGGTGCAACTGTCAGCCTAAGGGTGAGATCTGAGGCCCAGGAGGGTTACCGGTACCTCTCTTAGAGCCCAAAGGCCAAAATCCTGGAGTTCTGACATCAAAGGACAAGAGAAGAAAGATATTAAAGAGAGAGGGGGTGGGGAGAGAGAGGGAGAGGTAGGGAGGGAGAGAGACAGAGAGAGTCTGGATTCTTTACCTTTTTGTTCTACCTGAACCATCAGCCAATTAGGTGATACCTGCCCACACTGAGTGAGGATGGATCTTCCTTAGTCATTTTATTGATTCAAATACCAGTTTCTGCTGGAAACACAGAGATACCCTAAAATAATGCTTTGCCAGCTTGGTATCTCTTAATCCCTTAAAATTGGTAGCTAAAATTAAATATTGCAGCAATATTTGTAAGAACTGAGGAACATATGTAACAGATTATTTTAAAATTATACAATCAGAATTATGTAGAAAAATTAGAAACTATAATCAAAAAGAAAATAAATGAATAATTTCTAAATTCAGAATTAACTACTGTTAACATCTAGATGTGTATGCACCAATAAAAAAAAATCCTCCTTATCTCTCTAGCTTGATTTTCCTCCTTGCAAAGAGATTACAAATGTCCTTAGATTAATACATACACATCAGCATAATTATATTTAACAGCCACATAGGCAAAGATTACAAAAATTTATTTAATTAGTCATTTCTACTTGTTGCCTTTTATAAATCGTGAAGTTATTTAAAAATCTGTATATATATCTTTGTGTATTTAATTAAAATTTTATTAGAATAAATGCTTAAAAGTGACATTGCTGGACCAATAAATGAAAGATAGCACTCCAGGATGTGATCCAAGTTCCTCATGAAATTAACTGATTTAACCTCCCAGCAACCTTTTGAGATAGATGCCACTGTTACATGCATTTTACGGACTAGGAATTGAGACGCAAGTTAAGGAGCTTGCTTTAAGTCCTGCCACAAGTAAGTGGTGCATTGGCTGTGACAGCCAGTTGGCAGCCTGGCCCTGGAGCCCTGGCTCCCAGCCCCATGTACTTTTGTTATCTACTACCAAATGTTCTCCAGAAAACTTGAGCCAGTTTAGTGTTTGCAGCGCACAAGAGAGCTCATTTTTATATTTTCTTGTCACCATGGATATCATTCATCTTTCAATGTTTGGCAATGTGATTTTTCACTCTTTGGATTTCTTCTAAAGTGGAATTCTTTTTTCATATTTATTATTTCTATTTCTTCTTTCATGAGTTGCCTAATTATATTCTTAGCCCCTCCCTTTCCCTTTGTTAGTTGATGTAATTAACTTTTCTTTGTTGCTGTGGAAAATGTCAAGTATATATAAAAATAGACTTTTATAATTATCTTGATGTCCCTACTGCTCAACTTTAACAATCTTGTTTCTTGTGGTCCTCTCCCAATTAATCCTCTCCTAAATAATCATCATTACATCTACAGATATTTGTCTATGTATCTATAAAAGATATTACCCTTTCAAAAATAACCATTGTACTACATTACACCCAACAGAAGCCAGTAAAATTTTCTAAACATTATTGGATATTTCTAATTCTAATATTATCTAATTTCTCTATTTTTCTATACATCTGTCTCTTTTAATCTACAGATTCCATTTTCATTTACCTCTTTCCTTCTTTCCTTCCCTCTCTTTTTTCCTACGTTTTTGTTGTTGCAGAAGAAATCAGATTCTCTCCCACATCTGGAGTTTACTGATTGATTACTATGTTGGTGTTTAATGTATGTATTCCTCTTTCCTCTGAACCATCACTAAATTTGTTGTTAGATCTAAATATTTGATCAGATTCAGCTTTTTTTTCTTTAGCAATACTACACGTGGTGGTGTGGATTTCTATTAGGAGGTAGAGGACATCTGGCTTTCTCTTCTAATGATGTTGAAGGTGGCATTGATGACAGACAATGCTGAACATTGCTAAATATATCTACTGATTAGAGATTTCAAAAATTGTGATATTTTTAATCTGTCATTCCCTTGATCTTTACTAGCTGAAAACCTACAGTTCATATAGGTAAGGCAGGTAAGGGCTTGATTCTTTTTTCTTTTTTTTCCCCTCAAAACAACAAGTTGGTTTCTCAAAATCCTCAATATGACCTCATATATTTAAATGTATTTGTTTGTTTAAATCCATTGTAGTTAGGACTGAGATTGTCCTGTACTGACCAATAAGCATCTCTTCAAATTGCTTCCTGCACCCTTTCAACACATCCTTAGTAGCTTCCTTATTATTTGGAATGCAATCTCTCTCTCTCTTTTTTTTTCCCCCCTCAGTACTGGGGATTGAACTCAGGAGAGGCAGGCACGGCACCACTGAGCTAAACCCTGGGCCCATGGAATGGAATCTCTTCCAAGCTCTTCTTCTACATTTCTTGCCCTAAACCTGAAATTAGTAATTTATCTGGGGAATCCTGCTTCCTTTTAGAAGAAAATTATATTTTAGGTACAGCTAGATGCACAAGGTACTAATTGATACTGCACTCATTGTTTCTAAGCCCTTCCAGTACACAGAGATAGGAAATACCATTAAAAATACATTATGCATCCATACTGCATGCATTCATATTTTCCATTCAAAATCATGACTCTAGAATTATTTTACCTCTTTGATCTAACATCTTTATCTCTTTTCTTCCACACCAAAAATCCTGGCTCTTTACATCAAAATAACAGTCTTAGAATGACAATACCAACTCTACTGCCCATAGTAAAATACAATTTGAAATTTATTATTTATTTTTGGGGATTGTTCTTGTCCTTACGGTCTATCCCACAAGGTATGACCAATTAAATTATTATATTTTAATTTTACTTGGAATAGTTCCTTTCTGTCATTAGGTTACTGAAGGCTTTATTTTACTTTTTAGAGATTACATTGTTATTAGTTGTGTCTTATGCTTTGAAGTCTTCTTTATATGTTGAAAATATTAATCCTCTGCCATATATGTTGCCTTTTCTTTTTTCTGGTTGGTCAGTTGCCTTTAATTTCATTCATGGCGTTCTTTGCTATAGTGAGGCCTTACATTTTAGGGGTCTAATTAACCCATGTTTTACTTCAT
The DNA here is from genome assembly GCF_000247695.1 of Heterocephalus glaber. Next base: position 14,564,105 of record NW_004624730.1, on the reverse strand, counting down.
AATGTATGCTTTTAGTGTCTTATTAGGAAGACATTCTCAACTTTAAGGCATATACATATTAAAATTGCATATTTAATATATTTGGATTTTTGGAGGGAAGGTGTTAGCTGCAAGGTCGGGATCAATTTTATTTTTTATTTTTACAGTCAGTTATTTCAACAGCATACATGACCATCTACCTTTTTTCACTTTAAAAAATATTTCTTCTTTGTCAAATGTAATACTATGTTTCTGGAATTTTTATTTTTTCATTAACATGATTATGTTAGCACTAGCATTGCACTGTTTTCTTATTTTAGGTTTCTCATTTTTTTTTTTTGGTACTGGGGATCGAACTCGGGTCCTTGCACTTGCACAGCAGGCGGCGAAACCACTGAGCTAAATCCCTGGCCCCAGGTTTCTCATTTTTATTATATTAGAATATACATAATATTGAAATAACCATTTTAGCCATTTTTAAGGGCACAGTTCTGTGATACTGAGTATACTCACATTGTTCAATCATCACCACCATCCATATCCAGATTTTTTAAATCATTCTAAACTGAAACTCTGTACCTATTAAGCAGTGACACCTCACACCCTACACTCCTCAGCCCCAGAAACTACTCTTCTATTTTTTATACCTGTGAGTATGACTTTTAAGAACTTTGTATAAATGGAATTCTGCCATATTTGTCCTTTCATGACTAGCTTATTTCACTTAGTATGATGTTCCCAAGGTCCATCTACATTGGACCATGGGAAAGAATTTCCTTCTTTTTCAGGCTGATATCTATATTAATATATCACATTTTTTATCCATTTACCGGTAATGAAACATGAAGGAATGATAAAAAATTGAAGTGATGGAAATGCTAATTACCTTCATTTCATTATTTCCTTTTATATACATGTATTGAAATAATCACACTGCATCTCATAAATATGTATAATTATTATGTGTCAATTAAATAGAAAAAATAATACACTAAAAAATTAAAAGTAAAATTCCAGCAATACAGCCAGTAATTCCATTTCTGGTTATCTAGTCAAAGAATTGAAAGTAGGGCTTCAAACAATATTTGTACACCCATGTTCACAGCACCATTATTCACAATAGCCAAAGGAGGGAAGCAACCCAAATATGTACTATTTTAATTTTTAAAATTTTAATTAATTAATTAATTTTTTTGGTGACTGATATAAGCATTTAAGGCTGTCACTTTCAAGTATAAATGTTTAGTGTTCCATCACCCAATCTGTGCAATACACATAGCTGTAAGTACAAATCACGAAAATTAACAGAAGCCTACCAAAACCATATCATAATTTAGGCAACAGCAAGTTAAATGTAAGGAAGGCTAGGGGAAATTTTGGATTAGATTATGCATCTCTAAACTGCATTATGTGGTTCACACTTTGTCTAGCACTACTATGTGTTGTGTGGCATCTGGAACATGGCAGATCCACAGCAGACCAAACGAAGGTAAATTAGGTAACAGGACCAGTCGTTAAGAACGTTCAGCTCTAACACAGTCCTAAGGTCTCTTCCCTCAGATGATGATGAGAAATGGCTGCAGCACCACATGAGCTTTACAGATGAACATGAAAAATTTGTTTCCAATTTTTTTCTTTTTAAGTAGAGCCTTTCACCTTGGGACAAATACGTACTGCCCCAGGATTAATTAAATCAACATTATCTACTTCTGGCTTAATGGAATATTGTGAAATGTAACACAACTGGAGAGAATAGGTATTTGGAAGCCAGTAGTATTCTGTTTAACTTAGATTCTGAGTGTGTACATAAACTGTGGTTCTATAACTTCTTCTATAGTTGCAATATCTGTATCTGAAAGGTGACAACAGTTTTATTACAGAAGCAGCTGCTCTGTTTTAAATTCCATGTAACATGCTTAGATTCTAGGTCTTGCCTCTTTAACATAAATCAACATTCTCTTGTGTTTTAGTCAGCATACACAGTACTCATTTCATTTGATGTACACAGCCAATGTGGGAATTTTAAAAAAATTACCAGCTAATGCAGACAGCTAAATAGAGTCCATGATTATGGCAAAGTCTGACCCAAAATTTTAATTTGTAATTTAGCATGTATCTCATGCAATTTGGGGAGCATCAAACTAAATCTACAATTGTCAGAAGACTTGTTACAGTTTAATGCACATTAAAATGTGTACATTTTTAGTGTTGATAAATGCAGTTATGACCTTATTACACTTTTGGCATTCTTTAAGAAAGCATGTTAAGCTTTAATATAGAAATATTTAGTTTACATTCAACTTGTGCTCAGGTAATAATGAATGTTTGTTCGCTTTTCATCTCATACATTCTCTCTTCAGGTATGGCCCATCTCCTGTACGCTTGGAGCAACCTTTGGCTACGTGGCTGGCCTTGTTATTTCACCACTCTGGGTATACTGGAATAGAAAGCAACTTACATACAAGAACAATTAGCTGGAGCAAAGGGAGAAGATATTTCTTTGTGCAGATTCCATGAGGGCTGTGCAGAAATGAATATGGTCAAAGCCAAGAAGATCCATTTACAGCACCTTTTTTTTTTTTTAATGTAGTTTCAACATGATGTGACTGTAGCTTTTTAAACTATGAAAACCCTGAGAGACTGTACCCTCTAGTTGAAATAAAGTATTTATAATAGATTGTGGCTTCAGATTCTGTTTGCTGCTTCTTAGACCTTTAAGGAACATTCTTAATGAACTTTATAGAATTCTAGGGACAGGTTTTTGTTTTCTTTCAAGTTTGAAACTGTTTCATTGTAAGAGGTCTGGGTATTGCTATAGCATTTCGTATACTTTCTGAGAGAAACTGACAGTTTTCTTGGCCACTGAAGTTGTTTTTCACGTAATCAAACAACAGCTTATACACCTTGATCCTATTCTTTTTTTAACTGTATGTTTCTTTGGAGTTAAAATGGCTATGATAGCCTCATCAAAAACAGTCTTCAATCCCTTCTGGGTTAAAGCTGAACATTCCACATAGCAGCATGTTCCTATCTCTTTTGCTAGTTTCTGTCCTTGTTCCTCACTTATAGGTATTTCTTTCATGTCATTCAGTCTTGCTAAAGTTTTGGGGTCATCTTGGAGATCAATCTGAGTTCCTATTAATAAAAAGGTACATTTGGTACATATTCCTTAAGTTCCGGGACACACTCTTCTTTCACATTTTGAAACGAGGCTGGACTGACCACAGAGAAGCATATGAGGAAGACATCAGTCATTGGATAGGATAAAGGCCTCAGACGATCATAGTCTGTCCCACCGTGCCATAGAGTCCCAGGAGGTACTGCTTGCACCCCACAATGACGCTGACAGCCTAGTGGTCAAAGACGGTGGGCAGTACTCCTCGGGGAAGGCGGCGTTGGCCACGTCTTACCCACCGCCCAGTCGCCCACCACCAGGCACTTGAGCTTCAGCGCCCCGGGCCCGTGAGCCATGCAGCGGCTGGCCGGCCTCGGGGCTTGGTCCCCGCGTCCCCGCGCCATCCGGGCTCAGTACCAGCGTGCCCGAGTGGGGGTGGGGGGCGCCGCCGCCCCCCCCACCCGGCTCCATGCAGTGGCGCCCCCCGTCGGAGGGGAGGGGAGGGGAGGGGGCGACGGGTCCGGGGAGCAGCCGCCGTCTCCTCCGCCTGGGTCGCTGCCGCCGGGGTCCCCGCTGTCCCCGTCGCCCGGCGCCCGGCGCCCGCGCCCTCTCAGTGGCCCGGCCTCCCAGGGAGGCTCCGCCGGATCATAAGACCGGCCGGCCCCGGGGGAGACAGCAACTTCCTATACTATTTTAAAAAAATATGGTTTTAAACTGGGCATGGTGGCAAACACCTGTGACCCCAGGATTGGGAGGCTGAGGCAGGAGGATTGCCAAGAGTTCAAGGCCAGCCTGGGCTACATAGTGAGACCCTGTCTCAAAAAACAAAACAAAACAAAATATAATTTTATTTTTAATTGTGGTAACCCCCCACAAAAACTTACCAGTGTTTCTAAGTGTATTGTTCAGTAGTGTTAAGTATAGTAACATTGCTGTGCATCCAATCTCAACAATCTCCAGAACTTTTTCATTTTCTTCAGCTGAAACTCTATCTGTATCCATTAAACAACACTTCATTCCTTCCCACCTAGCCTACAAGGTAACTATCCTTGTACTTTCTGTCTTTGAATTTGAATATGGTTGGTACTTCATAGAAGTGGTATTATAAAGTATTTGCATAAAGTATTTTGTGATTGGCTTATTTAGCATTATGTCCTCAAGTTTCACTCACGTTGTAGCACAATTTTCTTCCTTGATAAGGCTGAATATACATATATATATTATATATATATCACATTTCATTCATTCATTTATTCATTCATTCATCTGTCACAGATGCCTGGGTTGCATCCAATTTTCAGTTGTGAATAGTGCTGTTATAAACATAGGTGTGAATATCTCCTTGAGATTCTACTTTCAATTCTTTTTGATATATATTCAGAATTGGAATTGCTGGATAATATGGCAATATATGCTTTTGTTTTTTGAGGGACTGTTATAGTGTTTTCTGTAGTTTTACATTCTCTGCCATTTTACATTCTCACCGTCAGTGCACAGGGTTCCTGTTTCTCCACGTCCATGTTGACACTGGCCTGATAGCTGATGACTGAGGATCCACTGAGCTCTAAGATCAATTGGGCACAAGGACCTTATGGAGGAGTTCTCTGTGCTCCCTGACCAGAGGTGATAGGTTGGCTTAACCACTGCTACCACTTCAGTTTTACTTTGTGCAAGGACCAGTTGACAGGTGCCTTCCACATGGTGGCACTGTGGGCCACAAAGTTACACAAGCACTTTTTAGTGACATATGGACTTCAAAGCAAGAGATAAGCTGTGTTTTCCCACCCTACACCACCACCCGTGGTTGAGCAGGACGCATAAATCATCTTATTCAGTCAGGCAGCTCTCTTGTGATTAAAAAGCAAAACATAACAAATCCCCTCAAACCTTTAAAACTGGGGGAGAAAGCAGGTCAGACTGTGGCCAACTTTGCTTTCCTACTCACATGTTGCCAAGGGATAGCTGAGGTCCTTGTACAGAAAAGACAATCAACAAAAGTTAGGGCTGGGGGTGCAGCTCAGTGATAGAGTGCTTGTCTAGCATATGCAAGGCCTTGGTTCAATCCTCAGCATGGGAAAACAAACAAGTAAAAACAAAAGTTGACAGGCTTTACAACCTGTACCTCCATTCAAGGAGCCTCCCCGTGGGAGCTTTTCCCTGGCCTGGAAATATCCAACAGGTATGACCATCCCACACTGAAAGATCTGAAGGACCCTGTACTCTCAGTTGCTGTACTGTTTCTATTTTCTTTCATTTAGTTTATATACAGATCCAATTGACTTGTGTATACTTGCCGCAACCTTTTTTCCTCACAACTTTTTTTCCAACAACAGCTTAGATTGTATCCAGTCCTAATTGAATCTCAGCTTTGGATGAGATGCCTTTGAGCTGACCATGAGCTACCCACCTATTCTCCAAACCCAGTACACATACATACACTACCACCATCTCCATCTTCATCACCACCACCTACCTCTACCTCCACCACTACCACTATTATCACCACCTCATCACCGCCACTACCAGGACTGTGTCAGCTTTCCACCTCCCATAATGAAACACTCATGACAGGCTAACTTGTAAAGCAAAGAGATTTATTTAGCTTATAGTTTTGGAGGCTGGAGTTCCAAATGGTGTGGCATAGCTTCTGGAGAAGGATTTCTCTTGGCTGCATCACCCCTTGGCAGATTGCATTGTTAGAAAAAAGTCACAGTACCAGATAGGAAGTCAGAGAATGACTGGGGTAGGGCCTATAATCCCTTTTGACGGTCTAAAGACCTCCAATCAGGCCCCACCTCTTGAAGGTCTACCACCTTAACACTGCCACACTGAGCACCAAGCCTCTAATACATGTCCTGGGGTAACAAACTAAGCCCAAGTCATAATGATCATTATTATCACCACCTCCACAGACACCAAGTAATCTGAAGACTGCTGCCTCCTGGTGAAAGCAGCTCCTACTCTAATGACAGGTTCTGAGGAGGTCCTCAAAGCAGAGGTGGGGAAGCTGGATTCACCCCACCTGTGAAACAGGTTATAGTTTTGCTGACTTCCATTGTAGAAAAAGAACACTTTTCAGAAGGTGTCAGTAAGAGCATAATAAAGCAGAATTTTAAAAGTACACAGTCAAAGAAATAGAGTGCTGGCCCTCAAGAGACAGCATTTTTTCCTGGAACTGAGAACATTTCTGTTTCTCTCCAGTTGGTGGAAACCTACGGAAAAGATGCCTCTTCCGTAATAGCCTATCTTACAGGTGAAAGGTAGGAGCCCAGGTTTTTTTTTAGAGGATAATTTAAGCATTCTTTGAATTTTCTCTATTGTTCCTTTATTTTAAAAATCAAGTTCCTGCTCTTTATTTTCTCAACTAAGCTAATTTATGGATTTAAGGAATTTAGGGTGTGATGGGTCTGAAAGGAAAGAAGCATGAATTAACCTAGGGAATGTTGATATGGATAGCTGTGGGTAACTTTGATGGTGTCCTGGAAATTGCACTCTTCTTAGAAGTACCATTTAAAAAATTTTGGGGGGGGTCACCTTTCTACCTATCTATATTTCTTTCATCCTGACTCAGATGAAGAACATCCAGAGTCCAGATTGTAATCCTGGAAGCCACATTTTTCTTATGACATTGGGAAAGTCATGGAACTTTTTGTTTTCACATCTGGGAAGCAAGGAAGTTGACAGAGATGGTTTCCTAGACTTAACAGTATTCTACAATTACATGAATGCCACAGGCTTTAGAAATTCATTTTTACCTTTAAAAAGGTTAGTCAATTATACTAATTATAACCTGAAAGTTCTTTTGATACTTAAAAAAATCTCTTGCTTTTTCTTTGTTCTTTGAAAATTTAGAGCTGCCTTTTTTCATAATGCCTGGAGCCCATATTTATAATCAGCATCTATTTCATGGTCCTGAGCCGTTTTCACATACATGTCTTTTTTATTTTGCTTTAGAATTAGTTCTTTTGTGGTTAATGTCTAGCAGAAAAAAAATGCTTTTTGGAAAAGCCTTTTAGGAATTGTGGGGTACATAGCTGTATCATTGGGGTCCATGTGGCTCCATTACAGAACTGGGTCTCAGAGGGGAAGGGAGCTGTATTCTGGAAAGACAGAGACAACTGAGGTGAAAGGCAGGTGGTTGTGGCAAATTTACAATGGTGTAGATGGTAGTTTATGGTGGTCTGGCAGAAACCAGAAGTTGGTAGTCTAGACTTCAAAGAGGAGGTGGGTCAGGTATGTTTAATAAGGCTGGTGAGAACAGCAGGTCACAGAGCACAGGTGCAAGCTTTGTTTTTATGTGAAGTGCTCTAAGCACTCCAGAAGGAACAGGTCTTACCCAGGAACCAGGCTGAGGGTATAGTTTTGTGGTAGATCGCTTGCCTAGCATGCACAAGATCTTGGGTTCCATCCTCAGTACTAAATATAAATTATCTAGGAGCCAGAGATTGGTATTTTAGGTACATTTGGTTTTCATGTATACTGCTACTTCCATCATTACTTAGTGTTGCATCCCGTGTCACGATGCTCATGAGCACTGGCTTCCAAAGATTCTCTCAAAAGTTGTCAATAAGCACATATACAAATTTTACCCAGTGTATAAATGTGAATGGCAATTTTCTGGTCTTGTTATATTTACTTTTCTTAACTTCCTATTGTAAATGTAAAACAACACATCTATCAACCAGGTCTTCCTTTGACATTTCTAGGCTATGGTTATTGCATTGTTTGAGTGTGATCTTTCACTGTTGACACATGCCTACCTCCCACACACAGCCACCCACAGGGAGGACAGAGGAGGGGCTTGTGGGTGGGGTGAGAACAGTGGGGTATGTCCACTGTGCAAGGTGTGTGCACACTTCACCATGGCTCACAACGGGAGTGGGAAAGTCTGATGTAACCACATGACTGGACACAAGAGATGACCTTGGATGGAATACAGAAACAGTTTCAAAAGCCCTCAGAGGACATAGGTGATATGACCCCCAGAGGTCTGTTGAATATGTGGTATGGAGCCTGTGAGAGGTGAAGGGACTGTCCTGGTGCCAGCAGTGGGGTCACAAAGGGTAACCGATACCTGGATCCATTGGGTGTTGTAGACCTGACGTGGCACTGCAGTCAGAACATGGTGGAGTGTGAGAGTTGATGCATGGGCCTGCACACATGGCAATGGGCTTTTCTGTAAAATTTGCGTGAAAAGCACCTTAAATCAGTATGATAGCATTGTCATATGGGTCCATACCACTCCGGCAGTCCTGGCTTTCCTACATGTTTCTGTGTTTCTCAAGCAGCAGGGTTCTCCCAACCGCTCAAAAAACCCAGGCCCCTCTTCCTGGGGCATCGGTTTCATTTGAATATCTGGGGGGACAAAAGTCAAGGATTTGAACTGGTGAATACCTTTAACCTTTAAAAATTGCAAAAAAAAAAAAAAATATATATATATATATAGAGAGAGAGAGAGAGCGAGAGAGCTATATTATGAGTAGACTGCAGCAGGTACAAGAGTTAATACCTAGAGCTGGGCTCTGGAGGTCTCCTGGGAACACAGGCTGAGTTTCCCCTGTGGGTAAAACATGTTTACTATTATCAGTAAACTGTATTCATAGAATGTGATTTTACCACATTAAAGTATAGAATTCAGTGGTTTCAGTGTCTTCACAATCTGTTTAATCATTTCCACTGTTCCCCTATTTTTAAGGGGCCTTTTCATGGGAAAGTTCTGGAAGTGCTGCCTACCTGTGCCTTCTGCCTCCAGTGCAGGCTCTGTGGCATCAGTGAAGAAGGCAAGGAGAAGCTTTTATCTGGGGGGTGGGTCACATGTTATGACTCTGTGACCTATCCAGCTTGTCTGCTTAGGCAGACGTGGTGAACTGTTTCTCTGTGTGAGAGTTTGAATATTCCTGCTGTTCTGTGTGGGTTATTACTGGAAGAAACAAGGACAGAGTCTTCCTGCCATAGAATTCATTGAATCAGTAAAGGGCTTCAAACTATGATGTTTCCTGAGAAAATAGAAGGGGCTGGCCTTGCTTTTAATCAGGTTTCAATGTAGAGACAGGTGTCTTGTCAATTCTCTTATTCAGAGACACATTTGTTGCGACATTAACAAACAAAGTCAGCATTCCCCAGAGACCAACAAGGCCAATCCTGTGTGTTTGTGCCTTTCTGAGAAGATTTGCAGTGGGATTCCTGGCAGTTTATATAATGGCCCTCCATTCACTGCAGATACCATAGCTATTCCAGGGAGTCAGATCTGTGGATACGTTTTTTATCACTTTTCATGCAAATTCTCAAGCAGGCTCAAACAAAGGCAAGTGCTCTTGTCATTCATGGCCAGTAGCTCAGCTGAATGAGGACTTGGGTGTAGGAAAGCAAGTCTCTGAACTTGCTTTTGCTTTGGGATTTTCTTTTGTAGACTCTCCTGAGATTTTTGAGACAACCATATGTCTTCCCAAAACTATCAAGCAAAATCTTGTTAGCTTGGATTCTAGATTTCATAGCTCATACTCACACTGCAAGTTCAGAGAATGGACTCCTGACTCTCTGAGAAATGGTAGTTTACATAACTGTGAAATAACAAAAGCCATTCTTCATGGATCTTGGGAGGAGCTTTACATATTCTATCTTTAATCCTCCCAAAACCTTGGAATGTAGGTATCAGCCTAGTTGGCTGTTGACTGAGCTGCTGAGGCTAAGAGAGGTTAGCTACTGCTTTGCTTTCTTATTACTTGCTAAGAAGGGCTGGGACCCCAAATCTTCTAAGACTCCCTACCTTGTGAACCATACTTTTCATTGGTCTCATGTCATGGTGAAATGAAACATCATGGGCTTTGAGTCAGATAGACATGATTCTGATACAGGAGATGAAATATGAAAATATACCTGCTAGATGTCTGATATGATGAGTTCATGTTCTCTAAAATAGAAGAATTCTAGGAACAATGGAGGTTAAGAGTAGGAAAATATTTATTGAGAGGATAGCTCCTGAGAGGCAGGAGGGGACCCAAATGAGTATCTGGGGACCCCGCTTTACAGGGAAGTTTTTTTTTTTTTGGTACCGGGGATCGAATATGGGACCTTGTGCTTATGAGGCAGGCGCCGGAACCACAGAGCTTAATCCCCGGCCCTTTACAGGGAAGTTTTATAGAGCAAAACCCATGTAGGTACAACATGGGTTGTGGCTATGATTAACCAATAAGGGTACAAGTATAGTCACTTAGGTAATAGTGATCCAATAGTGATCCAGTGTATAGAAAGAACAAAGATTCTTTTCTATGAAATGATGGGTCCAGAGGTCTTGCTTACCTATCTGGGTGACTAATGTCTATCTAGACTTCATTAGGCTGGGTGTTTGTCTTTTGAGGAAGTATGCAGGCCTGGTCATTTTGTCTTTATCTTTTTTAAAATTTAATTTAATTTTATTTTTTGGTATTGGGGATCAAACTCAGGTCCTTGCACATGTGCAGCAGGCGGAGAAACTACTGAGCTAAATTCCTGGCCATTTTGTCTTTATCTTGAGGCCTGTTCTCCAACAGATGTGTCTTCAGGCATGGTTGTGATGTGTTTCACCTTTGCCCAGACATTCAAGGGCCTAGCCCTATCTGACTGCCCATAATATTTCTACCTAACTTAGCTATCTATAAAAATTCAAATCCCAGGTTCACTAATCACTTAGATGAGTGACTAGGCAAATCATGTAACCTCCACAAGCCTCAGTTTCCTCAGGTCTAATTGCAATGATGCTTTGAATGGTTCTTATGGAAATGGAATGAGCTGAACACTTAAAAGTCCCCAGCACTGTATTGGCACATTGCATAGCATATTGGAATCCCAACAAATGATACTTCGCCTTGTTTCCTTATTCTTCTTTGTACCTGTTGTGGCATCTGGCACAAAATAAGTACTCAGAAATATTTGTGGAAGTAAATTCAAAGGATTCTCCATGGCCTTGTTTCATAAGGACATCGTGAAGTTGGACCCTCTCCAAAAGCTCCCTGGAAGAACAAAAGATGCTTTGAAGCGTGTCAAAGCTACTCATGGTTATAATCTTTAGGATGAAGCTGAGAGACAAGCATACTGCTAAAAATAACAATAGCACTAAAATTCTGAAGTAAAATTCACTTGATGGAGTGCTGTTGCTCTTCAAGAAGCAGCAGTTGTTGAAGGTTGTCAAGTATCGTGAAGCACAAGGGACAATGAATGTGACAGGAACGGCTCCTGGCTTTGGTGCCTTGTTCAACAATGACTGCATTGGTTAGAGACAGTGCACTTTGTAAGCATATCCTTGCTTAACAACAGAGAAAAAAATAAAAGATTTCTGAATGTGTAACATGGGTGTGAGAGGGAGTGCATCTTCACTGTGATGCATAGATGGTTGACTGAGGTCTGTCTAGTCAGGGATTCAGGAGCTTGCATGCACACAAGTGTATATGTGTGGCATGTGTGTATGTGTGGCATGTGCATTGTTGGTCCCCAGCCAGTTCTTTGACAGATGTTGCCAACTAATCAAGATCTTCTTTCAGCCCTGAGTCCTTAACATAGTCAGTTGCAGTCAGTCTGAGTTAGCTTTTAATATCTAATTACTTGTCCCTAGGTTCAAAGAAAAGAATACTTTGTACCCATTAGTACCCAAGATCCAAAGTCTCCCTCCCTCTTCATGAAGCTTTGCTTAATCTCCTGACATGGCCAGGTCATGGCATCAGTGCTACTAGCTCCTTTTTGTATGCCATGGAGATTTTAGTGTAGCAGCCATGAATGATTTTACTTCTTTTTGGAATGCCTTGGAACTCAAAAATGACTGTGCACATTAGATTAGATGACAAAATGGTGAGTATCCTACCACATCCAGAATCATTCTTACTTATCCTCAAGTAAATTTGTTCTTTTTTGCTTTTCTTCTGCATGTTCTTCAAGGCCACTAAATCCACTTGGTACAGTGGGTATTTTTGCTGGAGCCATACCTGTCCCTGGTATCTGATGATTCCCTGGTGTCCATGTTTTGATTAGGATGCAAGGGCTTTAAGTAATAGTAAATCCTGACTGAAATTGCCTTAAGCAACAACATAATTACCACAAGGGTCAGACAGAAGAACTGGAGGGCAGTTTCTCTGCACTCCATACCCTTCAGCTCCTCTGGAGTAAAACTGTATATCGTAGAAGCCCTAACAATTCTCTTGGGAGTGGATCAAGGAGCAGAGCTGCCCCCAGCATAGAGGGGGAGCCTTCCAGGCCGCCAGACCAATTTCCCAGTGCTGAGGAGGTGAACCGCACAGGCACCAGCAGCAACACCCCCCCCACCCCCGCCCACCAGGTTGAAATGAGAAAACACCTAAACAAATCTCAAAATCAGACTTCCAGATCACCTAAAGCAACTCCAAAGGGAAATGAGATGGAACAATCTGATACTCAACCACCTGGACTCCCTGAAATGGCAAAAAAAGGGGATCTGGAAAAAAAGAAATTGGAAATAATTTCTCAGATAACAGCAGACATGATGAATAAATCTGGAGAGGACACAGATAAAAAAATAGAGAAGCTGAGGAACATGATAAAATCCCAACATAGGAAACAAATGGAATCTATAAAACAGATGCAAGCAGATTTCCAGGAGATTAAAAACTCCACTGAAAGTTTACACAGCAGAATGAATCAATGTGAGGAGAGAAATTCAGATATGGAAGATAAGATGGCAATTAGTGACCAGGAAAAGAAAAATTTCTTTAAAATAGTAAGGGACCATGAGAAATCAATCCAGCAGCTGCTGGACAATGCAAAGAAGAATAACATAAGACTGATCAGAGTCAATGAAGAAACAGAAGAGAGTACAGATGCATAAAAAAATGTTCACAGAAGTGATGGCAGAAAACTTCCCCAAGCAGGAGAAAAGAACTTGACATACAGGTAAGTGAGGTATAGGACTCCAACTAGTCTTGATCAAAAAAAATCTACACATAGACATATAATTGTTAAGATTCCAGAAATCCAACAGAAGAACAAAGTTCTACAAGCAGTTAGAGAAAAGAAACAAATCACGTACAAAGGAAAGCTTATCAGAATCATAGCAGACTTCTCAATGCAAACCCTCAAGGCAAGAAGAGTTTGAAGTGATGTATTTCAAGACCTAAAGGAAAACAGCCTCCAATCCAGATTGATGTACCCTGCAAAACTGTCTTTCAAAATTGATGGAGAAATAAGATGACAAAGAGCACCTTAGGAACTTCGTGAATACAAACCAGCACTCCAAAAAATTTTAAATAATATCCTAGGAAAAGACAATAAGGATCAAAACCCCAGGAAGCCCAGCAGAATGAATCCATTGGGCATGACAAGAAATTAGAGCAAAGGGGGAGAATCCAACAAAAAGAAAAAGTCATGACAATGATAAGTCAATATGTATCAGTTATAACCATCAATGTTAATGGTCT
>NW_004624730.1:14465641-14529948 GCF_000247695.1 Heterocephalus glaber | reverse complement strand
CTTTCCTCTGGGCTGGGAGCAGCGGGAGGGATGGTGACCGGGAAGCCCCTTCCTCTGGACCAGGAGCAGTGGGACTCAGTACCTTGGTCTGGTGGTCTGGTGTCCTCTGCGACTTTGTAGTGTGGAATCAGGTGGCTGCCTGTCTGTAGCTGGGTGATTCAGTGTCTTCCGCGCGACTCAGGACCTCGTTAGGGCGTGCACAGACCTGCCTGTCTGCAGCGGGCTGATTCGGTGTGTTCTGTGTGACTCAGGACCTAGATAGGGCATGGGCAGACCTGCTTGTCTGCAACGGGGTGATTAGGCGTCTTCCGAGGGACTCAGGACCTCGTTAGAGCGTGCACAGACCTGCCTGTCGGCAGCGGGGTGATTCGGCATCTTCCGCGCGACTCAGGACCTGGGCAGGGCGTGCACAGACCCGCCTGTCTGCAGCGATCTGTTTAGGCGTGTGTTCCGCGAGACTGGGGACCTCGGTAGGGTGTCAGAAAATGTTTATTGAGAGGGAGAGATTTTAGCTCTTGAGAGACAAGAGGGTGCCCGAGTGGGTTGTCAAGGACCCCACTTCGTAGGGAAAGTTTTATAGAGCAAAATCATGAGGTAGGTACAATGTGGGACAAAACTACAATTAACCAATAAAATTACATGTATAGCTGCTTAGGTAATATTGACCTACTGGGGAAGCAGGTCATGCAACAAGTGTATATGAAAAGAATAAATAACTCTTTTAGGAAGAAGTGGATCCAGAGGTCTTGGTCACCCAGTGGGGTGACTGATGACTTTACTGGGCCAGTTGTTACCAGTTACCTTATCCCTTGGGATAAGACCTACTCATTTTGTCTTTAGCTTGAGGCCTGGCCTCTAACAAATGTGTCTCTGGCCACAGTTGTAATGTATTCTCATCTTTTGTATTGACTCTCTAGAGGGCTTATCCGTGCCTGACTGCCTATAATATTTCTACCTAACTTAGCTATCTATAATAGTTTAAATCATCTCTAGATCAATTATAATGCCCAGTACAATGCAGATGCAATGTAGACCTTATCTTTATTGTTTAGGGAATAATATCAAGAAAAAAAGCCTGCACATGGTCAGTATATATTCATTTTTTCCCAAATATTTTTGATTGGTAGGTAGTTGAACCCCTGGATGTGGAACCTGAGGATGAATAGTCTGTACATAAGGAGCATGAGGATGTGAATCCCTCAGATGTGGAGGGCTGACTTTCTACGCTTCTGTATGTGGCTCCATACTCCCCTCCTGGTGCAGCAGTCTGGGAATGCTAGAGTCCCTGGAAATGTTGTGATGGTGGAAGGCGGTGTGTGGGCCAAACTGCTTCAGCTTCTCTGGTTTTGAGGCTTGCATTCCATCTGTTGGGAGCAGACTTACTCTTAGACCGGCCTATTTCTGATGCTCTTCATTTCTTCCTGAAGATACTAATTGCTATCTTGTGACATTGCCTTTCAGTTTGAGGAAATTCCTCTACATTTTATTAATTGGGGGAAGTAGGGCAGATCTGAGAACAATAAATTCTTTTGATTTCTTTTTTCTCCTATTATCTACAAACTATACTTTGCCTTCCATTTTGAAGGGTATTGTGATATATATAAAGTTTTTGTTTAATAGTTTTTTTTCTCTTATGCCCTTAAACATACACCTCTGTATTCTGACCTCCATTGTTTCTTCTTGGTATTATTCTAAAAGTCCTTGAGTTTTCTTTTTGTTAAAACTTCTCCCCTCTGTTTTTGGGTAATTTCTATTAATCTATCTTCAAGTGAACTAATGCTTTCTTCTGTTATATCTATTTTGCTTTTAAGTTCATACAATACATTTTAAAAAGTAGGTGTATATTTTTAGTTGTAGAGCTTGCTTTCTTTCTCTTTCTTTCTCTTCTTTTCTTTTTTTAGTACTGGGGATTGAACTCAGGACCCTGTGCCTGCAGGCAGGTGCTGTGCCACTGAGTTAAATCCCCCCCCACCACCCTTTTTTTCTTTTTCAGTGCTAGAGCTCAAACTCAGGGCCTTGTGGATTTTAGGCAAGTATTCTATCACTGAGCTATACCCCCGGCCCCTAGAATTCATGTTTGAAAGAATAGGTTCTACTTCTCTGCTGAGATTTCTTATCTTAGGAGCATATTTTCTTTTCTGCATTTAAATATAGTTGTAGTAGCTGCTTTAAAATCCGTATAGGCTAATTCCAATATCTGGGTTATCTTGGAGCCACTATTCACCTTTTCTCTTAAAAATTCTTCTAAAGAATATTAATTTTTTGTTTGATTTACTTATATAGACAATTAACTTGCTTGTACTCATACTGCAAACTATTTCTTAAGGACATCTGAAATTTCCATTCAGCTGTTTGCAGTTATCCTATGCTTTTATGGTTCTCTCTTTTAAGGAAGAGTTTATAGACAAAATTTGGATCTTCTCCCTCTGAACATCTTTTTTTTTCTAAGATTCCTGCCTTCTCATTTTTGCTTTATGAGATGGGGGCTTTACTATGCTACCCAGGCTGGCCTTGATCTCCTGGGCTGAAGTGATCTTCCTGCCTCAGCCTCCAGAGTAACTGAGACTCCAGCCTTGCAGCCACTATGCCTGGCTCCTCTTTTATTTTATAGAGGCTCTCGTTGCCCTGAACTCTGATCATAAAAACTGCAGTCTTCTTAATAGAGTTCTAGCTATTCCATGCTGTCAGACTTGGGCCTGCCCTTGGGCTCGAAGTCACAATAAAAGGAACATGCCTTGTGTCCTTCTTTTCTTCTAAATGGGAACTACTCCAGATAATGCCTGTCTTTGTTTACCATCTGCTAGCTTCAGGTAGTTGTTTTAGTGCTTTGTACAGAGGAGTTTATATATTTTTTATCTGTACCAAGGTTAGTGTGGTAGGAGCTTACCCACCTGGAATCTAAGCTTTTCCAGCCTAGTTTTTGTAATAATTTTTGCCATGCAGAGTTCCCAAGCCAAGCCCAACATGGAGAAGCAGAGATTAAAGAACAAAAACTTCCATCTGTATGGTGGAATTTTGGGCTCATCTCTCTCACAAGTGGTTCTTTGTCTATCTTTGGTCCACAGATTATGGTGCATTTCTGTTTGGTGTCTGTAGACCACTGAGGGAAGACTTTCTCTGCATGAAGCAGTTTGCAATGTCTACACGTGCTAGGTTTGCAGCCTTCCCAGGGAGACAAAAAATATAAACTCACCCCAGACTCAGGACATAAAGAACTATTAATAGTTTGGTGCATTTCTTCCCTATTTCTTTAATTTTCCATGATTTGGATTTACATGTTGCATTTACAATGATGAATTTTATATTTTCATGTAAAAAGGATGAGAATTTCTCTAACTATTGTGAAGATTTCTTAAACATCAACTTTATTTTCTCCTTCATATTATATTACTGTATTGTTGTTTAATTCTTCCCTTGTTTTTAGAATTAAATACTTTTTCCCTCTTTCTAGTTTTGCAGAATTGAAAACAACCTTTCACTGATCTTTGTTGCCACAGCCCTTCTTGAGGTTAAGATGATCTTCTTTGGGCAGGTTCCCAAGAAGTCCTTTGAGGTGACTGGGTCACAGAAAATGAACAGATGGAGTCTGCGTGTATGTTACCAAAGGGGCTGTGAGGCCATTTGAGACCAGTGAACTCCCATGAACTTTCTTTTGGGTTCTTTCTACCCTATTTGTTCTGTCCCTTTGCTAATGAATGGGGACTGGGCTTTCTGCACAAAAGCTCCTGGTAGGAGGATTCTGGCAGCCCTCATAAGAGGACACAGCCACATCCATTCACTGTTGACTTTCAAAATATCTCCACCTACATTCTGACTCCAACCCTTCCCCTTCACATATTTGTTTGCAATTGGACATTTTTTTGTCTCCTTCATGCTCTTTTAACTATGACTAACTCCCAAGACTTGGACAAACACTCCCAGCATCATAAGGAGCTTGCTGTCTGGCTTGGCAGCCTGTGCCCATTGTGGTATTTTATTTATCCCTCAGTTAGACTCTATCCTCTTTACCAGAGGCATTGCTATGGCAACCTCCCTCCTTAGGGCAATAAGTATGGGTGGCAAAGTTTGGTACATTACCTTTTAAAAAATTATTGGGAGGAAGATCAAGTTGGCCTATTGAACAAAATAAATAAGCTTTTATTGTCAACAAGGGCTAAGGCAGCAGCTTTGATAAGAGGGAAAGCCTAGACTGCAAAAACCTGAAACTTGAGTGAGCAGATCACATCCATTTCCGCTTAGGAAATGAATGAGAAACCTCTCAATGCTGATAAAGATGAACTTGGATCCCAGACACCATTGGGGAAGCATTAAAAGTGTTGTTAAGATGAAAGGAAACCAGCCTAGGAAGGTATGGGTAGTTTTTGTTGCTACCACTTGGGGCGACAGGTATTTCTCCTACATATAGCACACTTTGGGGGTTATTTGTGGGTGCCATCACACCGTAGTTCTCATTAGACTTGAAGTCTTTGAGAGTGCTGTTTCACAGAGCACACTGAGAGCTTTGCAGAGGCTGAATCTGGTCAGGAGGGACCAGGTGGCCCAGTGTCCTACCCCATTATTCTCATCATCTATCTGTGCACAATTTACAATGCACATTGTAAATGCTTTTATCCAATAGTTTTTGAAACCAGAGAATTAAAAATTGAAATTTTATGTAGATTGTATTAAGTGTTATACTTCTTGACCTCATAGGCAAAATTTTTTAAAAGTACATTTATATGACTGACTCTCTTCCTTTTTTTGCAAAATTATTCATTCATTTTTTCTTTTCTCCTTCTTTTCTTCCTTTTAAAAATGTATATGCATATTTATTTTGTCCATTTAAAAGACAAATATTTTTAGCTTTCTTTCATATTGCATATAATTATTTTTATATTCTTTCTCAAATCTAAGTTAAAAAATAGGATAAAATATAATGTTTTCTGTGGATGAGAATTATATGTTCTTTGGACCCATTCCCCCTTGATGTTTCTCTAAGGAAGAAGTCTATGATTTCTTTCAGCAACTCTCTGTAGCCAGGGGTCTAAGAGATTTTATCTTATTTGGTCATTAGGTAGTAGTTGCCTTTAGTATTGAATATTGCGGTGATATGCATACTAAAAACTATCACTAAAATGACACATTTTTGATAGCTAAATTAAATACCCTATCTAACTGCAGAATAGAATTGGAATGAACTTAAAGCATTTCATTGACATTTTGTCTGCACAACATTATTTCTTATATTTCATATTAAGCCACAAGGAAACTTTCTGTTTATCCTCTACCCTTAACATCCTGCATATTTATTTCACATTTACTTCTGATATTGTGAAAAGAATAACCCTTTTCCTTTTAAACTGTGAATTGGGAGATATGAAAAATCAGGCTGGCTTTAACTGGGAGGAATGAAATAGTTCAACAGTCCAGAGGCATATGCAAATGCTTAAGATTAGAAAACCTTGATGAGGATCCTGAAATCTAATTGAGCTGTGTGTGTGTGTGTGTGTGTGTGTGTGTGTGTGTGAGTGTGACAGTGTGAGTCTGTGTAGGTATGGCTTGATTCCTAATAAGTATCTTGGAGCTTTGGGCCTTTCAGACTGGTTACAGGTTGGAGGTCAGTGGAGGTGACATCAGGGTTTTTGGAGGATTAGAGATAAAGAATGTTAAGCACTAAGCACAGTTCTAACTATGAGAATTCAATAAAGAAAAAATAATGAAGACATGTTAATGAATCATTGCAATTTTCCTGCAAAGTCACACAATTGGTTGACAAAGCCAGGACCAGAAGTGTAGTGGATTCCAAGCCCATGACCTTTTTTAGCAGATTATACCAATTCTTATATACCAGACATTTTGGCAAAAACTGTGGTCACTGTGGTGGCTGATCCTGAAGAATGTCATGTGGAGGCAGGAGGAGGCTGGATACTATCCAAGAAAAAGGCAAAAGAATTGGGCATGCCATAGAAAGATTATTTAATACCCTTTCTTCTTCACTTTAAGGTAAAATACTCTGTGGTCAGCTACTGGGAACTCCCAGGGATTTTTTTTTTAACCCAGTACCAAGAATTGAACTCAGGGTCTTGAACTTGCCAGGAAGGTGTGGTGCCACCACTGAGCTACATCCCGGGCCCCTCCTGGGGATTTTTATAGATAGCAGTGGTGACTCATATTGTTAGCATGTACTTATGGCTTGATTCATTCATTTCTGTCTTTACACAGAAATGCCCCTAAATTTTAGGAAATATAAATTTGAATAACACTAAATTATATAACTGAACACAATTTTTTTTCTCTCTCTCTCCCTCCCTCTCTCTCCCTCCCTCTCTCTCTCTCTCCCTCCCTCTCTCTCCCTCCCTCTCTCTCTCTCCCTCTCTCTGTCAATTCCTCTGTTCTTTCTTTCTGCTGGAGATTGAACCCAGGGCATTGCACATGCTTGGCATGTGCTTTACCACTGAGCTCCACCCCAGTTGGAGGATAATTTTAACCAACCAATTTTCTAATCTTGTTTAAAATTGAATGTAAATTTTTGCCTTGATATCACTAAGTTTTAATAGTTTTCTGTTGATAATTGGTCACAGAAGCTTTTCTTTCTTTCTTTTTTTTTTTTTTGCAGTATCCTGGATTGAACTCAGGACCTTGCACTTGCAAGGCAGGAGTGGTGCCACTGAGCTAAATCCCTGGCCCTCAGAGAAACTTTTCTTGTAAGCCAGGTTCAACCAAAGAAAGAAAAACATGAAACAAAAGAATGCGTTTGCCTAATTTCTAAGGACTCTGAATACCTAGAATAGTCTTTTTGGTGCATAATAAGTAGACTGAAGGACCCAGACTTGGTCAAGATAGATGCCCCTAAGAAGAGGTTATGAATGACACATGGATGGGGCCAGGAATTTAGCTCAGGGGTTCTGCCACCTGCCCCTTAAGCACAAGGACCTGAGTTTGATCCCTGGTATCAAAAAACCCCCCCAAAACAAAACAAAACAAGACAAAAAAGAATGCCGCATGGCTCAAAAAGTCCAATGAGTTTTATAAGGATCTTTTCTCCTGTACATGTTAGGAAAGAGATGCTTCCTTTTGGCTAGGTTCCCTTGCTAAAATGTGACTTTATGCCTGGAAATATGAGCAACTATCTCTGGTACCCTGTGAGACAGTCTTTCCAAAAAGCAAACCAACAGAGAGGAAGGTAAAACTAAGATATGGGCAGAGAAAGGTAGTCTTGATCATATTCTTTGATCCAGCTGTGCCTGAAGTTAACTGGGCATTAGATACCTCAGTTATGTAAGTTAATACTCTTATTTGTCTTAAAGTTGTGCAAGTTGTATATCCATTACTTAAGTAGGTCCTTTACTTGTATTATTCCATTATCCTTATTATCCCTGTTTTATAGATGGGGAAAGTGAGACTCAGAAAGGATAAATGCTTTGCTTCAAGTTAACATCTGGGAAATGGTGTGACCTGGAATTGAATTTGTGCTGTTCCAACTTCGCAGCTCGGACTGTTTCTATAGCCTGATATAGACTTAAGGAGCATACCTTTCTGAGCTAATCAATCCAATATTTGGCAGAATTGAGAGGGTGTTCCTCTTTTAGGGGCAAGGGACAGGCCAATGACATTAGACACTTCAGGCTGGTACATTCAAAGTCAGACAGGCTAAACTGGTCCCTGGACCCCAAGCCTCATTTCTAGTTGCTCTGGGAACCTCCTTTCACTAAGGCTTCTCAACTTGCAGAAACCACTAACAGGGTTGGACCTAGACTTAGGTGGCCACCAAATAACCAGGTTGGTGCTGAGCAGACACAGTTCTGCAGGCAGAATCACTCATGGGAAGATGTATTCGGCTTTGAGGTGCTGAGACTTCCCATCTGCACTTCTCAAAGCTTATGAAAAAAGAACAGAAGCCATTCAAATGGAAGAAAGCAGTGTTTTTAATATTTAATAACCAAAACATACAGGTCAATACTCAATGCATACACAATAAGATAGAGCAACAACAAAATATTGCAAAGCACAATCTAACTATATGGAGACTATTACACAATGAATGCTGGTGGAGAATATGCTAATAAGAAACTCAGCTGAGTCTTACTGCCTTGGACCTGGCCAGGGAATTACTGGTTGCGGAGAAAAATTCATTGGCCCATGGCCTTCAACTTAAAGGACTGCCTTCAACTCTGATCCTGAGAATTCTTAACAATCTGTGCTCTAGATTACTCGTTCCTCCTTTTTCCCTCAAATTTATTTATCTGTTTATTCTTTATCCCACTCCAGGCAACAAATCCCATGAATGATCTATTCAAACTGGCGTAAAAGAATTGCAGTGGGAAGATTGAGTTTACTGCTCTGGCTGTTGGTGAACACAGCTTCTACTGCTCAATGAACCATGACCTGGTATTTATCCAGACATAGTTTATTCAGCCTGAAGACCTCCTTTGAGTATTCACCAAGCTCTTTGGAGGCTGCTTTCATATATGTTGTTGATGTAAGGGCGTTTGCCCCCAAATAATAACTCAATAGCCAGTCTTATAGCATTTCTGCTGCTCCTTGGCTTGGTAGTTTTAAGAGACTGCCTTTACCTCCATTTCCCAGGGAGCCTATTCTGGTTTTGGTGGTGGGATGGGATTCTTTTGTCCTGGAAGGAGTTGAAGTTTTCTACTAAAAAGGGCAGTGAAGCAAGCCCAGGGAAGGCATGTAGCTGCAAAGAACTTTCAGTTTGGCCTGTACATCCACTGTTCCAACCACTCTAGGTGAATCTGGTGAAGGAAACAGCTGTCAAGAGTAACAAAACCAAGCACATGACAAGTAAGGGCTACTGTCAACTGGCAGTGGCCTGCAGCAGGTAAGTATGAACACATAACACTAAATTTAGGCTTATCATTTTTTAAAAGAACCGATTTTTAACCCACATCCTTAGGACTGTATTCCATTATTTGTTTTTGTTTTTACATTGGTTGTATTCATTATTATGTGTAGTCAGAATCATGGAGACCTCAAAAGGAAAGAATTGGGATTAGTGAGCTTCTCATGGAATTTAGACTTAGGTGTGACTTTACACAGTACAATAAAGACAGTATCAAAGAATATTTTTTCATTTTCTTCTACCTATATTTAAGGGTGAGACTAAGTCACAGATATAATGTATCATTTTTCTAATACATTACTTATTCTATCTATACTTAGGATTTAGATTACAAAAAAAATCCTTTTATCATTCCACTAGGGACCATTTCTAACTTGTCACAGAAGGGGCACCTCCAATGGAAACCCCTGGGACAGTCTTACTGGAATTTAGCAGATGCCAACAGAAGCAGACAAGCTCGGTTGCCTCAGACTGAAAATCACTTTGGTCCAGTAACTTTTAAGATCCTAGTGTAAGAAAACTCAGATAATGGATTGGAGAGATTACAAATATCTTTCTTTTATCATTTCTACTCCAATTAGTGTTTATTAGTAGTCAAGTTGAAGATGAAGACAGGAAAAAAAATAAAATAGCAGAAAATAATGTCTTTTAATCTACTTGCCCTCTTGCCTTTCAAAAATTTCCTTCAGTATAAGCTGAGAAATAGATCATCAATGCATTTATTAAATAGAAGGAGGAGGAAGAATCTGATTAAATCATCACAGTGTCAGGAGTCAAGCCACATTATACAGCATATTTTAAAAGTTATTTTTCAAAAGAAATAGAGGGTTAGAAAATGGGAGCTATACAACTTCTAATTCATGAATGGTAACTCAGTTGCTTTGTAATGGAATATTTAGAGACAATGACACATATGTGGCCAAGTCCATCTGGCTTCACTACAGATGAAATCAAGGCTTTGATAACTTCCAACTGTGAGTCAAAAGCAATAAAAAGTCAAGGTAGAATCTCCTTTTTTTTTGGTGAGCTCTCTTTGAGGAAGTTTCTTCTGCCTATGGTCAGGGGTCTTGGAGCGTTACACATAGTCATACTTGGAAGGGTGAGATTGTGCCTCATCTTCTGTGTGGGCACCCCCGTCATATATCTTCTTGGCCTTGGTGGTAGATCCAAAGGCAGTGCTGGCTTTGAAGCCTCCAGGCCTGTAGGAAACATTGTGGCCTGAGGCATGATAAGACACGGCTTTGTAGCTGAGAGAAAAGAAATACCCCATGAACACAGATGTCTTTAGTAGGAGGATCAACTTCACCATTTACCCTGGATGATCTCAGTCTTAGCATGAAAAGTCCAGTGTCCTTGAAACCCATTAGTCCTGAGCAGACCAAGATGGTTGTTCATTCTATTCTTTAAGACACTAGATTTCTGCCTATGCATAAAGCAGAATTTCTTGCTTTTATATTAGGGCTTCACTGAGCCAGTAGTTAGTGACAAATTAATTCTTTCTGTTAATCAATTAAAACTAAGGGAAACTAGGAATAATGTCCCATTATTTTGCCAAAGAATTGTAGGATTTGTGAGCTGGAAGGTACCTATGTGCAACTCATCTCCCATAATTTGTTATTTTACAGGTAAGGTAACAGTGGCTGCTTACGGTTTGAAAATGTACTTTCCAAAATTCATACTGAAACTCATCCTCCATTGGAAAGTAACTTCATGAGAGATTAGTGCTTTAGAAAAGGGCTTGAGGTTGAAGGGAGATTTCTCTTGTCCCTCCATCCCTCTGCCACATGAAGCCAATGTTTTTTTTCTTCAGAGAATACAGTACCAAGGCCCCATCTTGGAAGTGGAGGTTGGGCCCTCACTAGACACTTAACTTGCCAGCATCTTGATTTTGGACTTCCCAGACTCCAGAACCCCGAGAAATATATTTTTATTGATTATAAATTACTCATTTTGTGATATTTTGTTATAGCTTCCCAAGTGGACTAAGACAGAGTCCCAGAGAGGACAGCTAACCTGCTGGAGATCAGAGGATCAGTTAGCAGTAGAATCACACTGGAGCTCAACTCTGAAAACTCCAGGAGCATTTGTGAAGTCATAACATGGCTTTGAAACACCATTACTAGTGACATTTTGGAATGAATGCTTCTTTGTTGTTAGGATCTATCCTGTACACTGTAGGATATTTAGCAGCATTCTTGCCCTGTACCTATTTAATGCCAATACCACTTTCCTCTGCCTTCTTCCAAAGTTGTAAGAATCAAAATTATCTTCAGATGTTACTAAATATCCTGGAAAGTGGTGATAGTGCAAAACATCTTCCAAATGAAAATGACTGAGTTACAGAACTTTGGAGAAGGAACTTAGGATTTTTTTCTATCAAATAGTAGCACTCCTAATCTTGCTAGGCTGAAATATTCCTGTTCTGGTATTTTTTTGTACCAGAAATTGAACTCGGGACCTTGTGCTTGTGAGGCAGGTGGCGGAACAACTGAGCTAAATCCCCAGCCCCTCCAGTTCTGTTTTTTAGATTCCCTGTAAATGGGAAAGGTCAATGAACCTTTAGTTTATAAAGTTCTTCCAAACACGTAGATTAATACATTAAAATGGGCTCTGAGCAAATGAAGTGTCTAAATGCAGGGGAATGAAAGACTTACTTGGTTTGATCAGGTACCAGACCCCGGCAGGCAATGCACATCAACACACCTCCAATTAGTGTGAGGCCTCCAGCAATCCAGCCCACGAACAGAGCTGAACCAAAGGTGTACCTGAGGGGCAAGAGGGAGGCTGTGACTGTAGTTGACTCAGCTCTTCAGGGTCTGCTGACTGTTCCTGGCCATGCCTATCCTTCCTGTGCCACCTTTAAACATTCCCCTATCTACTGGCAAAAAGAGAAAGTCTGGAAGACTTGGTAAGAGATATTTCCTAGATATGAAATGAGTCTCAAATTATTACTCCTGAAGAAATTTTAGTTCCTTGAGTCCTCACTGGGCCAAGAAGTATTCAACTTACCTTACCTCAGGTAACTCCTAATTTGGGTGTTGCATATCTCCCAAAGGCCCATGTGTTGAAGGTCTGAAGGTGATAGAACCTTTAGGAGGTGGGGTTCAATGGGAAGTTCCCAGGTCATTGAGGGTGTGCTTTAGAAAGGAATTAGGGAATCTTGGTTCCTTCTCTCTTTCTTTTCTGTGTACTGGGCATGAGGTGAGCAGTTTGCTTCTATCATACACTTCTTGCCATCTGATACCCTCATCAGAGGTCTAAAACAATGAATCTTCTAGATCTTAGGCCGAAACCTCCAAAACTGTGAGCCAAAATAAACCCTTTCTCTTTATAAGTTAATTATTTCAGGTATTTCATTACAGTAATGGGAAGGTGAAAAATACACTTTGCCACCAACCATGCAGGTAGGAATATTATCTTAAAAAAGGAAATAAGTTGGAGGTGATCATTCATTCTTTCATTTACTCTTTTGCTTAAGAACTATTTATTGCAGTCCTACGATGTGACTAGCACTGCCCTGGCACCAAGGTACAGGGGTAAATAAGATAGACAAAGACTCTACCCTCAGGGTGCTTCCTATTCTAGCCTGTACTGGTATTCCAACCTAAGAGGGTCTGACTCCAAAGCTGGTACCCTTCCTCTAAGTGGGATACTCCCCCTGGGACTCTATTAAATCAGAACAGGACTGAGAACAAAATCTGAGAATAGAATAATTGTGATCCCAAATGGACATTTTGAACAGTGAGAGAGATATCTCAGTGACCGAAAAGCACTAGGATGTCAGTAAGTATTAGATGCTAGCTGGAAACTTGACTTCCATCTGCAAAAGGCTAGTAGAAAAGAACAGCCCAGCACAATAGACACTGCCCCTTAGAGGTTTCCTTTGTGTTCTCTAAGACCATGGTTACTGTTTGTAGAACACCACAAATGACTTACTCTTTAGGTCTACTATACTGACTAAGAATATTATGCTGGCAGTAGGAAGACAGCAATGTGTGCAGACATCTGCAACATAAGAAAACATATTACTTTCGATGTACTTGAAAAGCACACACATTTTAGTGTGATTAAAATAAATAATATAGGACTGTGGCCAAGTGTGTCATGTAGGGAAGAACTTGTTGACTAAGCTCAGTCCTTGAAAAAGTTTGGGAGAAATTTGATATGTAGGCAATTTTATTCCCTTTGAGTGAGGAAAAAACACATTGGGTTTGAGGATCACTGCCTTGGAATGAAGAATCCCATTCCTCACTCTCCTCCTACCCAGTGTGACTAGAGGCTGAATAACAGACTCCTTCCTAATGCTCTTCCTGGGCCCTGGGTGACTTTCTTGGAGGCAGTACTGGTCCCTCTGCCCTGACACAGACAGAACCCCCTTCCTCAATGTCCCTAAAGATGCCTGAATTGCTATATAATGGTAATGATGTAACAATAATTGTTACCATTTATTGAGCTCTTGCTGGTACCATGATAAGCATTTTTTTTACCATCATCTCATTTAATTTTCCCAATAGCCACTGTAATAGGATTTATCATTCCTATTTTACAGATGAAGAAATTGAGGGTCAGAGAGGGAACAAGATTCCTCTTCTTAACCTAGGGACTCTGGGTCAAGGTTTGCAAACTTAAATACTTACCTGGGACAGGCAAGAAACTTAAATGAGTGAAGTGAGTAAGGCATAAGAAAATATTTCCTTTTCTTGACGCTAATATATGGAGAGAAACTCCATAAACATGGTGATAAATGGCTCAGAGTTGGGCCATTTGAGAGCAGTGGGGATGTAGTAAACTGGAGAGTGTGCATCCTTGCGAAAAGAGCAGCTGCCTCTCAGTGCAGAGAAGGCTGCTTTATGAGAATGGGACTCAGTTCTGCCATATCTGATTCTGTTTTATACATGAAGTTAGAGAAATGTGTGTGTGTGTGTGTGTGTGTGTGTGTGTGTGTGTATACTGTCAAATCTGCTTTTCACAGGCATTAATAGTTCTTTGCCCCTTTAGGCATTTCTGTGTGTTTCTTCTCCAGCTTATGTCTTCTCTTGCCTGTTGGTCCCTTGCCAGAATCCCTGGGGTTCTGGCTTTGGTTTAGCTCCTGAGGCCCTTAGCCCATGTTCACAGAGAGTGACTGGCATGAAAATATGAAAGCTGAGATCTTTAGTTTGGAGACAACTTTGAGGCATAATTCACACTACACAATGTCTTCCCTGAGTATTAGGCTGAGTCAGAAACTCATCTGAAATCACACTCATGCTTGACTCTCCCATTTCTTGTTCTGTTTTCCCTACTCTCTAACCAGCCTCCCCTTCCTTAATATATACCTCTATAGGGATCCTCTTCTCAGGATCTGCTTCTGAGAAACACAATCTGTGGCACTTCTAATTTTAAAAATTGGTGATTAATTCAGATTATAAAACAAAATGTTTAGGCTAATACAAAATGCCTTACAGCCTGCATGTGGTTGGAAGGCAGAAAGTTTGCAGCTCTGATCCAGGGCTTCATCATGGCCAATGTTACATACAACATTGCAATGACAGAGTGGGGGGGGCAGTGGTGAAGGAGGAGATATAAGATAATGGGGCATCAGAACCGAAGTTCCATCAAATGGATTGCTAAGATCTTTCTTGGCAATTGGGCTGTCTTGTATGATTTCTAAATAGAGAAAATGAAGACAGAAAGAAGGGGACAGACAGCTGTTCATTCACAGAAAGAGATATTCAAAGGCCTCTCAGAATCTACAGGCTTAATTACAGATTGAAGCTGCCGACCCAAGGGACGGGGCAGTTACTAAGGAGATGGTGTGAGAGAGTGCTAGGAGGCATTATCTCTGGGTGCTGGTGGGTGGCTCCTCTGGCTAAGGGTGGTGACACCAGGCAACCAGATATTCTGGACAGGGTGGGCTTTTTAAAGTAGACTGACCAACAATTCTGCTTTTTCCATGATGGAGATATTTCCTAGGTTGTGGGAATTCTAGTGCTCAAACAGAAAGTCCCAAGTAAACTGAAATGAGTTGGTCAGCCTGCTTCTAAGTTGCCCTTGTAACCAAGAAACCATGGGAGGAACATGGAAGAGCATCAGGATAGCTAGCTTATGGGGTCATTCATTTTCTCATTTTGAATAAAGCAGAAATATAGAAGTGATTGGACCAGGAATTCAAAGAGTAATGGATTTATCACATCATCGTATCTATTCATGTTGGTGTGGCTGGAGAAATACCAAGTGACCCTACATGGAGAAGACTGGTCACTTTGGTATAATATTTATATTGCTCTCCCAGAACAAGATCTTTCTCCTTTAGGATTTTGCTATTGCTTCTTGCTATTAAGTACATCCATTTGAAATGGCTAAATGAATACAGGTGTTAGTATTGCTTTTCTGTCTTTTAAAAAGTTATACTTTACTCCAGTCACTAAACTATAGTCAGATTTCATCTTCCTGTGCTGGACTGTAATTTTCATGATTTTCTTTTATACATGAAGTTAGAGAAATGTGTGTGTGTCTGTATCTCTGGTATCTAAACACTTCCTGACCCACAGGAGGTGCTCAATACATTTGCAGAATAAATGAATTAATGATGGAGAGAAAGTCACAGCAGTACAAGAAAGAAACATCATGTTTCCCCCCTGCACTAAGCTCATTTCTATTCCAGCTTTTACCTTTTCCTAGCCAGGTTCCCATTATGGACTGTAGATGTATGTTCATATTCATTTGCATGCCTGGATAATAGTGCTTGTTTCATTGCCACCACAATGGGGCCTATATAAGAGTGTTAGATAAATACTGTAAACTGTCACTGTATTTCAATGCAAATGTCAGATCAGTCTGAAGTCATTATCACCAAGAATATTTCACTGAAATGAAGTTTGTGAATTTACAGATCATTGTTGATTTATGATATGGCATGGCTCCCTCTGATAAATTTTTGCTATTTCAGGCACTGACGGTCATATTAGGTACATGTATTTAATCAGATTCTTACAATAATATTCACCATGGAATACTGAGACATGGATTAGAAAGTTACCTGGTCTGAACAGTCTGTACCATTCCACCCATGCTGCCATACATGTTAGCTGTGGACATCCAGAAATTAGTAACCAGCATGTTGGCAAACACAGACACGCCAATAATTGCACAAACACCTGTTGATAAAGAACAAGAAAGCTTTAGGATCAGCTTTAAGGCAGTTTATGCTTAAATGAGTTTCAGTGAGCAGGCTGCAGAATATTTCATTCCTGTACAGAATAATCAACCAAACACTGATTATTGAATTCTACGTGTTAGGCAATGAACTAGATACTTATTTCTTACCTCATTTATTCTGGGAGGGTGGGGGGAAGGAGGGAGGGAGAGAGAGGGAGAGGAGAGGTGGGAGAGGGGAGAGAGGTAGGGGAGAGGTGGGAGGTGAGCAGGGAGAGGGGAGAGAGGAGAGAGAGAAAGACAGAGAGAGAGAGAGAGAGGAGATGGAAGAAGGAAGAGGGAAGAGGGAAAAGGGAAGAGGGGAGAGGGAAGAGGGGAGAGGGAGACATGTCCTGTGGATCTAGGGACCAAGGGTACATAGTCCTATTTTGAGTTTGATCTTTTGATGATGTCAAGAACTCCTCCTTTAAAATGATTTTCTTTTCATTAAGAAGATGCCTTTTAGAGATTAGTCACATGATTACCTTATATGATCCTCTATGATCCTCTTATATTGCTTTGGGGTGACAGTTGAGAGGGTCATTAGCACTCATAAGAGTTCTAGAGAGTGTCAGTAGACTTCCACACTCAGATCTTGAGTACTAGCATGAAAAGGTCTGAACCATGTTCAACAATAAGGAGGAGCCATGTTTCTTCAACCAAAGTGATTTTACTTTGAAATTCCCAGAAGCATATTTGAGAGCAGGAACCCATGTTTACCTGAGATAACGAACATGATCCCGGAGGTCAGTGTCATTTTGGCCTTGGCAGAGTCCTCCATGCTTCCAATGCGAATGCATTTCAGAGCAAAGATGGACACTAAGGTGCTGATGGCACCCAGCACAATTCCCACGATCATTAGGGCTCGCACTGCCTGCAGCATGGCTGTGGGGCAAAGGACAAGACACAAGCAGACACATAAGAACACCTCAACACATCTCCAGCTCTGAGTTTATAAAACAGAACAATCATGACTAACCAGCACTGAACCTCTGAGAAATAGCAAGTCTATACACTGAACCTTGTCATTTTCAAAGGATGGGGAACTGTGGGAAATGAAAAATTCGTAATTTATAATCTGATGAAGAGTACACACACAGATGTCTAGAGAATGAGAAAATTATGGTTGGACAGAGTTGGGAGGACTCATGCAATTTATTTCAGTTATCTTATTTTACAAATTGATAATCTGGGGTCTAGAAGGAGAAAATGGTTTGTCTGAAGTAACAGCCAAATTATTGATAGAGCTTATAGTAAAATTGTGCCACTTTGACTTATAATCCAAATCTTCCCTTGTCTTTTTATATGAACTTAAGGTTTCATATAGCTGTGTTCACCTTAGGAAAACTCAGTATTCATGTGTAGCATATCATGAAGCCAAAGTATATGATACAGCAACAACATTCCATTTTTGTTCCTTTTCAAAAGCAACTACTAAGGTCAACATGAGCTGTAGTTTCCAAATGTTTATAAAAAATCAGTATATCAATATCAAACCTTTCAACATGACCACATTTTATGATAGTCCCCTTTCTAGGAGTCAACTGGAGCTGCAGGTTCTGCCGGACTCTCCTATAGGACCTCACCTCCAGATACATCCAACTTTGTTTCTATGGCATCCTTAAAGTGCAGTGACTCATTGAAACAATTGTTTACTGAGCCCCTACAAGTGGGCGTGGGATGACTACAGCTAGTAGGTTAGACACAGTCTCTGCTCTCAAAGAACTTAAGCCAAAGTGTAGAGAGTCACATATCTATCACAAGTATAATGAAACATTACAAGGAAGACAAATTAGTCCTTGATGTCTTCCAGAGAACAAACCCCCTAATGTTGGTCAATATGATGAAGTGCAGAGCTCTCTCTCTATATATGATGTTCTGGACACCAATTGCTTTCTCCTTTCAGTATGTTCCCTGTCTCTCTTAAGCATATGATTCCTGAAGGAGCTGCTACATCTTCGTAAATGCTTTTCAAATTATTTAAACATTTAAATTTCTGATCTGTCATAAATTGATGCCCTGACAAAATATAAAATCACATTCTTGAGTGTCACAGAAATGTCAAATTGTTATAAAAGTTTAGAAATATTTATTCTCAGTTTTGGTAGCAGAACTATTCAGATAGACAATGAACAGCTTGTACGCCAGCATGGGTTAGCACTATAGTAGCACTATTGACCCTGATTTTTCAGGCCACAACTTAGTCCTTGGCTACAGTTAATCATTCCAGCATGGGTATGTGATTCAAACTGGGCAGATGAGACCCTTATGCAGGAAGTTTGTACTTTGGACCCAGAGAACATTGAGTAAATCTCTCTCCAGGCCTTGAAAGTTATAGTCCTGGAATTCTGTGTTTTCCACCAGGCAGAGAAAATGGCTGGATAATAACAAGCATACAAAATTCAAGACAGAGGGAGAGATTCCTGACAGTGTTTGAGCTCTGAACTTGAGCTATTCCTGAGGTATAGCTACAGTCTTTCGTTGGGATGCAGCATCATTTTTATATCCTTGCATCATTAAAAAAAAAACAACTCTTATCTGTTGAAACCAATTCAAGTTGGGGTTCTGCTGCTTGAAATCAAGTAGTTCTAATATATGTGAGATGGCTTCATCAGTATCTAGAAATGCTAACTCTTAAAGCCCCATATTGTTGGTGGAGAGTTTCCACCCCTCAAGGGTTCAAAGGTATGACCAAAATGGTGTTGAAGACCCTTGCAGGTGTGAGGGACTTATGTCAAGTCTACAGCATAAGGGCATCACATTCCAGTAGGTGGTATCAGAGAAGGGGTAAAGGGAACAATTTTTCTTTTGTTCACAAAACCAAAAAAACACACAAACTTTTTGGTTACATAAGTAATACATGCTCATTCAAAAATTTTAGAACATATAGAAAAGTATAGACTGGGAAAAAACTCCATAACTCTATCTCATCTCTTGGAAATAGCTATCTTTGGCATCTTGGTGGGTGGGCACTTTTAAAATAGTGATTTATTTATTTATTGTTTGGTACTGAGGATCAAACTCAGGACCTTGTACTTGCGAGGCAGGCGCTATACCACTGAGCTAAATCGCCGGCTCATAGTAGGCACTTTTTTTGGTATCAGGGATCACACTCAGGTCCTTGCACTTGTGCAGCAGGCAGCGAAACCACTGCACTAAATGCCTGGCTGGCACTTTTTTTAAAAGAGGAAAAATAAAGGCCCAGTGAAGGTGGTGCTGCCACTCAGATCAAAGGGAGCAAGTTAGGTGCCGCTTGGAATGTAGGTAGTTGAAGATCTTACACAGTTCTAATAGTAAGGATCTGTCACAAGGTATACTCAAAGGAGGTGTCATCCTTACCTTCAATGAGACCAGTTAATAATGTTCAGGCAAAATTGAAATTTTCAGGTGGAAAGAAACAGGAGAAATACTTGGGGATCTGCCTATACCATTATAGGCAAATTGCTCCTGGGAAGTGTAAACAGAACTGGAAGCCCTGTCCTGCCCCAATTGTCATAGCCCATTCCTACTTTTGATTGAAGCTATGAAAGCTATGTTTTCAGACATTAAATAATTCAATCCACATTTAAAAAACCCTATAATGTAGATAATACTCTTATCTCCATTCTATACTTGAAGGAACTGAGGCCCAGAGATGAACTGACTTGCCATGGACACACACTGGGGGAAGGGCATAGCTAGGGGTCAAACTCAGATGTTGCTTTCCCATCACAGCAAATTGCTTTGAGGACCCCAGAAATACAGGAAATACAGGTGGAGTTCTGGCTGCTGTCATGAGATCTGTTAGCTGCCAACAGAATGTATCCTCTAAATTGGACACTTGTCCAAAAAGTGTCATCCTCCCCATGGATGCTAAGATTGTGTAAAGGGACATTCTCCAAAATCATCTCAGGGAATAAATAACCTGTCCTAGGAGATTACTTATGAATGCAACTCAGAAGAAGGACATTCCTGTCTCCTTTAAGTGCTCTTGAGGGAGCTCTGATGAACCTCCTTGAGAAGATTTCCATCTCAAATAGCAACCAATGTCAGTGGCACTGCCAGCATATTCACGCTAAGGTGTATATGATAAAGCAGTTTGTCATGATGCAAGAGTTGGTAATCAATGAGAACTATTGAAAAAGAGTTAGCTCATGCAGAATTTGCTAGAGTCTACTCCATTTTGTAACGAAGGGAGGCTCTGGTAGCCTTCTCACCGGTGTCTCCCTATGGCAGAGGTGAGTGTTCAGGGACCCTAGTTCTTACACCACTGAGACCTTCAATCACTTCATTATCATTCTCTTCCCCCTAAGAAACTTTGCTTCTCTGTGGAGAGAATTCTACGTATGGTAAATGTGTGGTACAGGGTGTGGACCATGGATCTAATCACTCCTGGGAGAACTGACAACATTGGCATCTTGGGATGGCAGCTGAGTTCTAATGGCAAAGCATTAGTGGCTCCAGTAAGGCACAGAGAACTCATGAGAGCCTTGAAGTGGCTCTATGACTTACTTCTAATGAGGAAGCTCTAGTGTATCACCTCTACCCATCAGAGCCTTGCCCATGGCTTTGTTGGCCCTACAGGATGCTGGACACAAACACTTTTGTTCTTACCTCACTAACAAATACAAGCACCTGCCACCTTCATGTGTATTCATTTATAGCTTTCAGTATTCAGGCCATTACACATCGGTGTACTCTCATAGTCATAAATTAACATTCTCATTATTCACTCATCCATGACTTCATTGATTCATTCAAGTATTTTCAAGTTCAAATCCTCTGTTATACCTTTTTCCAGATGCTGTAGGATCTGTATAAAGTTTCATGAGAAATAATCTCTACCTTTAAGTCTTTTACATCCTAAGAAGATTATATTTTTACCACAAGTCCTGAACTTCAAATTTGTTCTTATCTGGAGAGCATCTTGTCTGAGTAAACAAAAAGGAACAATTTTATGACAGTGTCTCAATGTATAGTTCCAGTTCTCTTTAATACACATAAGTTACATGCCAGCCTTGTGGCTCAGGACAGTGGTGTAGAAGACATTTATGTGGCAGCTCTTGCCTTCAGGAAGCATTCTCAGGGCCGTTCTGCCTCTAGATATTACTATCCAGAAACAAGACTTTTGAGAAAAAGAAGAACCTTAGACATTCCTTCCACTTTGTTTCCATGAGCCTCTTCCAAACTTAAAATTTATGCAGGAACTTTTTAGAAGATTTAAAAATTTCTCTAGTTCTGATTCTTTGAGGCAGAAGCTATTCAGAGAACAAAATAATTTGTTCCTTTTGAGAATAATCCGGTAAAGCATCTAGTTAAAATAAAACAACCAAAAGCAAGGAAGCAAGCAACTAATCAACCAAACAAAAAATAATTAACCAAACAGGATAGAGGATACCCCTTCCTTATTCTATGAAAAGTTACATATATCCTGCCCTCAGCAAGGATGGGTCACTGGCTTTCTGTTGGCTGAGTGGCTTTTTCATTTGTTCCTAAAGCACTGTGTGCATGCAGTGGGTGTGGCTGTGGTGGAGGTGCATGGCCTCCCTTGAAGTGTTGAATGAGGAGTGACGGGGATGCTGGCCAGTGTGCGTATGTGTGGGAATCCGTGCACTCGTCAGCTACAGAGGGCTGGTGCTGGTGCCCACAGAGCCCTGGGGGGCTGCATGACCTGGTCAGCCTTTGTCTCAGATACTCTCTTTCCTCTGTTGTCAGGTTTGAATGAAGAGCCTCATTTCTTTCCTAGTCTCTCTTGACCTCCAGATATCTGATGAATCTTGGATTTTGCTTTTAATCAGGAATCTATCATCTTTTTTATTAAAAAAAATCTATCTAGCTTTCTCTAACCTTGTTTTTTACTCTGGGCTTAGAAAAAGACAAATTTTTTATTTTATTTTTTTTGGTACTGAGGATCGAACTTGGGTCCTTGTGCTTGCGTAGTAGGCAGTGAAACCACTGAGCTAAATCCCTGTATCTTGTGAGGCCACTGTCAAAGCCAGAAGACTGGCCTTGGATAGATGGATCAAAGTCTTCCCTGCTTTGGAAACCCCTTGAAGGATTTGTTTGGGAATGGGAACTGTGATGGGGCAGGTGGCAGGAGATGGAAGAAAATGTACCCCACCACTAACTGCTAGGAATCCCACATGCCTAGTATTGGTCATGGAGGTGCAAGACGGCGATTGAAACTGAACTTCTAGCTGGAAAATTCTACTATTCTAATCTTTCTCCACAGACAGGTAAACCGAGAGACTGCTGGAAAGAGGTAAGTTTCTCTTTTTGCCTCTCTTTCTCTTTCTTGGCATATCAAAAGGTATAGGCTTATCAGCTCATAGCAAGTGACTCAGTGGCCTCTGGCGCCTGATTCCCTGCCCCAAAGGTGTGACTACAGCATTCCTCCCAGCGAATAATGAGGTCTTATCAGACCTGAAGGGCAGGAAGGATTCAGAGCTGAAATAAGCAAACAGAAAAATCAGAACTCAGTGTTCCCTCCCTGTTTCACAGTATCTCATTTCCCCAAAGGAGCTGTGGACTGACAGGTGAGCTGCACTCAGTGTGATTCTCAGACCTGGCTGCTCCCCAGCATCATCTGGGGGGACCTTTAAAGAAATAGTAATGCTTTGGCCTCAATTCCAGAGATACACACTCTGCTTTTGTTGTTCTCAAGCCCACACCAATCTGTTCAGGTTACAGATTCTTTTGGGCCCTGTAGACATATTCTTACTTCCCAGAGGTGTTTCCTCCCCAAGGACAATGATGTGTAAGCATTTAGATGTTTGTCCACACATTAAACAGACACGCTTATTGTAACGTTTTTCTTTTTTTAAGAGAGGGAAAGCAGCTTAACTAAAAGCCAAGAGGCTCTCTCACATCTCATTTCAACTTTATAATTAACTTACAATCACTCACCTCCTAGGACGTTTCTTCCATCAGAAATTGAGGACAGGCAAGCTGGTTTCACCAGCTTAAAAGCATTAGACTCTACACAGAAACATTCAGCCAATTGCAAGAAGAAATACAGAGGGAAGTTACTGCAAAAAAGTATTTTGGAGAAGCCTCATTTTTTCCCCTGTAGATTTTTGCTTTAGAGTTTGTGGAATTGTTCTCTGGGTTAAAGGTAGCTCTGTTAAAAACCTCTATTCCTGCATGTGCAAATATGATTGGCAACTTGATGGAAACTTCCCAACTCCAGGGCAGCTGTTGTTGTTTACACATTGAGGCAGAAAGGGGAAAGTATAACTGGTCATATGGAAAAAAGTCAAGACTATCTTGGTGCCTATAAAGGGGATAAGAAAT
Source organism: Heterocephalus glaber (assembly GCF_000247695.1). The sequence goes on along the minus strand of NW_004624730.1, from coordinate 14,506,667 downwards.
CATATGCACAAACATTTGAGATGGGTGAGATGGGTCTGGGAAAGGGGGCAAAAAGGTTCTAAGCAATTGTTACTTTGGATAGTTAAGTTCATAAAAGGTGTTTGGCCAGTCATGGTGCTACATCCCTGTAATCCAAAGAGCTGAGGCAGGAAGACCACAAGTTTAAACTCAGCCATAGTTAGCAAGACTCTGTCTCAAAATGTAAAGAGTTGGAGATGTAGCTCAGTGAAAAAAAGAGGAAGCAGGAAAAGGAGGAGGAGGAGGAAGAGGAAGGAGACAACCCTGGAAGATCAAATGTTTGAGAGCTTTTGGGAGGTTTAGACTCAGCAGTGATTTATTTTCTGATGGTAAGATCTGGTAAATGGTCACTGAGCTCCCTTTCATACAAGTGCTTTACTCTCAGAAGGGAGGAAAGTGAGGTCAAGAAGTCCAGGTGGCTGGCATTAAACTAATCTTTGCAAACACATCAAAAGAAACCTAAAACATTACTTGACTGTAATGTCTTCCTGCAGCCAGGGACATGAGTTTGCCAGCTCTTTGTCCCCTGTCCAATCTACTATCTGACTGCCCTTTGCCCCTCTCTTCCAGTGTCTCCAGGGAGGAGAAATGGGAACAAGGTACAAATAATCAACTCCTTCAGCTTAATATTCTAATTGTGCATAGTTAACACTGCTATGAGAGTGTCAAGGTATAAAAAAAAAAAAAGAAAGTCAAGATATGAGGCACCCTCTGCTTTTGTGGTCAAGCCCAGACCAATCTCTTTAGTTCTGAAGGCCACCCAATCCTGTCTGGAAGGAGAGGTGGGGCCTGGGCAGTGGAAAAGCACACAGACTTAGAAGTCTTTCAGCCTGTATTCATACTGCCATCTTCTATCCATAGGATCTTGGGTATGTTGCCCTTCTCTCCTCTCTGAGCCTTAGTTTCTACTTTATAATAATAAAACTAATTTTGCTCTGAAGACTAAACTGGAGAGTGTCTGTGCAGCCCAACAAATGGCACTGTGCTCAGAGCACTGCATGCTGCATTGACTGTGTGGAATACAACGAGGGGAAATCTTAAGCTGTAAATTGTGCAGAGCTGGTAATATACAGGTAAACAGTTTTGCCAACACCACCACTCACCTCGTTCATCTAGCCATAGGCTACATAATACAGCTCGTTAAATTGAATTAACTTATTCTATGGCTGGAAGTTCTAAAGAGGCAAGATACACTTTCATCAGATGAGTGAAAAGTGAGGTTTTTCAGGAGAAGAGCTTGTATTTAGGAAGAATTTAGTAACTCTTAGTGATTGTTCTAATTATTAACTGAAAGTACGGTAGGTATCTAGCTCAGGCCTTTTGACAAACACTTTAAGGCCTACTTCTCTGTTGGACCGAAGTGCTTCCTTGCATTCAAGGTCACAATTAAACACTCACCACCTCTCTGCAACCTTCTATTTCTATCTCCAGGCATTCCACCCGGCTCCTCTGCTTCGGCTCTCTCCCCAGGCTCCTTGTCACACTCAAGAAGCATGGTATGCAGCTGTTTCTGATGGCAAGTGCTCTCTAGGTCTTGGGTGCTGGCTGGTCAGTGTTGCTCTTCCCACCTCCCTCAGGAGCTCCACAAGTGTCCACAGCCTCCTCCCGCTCTCTCTCTGTCTATTCCATCTCCTTATGTTGTTGGCTTCTGTTTCTGAGTTTTTATTACGCTTTTTCTCCTGATAATATTTCTCCTTATTCCTTCAGTCTGCCACATCTAAGCCATCAAACAAATATTTGTATCTCGGGATTCCAATTTATAATGTAGCCACTCCTGCTGCACGAAGACTGGCTGCTCTTCAATCCACACTCTTCTTCATGGCCACAAAATACCAGTGATTTAAAGTACCTCCTTTTCTGCAAACTCAGCCCAAGAAATGTTTTTCTGGCTTTTGATGGAATCCTATCCCCACAATCGAGACAGGTGGGGGTCTGTGTGGATGCTGGGACCACGCCCATCCCATTCCCACATTAGGTTAGGACAGCTTGACTTTTTACAGCATAACTGGGAGACAGGACGCAAAGCAGCACCCACTCCCACTCCCTGTTGTCTGTCGTAGGCCACGCAGGGTGTCATGGGAGGTGCAAGATAGGCACCTTGGGGTCTTCTGTTTCTGATACAAAGAAGACCAGCAGCTTCCAAGAGCCCTAAATACATTGCTGAAGGACCTTACATTCATGTCCGCAGTTCTCAAGTTGTGATGTGAGGAAGTCCTTCATTCTCGCTCCCGGTGTCCTAAAACTCTAAGAGAACCCAAGATCTCTCCCTTTCTGGGTTTGGATTGTCTCAGAGCTCCTTGGGTAGCAACTGGGTTTCCTCTCTCTGAACTCTGTCTGGTCTGATGGCACATAAAAGTGTGAGGCTGAGGCAGAAGGACTGCAAGTTGAAGGCTAGCCTGAACAACTTAGTAGAACTTTCTGAAAATAGAAAAATTTTAAAAAGGGCTAGGAACATAACTCAGTAATGCAGCACTGGGTTCAATTTCTAGAATCACACAAAAGAATCTAACTGACCAAATATCCCTCCCTCCCTTTTTCTTTTTCCTTACTTTTTGGAAAAATGGTAATTTTTTTTCCATGACCATATTTACATTCATCAAATATTAAGTACCAGAGAATTTTACAACGCAGCAATTCACCTCCAACCCTACCTCCTTTCTGATTTCAGGCCACCTCTATCAAAATGTCTGGCTTTTGAAACCACATACTGTACAATGTCTTGGATCAGACAATATTTTATATGTAGCAGAATTTAATAGTACTTGTTTGAAAAGTGAATGTAAGTAAAGGGCATGTCCTCTTTTGCATGAACCATTTGGTGTTCAAAGAGCAATCTGTGTAGCAGAATTGAAATCAGCCTGGTGGGTATGTTTTAGCAGAAGGAGTTACTATTCAAGGGTAACTGTGGCAGAGATGCTGGGTGCTCATTAAACAGCTGTGAGCTCCTATGCTTCCTGATTCTCAAGGCCACATGGCTAGATCTGCCAATGCATTGTGAATGAAGGTGACGTGTCACTTGCAGGTCAAGGTAGTTGAGAAGGGTTGTGCCCCTTGAGTACTCTCTTCTCTTGTTCCAGCCTCTTTGAATACTGTAGCTACCAGGAGGCTGCTCTTCCCTCAGTGGACTGCACATGTATGGGAAGTAAACTTTTGTTGTGTTAAGCCACTGAGATGTTTAGGTTTGTTCTTTGCAGTGGCTGACCTTAACTACTCTAATAGAGTCCCGGAAGCTAGTTCTTGTAACACAGTAGGCATGGAAAAGATATTTGTTAAAAAATACTTGGATGAACAATGAATCTGTTTCAGGCTGGTGGAAGACCAGGTTCTTTTCTATATATGGGGCCATAATAGCAAAAACTACAGTACAAAGGCAATCTCCTGTCCTTTTTTTGGGGAGAAGCCCTTGTGTTTAGTTCATAAGGCTCACATAGACATTTAAAATACTCTTATTATCCAAAGTTCAATTTAGCTTATCAACCACTTGCTGATTGCTCATTTTACCATGCCCTGTGCTGGGAACTGGGAAAATAATTCTTGTCTAGCTAGCTGATGGGGCCAACAACACAAAAGCTGAATTAGACAAATGTACAAATAACCAAATTGATAATCTAAGATTCAGACTCAGACAGAACCCCCTCAGTAAAACCCTCCTGACTCATTGCCCTCCTGACACCTCCCACTGAATAACTCTGGGGCTCCAAACATCCATGTAAAGGCCCCAGGACAGGGATTGCCTTTGTCTTAATATTTGTGCACATGTTTGTCCTTCCTCTGGGGTTTACAGGAATGGACAAGGCTAGTTTTGTGTTGTGTACACTATCTGTGGTATACAATAAATGCTTCTTAGATTCTAAGGTGTGTCATTAGGGGAGAATATGCTCAATGCAATGAGAATGCTCTGGTTTGTGCGATATTATGTAATATGGGGCTGTGAAGAAACTTTGGGGGATATTTGAGGAGAGGGCAGTTGAGGTGGTAAAGGGGGCATTTTGGAATGGGCCTATTGGTGTCCACAATCAAGCTCAGAATATAGTAAAAGGGAGAATCATAGGATTGGGGAAGAGGCCTAGAACAGAGGTCATGAAAAGCAGGTAAGGGATGTAGGAAGGAATGGGCATGAGGCTGCTATGTTTGCACCTAATTAATCTAGGAACAGAGAATCATGGAAGGTGCTTGAGTTTTGAAATGTGTAGGGAGAACTGAGAATTAGGAGCTGGAAATTGGAAGACAACCCCCTGCCCCCACTACACACTCTGACCTTCAGCCATGGTCAAAGGAGCAAACACTAAAGAAATGAAGTATGGAAACCACATTAAGGAAGGTGATGAGTGAGAAGTGGTAGAAAATTTAGCCTTTTAATTTGGTTGTTAGAGAGACCCAAGAGGGAGAGGTTTTCCAGGACAGAGAGACATTAGCATAGTTGAAGGAGGCAAGAAGGAGAGGGGCTAATCAACAGGGCACAGTTGTAGTCAGGGTGGCATGGGGCCTCCAGAGCCCTAGTGGAGAGCTGGCTTTGGCCAGGAGAGGGGGAGATGATCTTGTGGTGAAGGAGCAGAACTGCTGAGGAGTGGAGGTAAGATTCTGAGGGCGCTCATGAGGATAGGAGCCCTGGTGAAATAGGAGAGACAAGAAGGGTGGCAGTAATGGGGTTGACCATATAGAACTGTAGGGATATTTGAAAGTGCCACTGTGATTTAGAGTGAGCAAGAGATCAGCAGTGTTCGCTGGAGCCCTGGGAAGAGGTTACTGAGCATGAAGTCATGGGATGTTATGCCTTAATTTTGAAAATGAGGTCAGCCTTTCTTCTCCATTTAATAGTTTGTATTAGATGTAGGTAGCAACACAACAACCCAAGTCTTACAGTTCCTCCCTTTGACCTCTTCCCTCATTATAGCACATTCCCTGGTCAGCCTGGCTGTCTTTCCTCTGGCCATGTTCTACCTTCTTGTCTTCCCCAAGCTTGTCTTTCTTGGAAGTAGTGATCCTGTTCATCCTGGAATGAGTGGTTTCCAGAAAAAAATGGAATAAATAACTTAATTCTTGAACTTTGACAGTCATCCTCTATTTCTTTCTGAAAATAAAGATGAATTAGTTGAATTGCTTTTCACAATTCAATTTCAAGGACTCCACGGCCTCTTTAAAATTTCTTGGGAATTTCCACCTGCCTGTCTGAAAGAGACAAAAACTACACTCTCATCTTGGCCACCCTAGCTTGCCCTATTATTTTCTTATTTACTGCTTTAAAAAAATACAGAGTTCCCATAATATCCAGAACGCAAAGCTGCTGTGGTGCAAACTTGCAATAATTATCCGTACTATGAACAATGTTTAGATTATTTTATCTTCAGGCATGAAAGAATGTCATATTTGTGATTTTATTTATATTCTGACATTATAATATAATTAGAATTTTATGTCCTGACATATATTTATCTTTAGGAAGAGTATACTAATGTTCTCAACACAAATTCAGAAAAAGGAAATTATAATTTAATTTCAGTTTGAGGCCACTTACAGAAACTGCAATTTTTCAAGAAAAACATAATTTAATTGAAAACAAAATGAAATTAGCTCTTGATAAACTTTTCTGGCTAAAACAAAATACCGTCCTTTTCCCCTGCTTCCACGTATGTACTGGCAGAAGCAAGTCGCTTGCACATGGAAGCAAATACTTTATTTTCTCCTTGAGAAACATTAGTTTATTCTAGGTAACCACTGCATCTCTTACCATAGACCTAATCTTCCTGGTTAGCATTTCTTTAGATTTGAATATGAATTCTCCCATTTTCTCCTGTGTTACTACCACTCTTTGACACTGAACCAGCTTGTCCTCTTATTCACGCCTTCTGTACCCAGGGCGCACCCTCAGAGGGAGGAGCACCATTGGGTCAGGCAGCTTCTTGGCTGCATTCCCCCGGGGCCTGCTCTCCTGGTCTTGCCCAGGCACCCCGTGCCTACCTGGAAGACCCAGGATGGTGAAGTAGGGCCGGCACTCTGTGAACCCTGAGCTCTGCCTCACACAGCTTCTCCAGAGCCCTTCGTACTGGAACACGGAGGTGACGGGGTTGTCATATAGGTCCTGGGTGCTCCACATGTCCATCCCCGTGGCAGCGATGCAGCCGGCCAGACCCAGCATGGACAGGAGGAAGCCCACTACTTGGCACGTGGTGGTGGACATGGCCTCAGCCCTGGCCCTGCCGCCTTCCTGCAGCCGAAAGTGTGCGCCCAGCTTGCACTGCCTCAGAGGCCTTCTCTGTGGTTCAGTGTTTGCTCACGGTGTTTTCCTTAGATAGTTTAGTTTCACTCCTCGTTCAAGGGCATTATTTTTTCATTCGTTAGGGAAAAGGCCCCGAGAGGCACTTGTCGGGCTGAGCTGCGCAGGCTCAGTTGGTTGAGCGCAGAGCTGGCTGAGAGGCCAGAAGGACGTCCTGCTCGATACCAGCCTCCACCATCCAGGCTGTCTCTGTGCCGGGAACATGATGCCCTCTGGGGAAAAAGCTGGGTGGGGGGCAGCATTACCGCTGAGAACATCCCCCAGACCACTCAGGCTGACCTCCTTCAAAGGAAGATGTCCCTAGGAAGCATGTATCTTGCTCCACCTAAAACCAGATGGCCACATTGTCTCCTGGCCACTTGTATACTACCTTCCACTTACACTTTTCTGTTTTGATCCTAGAAAAGTGGGAAGGGCAGGTATATTTATTTGCAATTTTTAGGTGAGTCAACTGAGGTAGAAGTAAGTCACGGAATCTCAAGTGCCCTGAGCTAGAGATGCTTTAAGGAAGGCTTCCAGCCTCACCTAGGCCTAACTAACCCTTTTTGTTTCTATGTGAGTGACAGGGCCAGGCAGAGTTGTTCCCACTTTTGAGAACAGGAAGCCAAGTCCAGACCTTGGTCCACAGGTATTAGAACTGGGCTGAAAAGCCAGGGATCCTGTTGCCCTTCATATTCATACTGTCACTCATGCAACAAGAACCACCGGAAGATGATGTGGCAGGCAAAGGAGGTGCCATGAATGCCTGAGAAGGGCACAGGACTGCAGGGCCAAAGACCCTGACCTGGTCACCTTGAGACTTAGGATCTTCCTCTGACTGTCCATACCGTGCTGTAGGCTAGGCGATTTAAGGGCAGACTCCTAAGTTCTGGTAGGTCACTTTCTTCATCTCCAACATGTGGGCACTACCCCAGAGCACTTTCTGATCTCATATACTATCTTCTATATTTTGTAGAAAAGTTTTTTATTTCAGTTACTTAGACAATTAGAAGCTGTATAATCATAATTAAAGGGACACTTGCCTGGGGGCCGGGGATTTAGCTCAGTGGTTCCACTGCCTGCCTTGAAAAGTGCAAGGTAAAAAAAAAAAAGAGAGAGAGAGACACTTGACTGAAGAAATCAGGTGTTGTATTTTACTTCTAAAGTTTTTCTTAGAGAAATGATGAACCTGCTGCTTTGGATTGTCATGTATGTCTAGCCTCTGAGTTTAGACACATTTAATTAATTTTAATATTCCCAAATCTGGATTTCAAGGCCTGAAATATACACACATTCACACACTCATCCACACTATAATCTCTAACCATGATAGGTTCTCCAGGAAACACACCTATGTGTCTGGACATTTCAATGTTATCTTGGCCCCACCCAGTCCCTACTCTCATGGCTTTGTGTTTTTTTTTTTTTTTTTTTGGTATTGGGGATCCAACTCGGGTCCTTGTGCTTATGCAGCAGGCAGCGAAACCACTGAGCTAAATCCCCGGCCCATCTCATGGGTTTGTTCTCAGAAAACATTGAAGGCAAATATGGAAGATCTTTCTCTATCTGAATGGGGGCATTGCTCCTCCTGACTCCACATCTAACTTCAAATTTTGTGGTTAGTGTCTGTGGAGAATGAAGCATATGTCAGAAAACCCCAAATAAGGGCATAAGCAAGAGTTAAATGCTTGAAAGTGAAGTAGTGTTCATGGCTGTGTTTCCTGAGCTGAGCTACGAGGCTAAGTCTAAAATGTAGGAAAGGGGCAGCTAGAGGAAGTCACACTGGTTTCTTGGTCTCCTTGGGCTAATTAGATTGAGAAATGTTATTAAAACAATTTGGAAATGATTCTGGCACTGTTTCTGTGGACAAGATACATCTTAACTCTTAATTCAATCAAGAGGCAGGCTTGTTATTCTGAGAAAGCTCTACATAGTTTTTGGCTGTTTAGTTCATGACATTTGTCCAACATCCCTGCCCCCCATACATTGATTATAATGCTGCCAAAACAGTAGATTGAAAACAGGAAAGTAAAAAAAAATTATCACAAGTTATCTTTTCTCACTCATAACAGCTTCTCCCTCAATTTCCCTATGCAAAGGTTTTATGGTAAATTTCAAAAGTAGAAAAAAATCATATTCAGATAATAATGAATTAAGTTTTCTTTTTGGACTACTGAGGCATAAATAAGGATAAATTGGAGTTATTTGTAGGAAAATGGATGCACCTTGAGTTCATAAGGCTAAGTGAAATAAATCAGACACATAAGGTTACATAGCTCATAGTTTCTCTTACCTGAGAAAAGCCAAAGTGCAAATAAAGAGCAAAATAAAAGATAAATGATAAGAAACAGGGAGGTAGACTTTGCAGAGATGGGAAGGGGATCTGGAGAAGAGGGGAGACAGGAGAGAGGTGAGAAGGGGAAAAGAAGTAAAAAGGATCAAGATGAGATATGTAGCAATTCCTATAATGAATGTATTTATTATGTATTACACACATATACCAATACAAACATTTAAAAAACTTTTCTTTTTGTTTAAAATGTGGCAATGACTTAATTTTTTTGGAAGAAGTAAAACTAATTTTAAAGGGTATACTAAAACTATCTCTAGGCAGGATGCTGAATGAGAAGAGAAAAATTATAAATCTATACACTTTTTTGTGTTTTAAAACACTTGAAAAATGGGATTTTTCACATCCTGGTGAATTTTCTGAGCTCTGAAATGAGTCAGCTACTACTTTAGCTGTCTCCACCAAAGAATGAATGGGACTCCACAGAGAGAATCTGATATTTGGTTCATGGCAAAAAGTTTTGTTGAAACCCATTGAATATATGGCTATTAGCTAACTCCTGGTCTGATTCTGCTTAACAATAATGGGCATGGTTTAACTTTGCTCAATCACTTTTAAAAGCAAAATGTTTGCTGGAATCATTCCTGGATTCAGGCTTAAATAAGACATCTCAAGTATCATTTCAGATTATAAGTTTTCGGGAGCTTTTTTACTGACTTTGCATAAAATATTCCCACCATTTTTATTAACAACTTTTAGGATTATTAATGTAATACTGTCCATGATAATTAGGCAAAATGGTGGTATAAATAGACATATAAAATATTATAGCTAGCAATCAGGAAGGATTATTAGAATACTAACAAGAAAAACAATTGACACATTCAGTAATTCTTTTCCTTGTATTACCATACTGCATATGCCTAGTTTCTGATTCTACCTTTTGCTGTTCATAATGAAAATTTGGAAATTTTTACAAGTCATTAAATTTTAAACACTAAACAGAGTGTTTTTGGCATACTTCTTTATTGCCAATCCTCTGTATAATTTTTTTCATGATTAAGATATTATCATATTTGATGTTTTGCTGTTTCCACTGAGTTGTATTTATGTAAGCAAAGATTTTGTAAATATAATATAGTTTGAGCGCATTAGAACTCCATTATATAGAAGTGTGATTATTTACCTGAACAATGTCTATTCTTACATAGTTAGGTTGTATCTTCCCCCAATATTTTTGTATGAAAGCAATGTTATGATGAATATTTTACATATAACTCTTTGCCAGCACTTCTGATTACTCTGTTAGGATAGATTACTAGGACTAGAATTGGGTTGTCAAAGAGTTTGAAGTTTTAAAAAAATCCTTTGTACATAGAGTGGCATTGCTTTCTATGAATTTTATTCCTGATAGCAATATTTGAAAGATCCTACTACATGCTAACCTATACTGTGAACTTGGTAAATTATACATGATCACCTATTTCTGTTACATCTCTTTGATTACTGAGTTTGAATTGTTTTTTCCTTTTTGTGGTGCTAGAGATCAAACTCAGAGCCTCATGCATGCTAGGCAAGCAATCTACTACTAAACTACATCCTCGACCCGTTTCAACAAATATCTATGAAACATTTGTTATTTTTCCTTTTCTTTGTCAGTTTGTACTCCTCTCTCACTTATTCATTAGAAATTGAGCACTTTTCTATCAGTTTTTATGAGCTATTTATTTGTTAAGGATCTCAATATTGCTAGAAGTACTAAAATATCCTTTTGATTGGTTATTTGCTTTTTAGTTTCATTTCTCATTTTAGGAAAAAACCCCATACATTGTATTTCATTTTATGTACTTCCCAGTATATGGTGCATAAAATGTGCTCAATAGCTATTTGTTGAATTATGTAATGAAATAAATTTACTTTTTATTTGTGTTTTCCTCCATTGTTACTGTGGTAAGAGAATTATTTTCCATTTAGGAGATAAAATGTAGAATTTAAAAATATTTAGAAGTATTGTATGTATTTTTTACATTCAATTAACATGGGATTAATTTTGCTTTATGTGTTGGTTGCTGTTGCAATTTCTTTTACACATCCAAAAAGGCTAGTCAATAATTTCTGTAGCATTTCTTGAATAATCTTCTCATTTTCCTACTGCTTTTGAAACCTCCTCTATCTTATGTTAAATTCACATATGTGTCTTTCTTTTTTTATGTTAAATTCTTTTATTGGCACATTGTAGGTATACAACACAATTACATTTCTCATTGGGAATTGTACCTTTACATAATGCATCTTCGTTCTTATTTTTTCCCCATTCCTAGCCCTCCCTTCACCCCCTCCACCCTTCCCTATTTACAAAGACTTTATTTCCATTTTTTCCATTTCTCAGAATTTTTCCTTTCCCTTCTTTCCTTTCCCCTGCCCCTCCCACTACCCCTACCCCTTTGGACCTTTTCTTCCTATTTTGCATTATCGATTATTCATTCTAACCATTGGTACATTTTAGGTATACAATATAATGACATTCATCTTTGGAAATTTGCACCTTTACATAATCTCTCTTGGTTCTTACTTTTCACCCTTGCCCAGCCCTCCCTTCAACCCCTCCAGTCCTCTCTATTTACAAAGATTTTGTTCCTATTTTTCCATTTTCTCATATTAATCCCATTCCCTTCTATCCTTTCCCCTAGCCCTCCCACTTCCTTCCCCTTTGCCCCTTTTCTTCCTATTTCACATTACCTATTATACATTTTAGTCCTTATTTACACTTTCAGTTTCTCACACCAGAGAAACTATTAGGTATTTATACATGTGTGTCATATTTATTTCACTTAAGAGTATCACCTCGATGTGCATCCACTTAGCCATAAATGTATCTAATTTCTCATTTTTTATGGCTGAGTAGTACTCCATTTCCAACCTTATCAGAAAAAGCAAAGAAAAGGCCCAAATTCATGAAATTAGGAATGAAAAGGGTGAGATTACAACAGACTCAGCAGAAATCCAGAGGATCATCAATACCTACTTCCAGAACCTATACGCCAATAAGATGGACAACACAGAAGAAATGGACAGATTCCTAGATACATATGAATTACCAAAGTTGAATGAAGAAGACCTAAAAATTCTGAACAACCCAATATCAACCGATGAAATTGACAATGTAATTAAAAACTTATCACCTAAGAAAAGCCCGGGCCCTGATGGCTTCACTGCTGAATTCCTCAAGACATTTAGAGAGGAACTGCTGCCACTACTGTTTAAACTCCTCAATGAAATTGAAAGGGAAGCAATACTCCCAAATTCATTCCTGGAAGCAAGCATCACCTTGATCCCCAAAGCAGAGAAAGACCCAACTGAAAAGGAGAACTATAGGCCAATCTCACTAATGAATATAGATGTATCTTTCTAATTTTAGATTTTGTTTCATTAATCTGTCTATCCTTTTACTAAAACACAATTTGAATATCAAAGCCTTAAATTTTGGTTAAATATCTGACAGGGGTAACTCATCACTTCATTATTCTTAAACAAAAACCCCCGAAGCCACTAACTTGCCCATTCTGGGTTTGAACTTGCATTCCTCCTGCCTCAGCCTCCCAAAATGCTGGAAATAAGGCATGCACCACCACTCCCAGCCACTAGACAATTCTTTAACCTCTCTGAACCCATTTTCTTATCTATAAAATGGAGATAACAGTAACAGTACTTACCTCACAGGGTTGTTGTGAACATAAGGTATATATAGTCAATTTACTTAAATAAATATCATATAAATTACATCTATTAATATATGTCAGTTTCTTGAAACAATGCTTAGCACATAGCTAGGTCTCAATAAATTTTATTATTATAACATTAATTAGAGACAAATACACATTTTTGTAATATTTTCATCTATGAACATGTAATATGTATTTCCATTTGTCTTTTAAAATTTCTTTTAGCAAAGCTTTTTTTATTTTTAAATTTTGATTCTTGAAAAATATTTAAAAGTATTATTTAAAAGTATTTAATGCATAACATTGTACTGTTCCCCTCACACAGAGCTAAATTCTTTCAATTCTCTCAACTTATTAAATCTCTCATCTCCCTCCCTCTCCCCTCCCCCTCCCTCTTCTATCCCCCTCCCCCCTTTGCTTCTACCCTCCCAGGTAACTCATGCTTGCTGTAGCAGACTTGGTTCAGTAGTCACTTCCCTTCTGAAGCCTCCTCTTTCATCCTGGACTGCACCCTGTGTCATACATGACTTGGTTGCTGCTGTTTTTTAACTAGGGATGATTTTGCCCCCAAGGGACATTTAGCAATATCAGGAAACATTTTTGATTGTTACAAGTGAGTGGAGGGGCAATGCTATACCTACCTAGTGGGTAGAGGTCAAGGATGCTGCTAAATATCCTATAATGAACAGCACACTCCCTTAAAAGACTTGTATGATCCCAAAATGTCAATAATGCTGAGGTTGACAAAACTTTGTATTTAAATGATCTATTTACTGTCTCTCTCCTTTTGACATTTATACTACCCACATCCAGATAGCCTGGTTCATAGTATGTGTTCAACAAATATTTGTTGAATGAGTTTACACATTTCTTCTAATGCCATGATTTCTATGTCATTATTTCTCCATTATTTCTGCATGTGAGAAAACCAAACACTTTTCTTTGCTTTTCCTTCTTTGTGCCCCCCTCCCCAGGAACTTTTTTTATACTCAGCAGAGCCAGAACAGGTGACTTCTAGTTGTGAGTCTAGGAAATAACTTTTCTAGGAAGTGCTCAGTAGTCTTATGCCTAGAGTATCTCTGGAGGGTTTGGTTATATCTGGCTGCTTCTTGCTCAGCCTGAGAGTCTGTGTTTGCATTCTTGGGTGTATGTAGCTTCTCAGTGGAAGTTTAAAAATTCTGTGCCTTCATTTTAATGGCAATAGAGAACAAACCTATTCCCGATCTGCTGGCTAGAGACTTCTGGTTTATGTTCATGTTGGTGCTTATGATTATATTTGCACCAGGGGAGAGGTAAATGATATCCTCAGCTGTTAATAAACAAAGCCCCTGTTATAGCTCAATCAGAAAACAGAATGGTGAGAATTTCTCCTCATCTGACGGTACTGGTGCTCTAAGCTCAAAGGTCTGTGCCCTAGTGGTCACTATGTTGGTGGTCAGTACCATCCCCAAGGCTTTCACTGTTCTGTCTTTGTGGATACTAGATTGCAACTGTTATTGGCAGAAATACACAGTAAAAGGTCTTTCTTTGTCAAATCCCAGAAATCATTGGGTGAAGATAGCCATTAGAGCCAGGTTTCAGGAACACCAGGATACAACCTTTCCTTAAACAAACCAAGACCTCTGCAGGGTACTATCAAGTCCCAGACACCTCATGACCACAGACGTGAGAGGATGAGTCCTGAAATGGTGTGGCTGAGTGTGAGATGTGATCTCTCAAAGTTATTAATTCCATTTTGTAAAACAAACCTATGTAAATGGAGAGTCTGTGTTAATAATATTGAAGTCAAAACACTGAAACAGATGAAATACAACACCAGACTTGAGGCTGCATCTTTGTCCTGTTACAGCCCAAGTGGAAACTGGCACTAAAATAAGTTTTAAATTTGATCTTATTGGCTTTTTCAGTGTTATATTACATTTGCAAATGTCTTTTTTGTGCTTGTGTAGGACTTACATAAGAATTTTAAATCTCTTGTTATATTTATATACATTAAAGTAACATTGAAATGAGTATGATTTAAATCAACATTGAAGGTCTGTAAGAATTTATTTTCTTTAAAAGGCATTTCTGTAATACTCTCTTTGAAAAATATTTCTCTAAACTGTCTAGTCATAGAGTCTCTCTCACACACACATGTACACCTACATACACACATGCACACACACTCAGGTTCTAAAAGAAGATGTAACAGGCAGTCTCAGGCTTCCTTATAATTAGTCTCTGGGCATGAGCAGGCCACTCTGTCCCTCTGAGTCTCAATTTCTTTATTTGTAACATAAGCATGGAGGATGTTGACTGCTGTTAGTCTAGGACGAACAGGAGGAGAAGGCTGGGTGGGACTCAGAACCAGACTTAGGCAAGAGAGGAAGAGGGGAAGGCACCTCTGCACAGGGGATTTCTACTCTGGGTCAAAAGAGATTCCTGCTTTGTGTCTTAGAACTTTATAGATCCCTAGTAGGAATATGAGCTGGAGCTTATGCTCAGACAGAACAGGGTTTGAGGTCTGACAAGATCTGCAAATAACCTTGGGTGAGTTACTTAGACTGGTTCCTTGTCTAAAAGTTTGAGGGGCTTTTTTTTTTCAGTACCAGGGATTGAACTCGGGTCCTTCTGCTTGTGAGGCAGGCAGTGGAACCACTGAGCTAAATCCCCAGCCCAAAAGTTTGATAATAATAATATCAATCTCACAAGGTAATTGTTGAATTACATACAATATTGAGAAACAGTGGCTTACCAAGTGCTAGTGCACCACTGTCGTTCCCCCTCTGTGAAGCAGCACAAAGCCTTTATGTGTTTCCATGGTGCTGTGTGTGGTATGAGGTCAGCCTCAGGTCGATTCTCTCCACTGTGTCCTGTGGCTCTGTGTGGACCCAAGTCCTAACCTCTGGACATTTTTTTTGTTTTGTTTTGGTGCTTTGTACTTCAAGTGAAGGAAAATCCTAAGGGCAAGTGGTTAGACTCAGAGCTTGGGAGGGGCAGTAGGACCAGGAACAGGAAGTGATTCACCTTCCTCCAGTCCTAAGTGAAAAGAGATCACTGACGAGCAGGTGATCACATCTGGTTCTTGTTCTGTTGATAGCTGGTCCCTTCCTCTCACCCTGGTTCTACTGCTTTTGCCTTTGTCTTTCATCCTACTTTGATCTGTTCTGCATTCTTTCACCAGGCTAATATTCTTGAAATACCATAATCTTAAGTAAACCTCTCATGGGTTTCCAAACATCTTAGCTTGGCATTCAGGGCTTTCCCTAACCCTCCCCACATAAACCCTGTCCAGTCAAGGTCATTCTCTCATTTATGCCTGAATGAGATGTGGGTGGCTTTTGCCCATGCTGTTTTTCTTTCTGGAATGCTATTCCCTTCAAATCCTAACTACTCTTAAATGTCCTCTGTGATTTTTCTGCCTTGGTGGAGCCTTCTTTGCATAGTTCCCTGCTCATCTCATCTCCCACAGCACCAGCCTTGGGCCCTCCTCACTTGGTACCTTGCATTGCCCAGCCAGGGGCATCCCATTTTCTTGGGATGCCAAGTCCATAGACTCTTGAGGGTGTAGGAGTACCCTATGCACAAATGTTGAGTGTATATAAGAACAAATCATTCTGACCCACATCTTTACTTGTTGCCTCCCCTGCCCCGTAAATCTAAGTCTTTACCTTGAAGTCAAATGGTCAATTCCTGGCAGGGAATACCCTGTATTTTTCTATTTCAGATCCTGCTAAACTTAGATCAATTCTCCTATCAAGACTTTTATTTGTATTTATGGAAGAAACAAATAAACAAAAATTTAAAATGATAAGTTTATCTTTCGCTTACTCTATAGTCCAAGTGAAGGACACTTAACATTTTCTCTCTTGTGACTTGAATTTTTCTTCAAGTTGAAGTGACTAATCTACTAAGCAAATGAACATTCAGTCCTGGGGTAGCTAACACGCCAGTTTGGAGGGCGCATGGCAGCCATAACACCTTTCCTTGCAGGGCAGAGGTCACTCGCCAGGCAGAGGCCCCTTTGCAAGGAGTGCCTGAAGTCTCATTCCTTGGGGCCAATACTTTCTGAAGTCAGAAACCTGGAGCCCCATCTGTCACATCTCAGAGAATCCTGGTTTTTTTTCTCTGGCCATTTCCCTGACCCATTTCTATTGCTGCTGCTTGCTTAGTCACCTGAGAGCTGGGGCCAGGCACAAGGGCCCTGGAGTGGAATCTGTTCAGGAGCTAGGCAGCATCCATCTCAGCCAAGAGAAACTTGAGGTTAAGTGAAGAAAGTGGCAAAGTCTGGGCTTCCTGAATCCTGTTTGTGTGAGTGAATGAGATTATGCTATTGCTCACATAGGACTTACTAGAATAAAGTGGTCCTAGGAGAACTGGGAATCATTTAGCTGGGAACAGGAGCTTCCAGCTCTGGAAAGTTCTCCTCAAAGTTTCTTTATTCCTATAACAACACTTGTGGTAGTGGTTGTTGCTCCTATAAAAAATGAATTCAGTTCCTCTCTCATCTGTGGTCCCTCTCTCATGTCCCAGGCAGAGGTTGCAGTCTCTTCTCCACCCCATTTCCCCAACCATATAGCAAGGCACCCGGTTCTTACCTGGAAGCCCCAGCAGGGTAAAGTAGCCCCGGCACTCAGTGAAGCCAGAGCTCTCTCGGACACAGGAGCGCCACAGCCCTTGGTAGTTGAACACAGCAGTCACTGGGTTGTTGTACAAGTCCTGGGTGCTCCATTGGTCCATGCAGGTGGCTGCAATGATGCCTGCAAGCCCGATCAGTGAAACCACAAATCCTAAGCCCTGGCAGGCAGTCACAGACATGATGGAGGACGGTGTCGATACAGAGCACAGCAAGACAAAAGAGAGCCCTGTTCTGAGGGTGCTGAGTGCAGGGATGCAGTGTTCTCAGACAGGCTGGTGCACACGACACGAATGGGCAGTGTGATGTGTGTGTTTTGGGGCAGAGGACAACTCACCAGAGCTACCTGGGCATGCCTTGCTCCTTTATCTACCTGAGTGAGGTAATTTCCACAACATGGTACCAAGAGCCATTTGTTTTCCACCATATGTACACTCTACTCACTGTTTACTTTTTGAGGGAGTTTCTCTCCTGATTAACCAGGTTCCCCTCTGCAGAGGGTAAAGCAAGAGCAGAGGTGGCAGCCTGGAAGGTGCTGTGGGCTTAGTCAGTGGGGCTTCCAGGGGCTAAAATACTTGGAGGTACAGTGGCTTCATCCACGTGGGGACAGCCACCTTGCCTCAAAAACTCAGGCACAGATGATTATGAGATGCAATAAAGAATAATTGAATTTTGTTCATAATATCAGTTACATTTTGTAAGGTCCCAAAGAACATCGAATTTAGAAAACACTGAATTATTGCTCATAGGGGAAATATATGGTTAGATTGCTATGAGCCTCTGGTCACACACAACATTTTTAATACCAACAGAAAATTTTATTTTGTGTGTGTTTTTATTTAAAGACACCTTATTCAGTACATATTGTTGGTTCATTAGCACTGGAATCACAGTCAACAATAGTCATGCCCATCACCTAACATAGTAATGGCAAAATTTTTAGAGACAAATGCCCAAATTGCAACCCCAAACCCACTTATTTATCGCAAAGTGCCAACATTGCAATTAAACCTGAATACGGAGGTTTTAGTTTAGAAAAAACAACTCATACATTAACATCTTTTGTCTTAAAAGAGAACAACACATGTACCATAGGTTCACCACCACTGACCTGACACAGGTATATTCTCCATGAGGCATGGCACAGCCTATTTGTGTTTATAAATGGTAGACAGCATTCAGCACTATGCACGGGGGCCATTTTAAACAGTGAAATCAACAAAAGGTATAAAAATGTGGCACTAAATATATTTCAAAAGGAATACTTGTTTACAATATGAGAGCTGAAAAAAAGAAAGCAGAGTGTATTTTGCTCAACCTCACCTGGGAATATGCAACTCGAGCAACTCAAAGTTTTCTCCATCTACCCATGCCCAATGATTGTGGAAGTGTCAGGAGTATTGGTTTTGGGGTTAAAATAAATTTTGGGGAAATTTGCAAATATGGAATACGCAAATACTGAGAATCAAATGTAGAAGTTATTTGATGGAACAGGCTTGTGAATATGGTTACACCTCAGCTTTTGTGGAATTGACTCTGCCTTAATCCACAGAGCGAACAAGGAGAGAAGAGAGCAGAGGGAACAGCACAAAGGCCTTTGGGCTCTGGAGCTAAATGGCTTGGGATCAGTCCCCACTCTATTGCTTACCGAGCAAATGTACACAGCAGCTAAATCACTTACCCTAAAATGAGATAGTAATAGTGTTTACCTATATTGTTTTGTAGTCTAAATGTGAGAAAACATGTGAAATGGTGAGCACTGCATATAGAACACTGTATTCAGAACATACCAGCAAATATTAAAATACTAGAACAGGCTGGTGATGATCTAAGTAAAAACTTCAGCAATTCTTTTTTTTTTGTTTTGTTTTGTTTTTGGTACCGGGGATTAAACTCGGGTCCTTGCGCTTGCGCAGCAGGCAGTGAAACCATTGAGCTAAATCCCTGGCCTTCTTCAGCAATTTTTAATCACTCTCACATTATATTTCTTCACATTAATCAGAAACTAAATTCCAACTTTCTTGCAAAAATTGTCTCTGTTTCAATAAGACTTATTTTTTGTTCAAATATAGTTTCTACCTATTTTGACTCTGAATTCAGGTATCAACTCTTGTGCCTCAGCTTCTCTGCATCAAAAGTTAAGAACTTATAATATCTCACAAATTTATTAATTTTAAAAACAAGAACCCTCTTCTTTTAGCATAATATTGTCAGGAGTACGAATGTGTTATGTAGACAAAAAGTATGTGTGATTGTGCATGTGTAACCTCGTGCAGCAGTGGGAGAGGAGGAGGAAAGACATGCTCTTCTGGGTTTTAGCATGGAAGGAAGAGTCTGCCCACTTTTCTTTTGCTCCCTGAAGAACCTCTGAGGTCATTTACTAGAACATCTTGGGGCTCCAGGAAGCATAATTTGAAACCATTGGATAAGATTCATTTAATAATCTATTTAACAATTTACACAGTGAAGGAATGGACTAGCAAAATAAGCTCATTGACCCAAGAAGAAAACAAGAAAGCTGGAAAAGCTTAGTTTCAGTTTGGTCTATGTACAGAAAAAGAAAAAGAAAAAGAAAAAAAAAGAAAAAAAATCTCCTAAGACTATGTCACCTCATATGTGATCGGGGTTTATATGTACATACTCAAGGCCACTGTCCTGGAACTCCCACATTAAGTAAGTAGCTTTAAAAGGTGATTCCAGGCTGATAATACATCTAGAATGATTTGTACAGGCAACTGCAAAATCCTCGATGCATAGGAATTCTACTTTGATGCCCTCATCCAATTTGAACACAAAACCTTTTATAAGCAAAATACTAGTAAAGGAGCTCTTAAAAGAAAATAAGCATTCGCTTTATAGCATCTGTCAATTTTTGTGGTGTAAGTGCTGATTTCAAGGTGTGGATGTGAACACAAAGTCAGTAAATGCAATGTTGTATAGAAATGCACAGAATCAACTTTCACAATCTGACCTCAGTTCACCACTTAGTTATGAATGCTTGCAAATGAACCCTCCCCAAGAAAATCAGACTAGTTAAAGACATAAAGAAAGGAGCTAAAACCTCAAGAATATACAAGTCATCATAAAAAAGGAACAGGAAGAGGCTGGAGATGTGGCACAGAGGTGGAGCTCTTGCCTAGCATGCATGAGGTCCCAAGTGCAATCCCCAGCACAGAGAACAATAACAACAGCAAACACAAAACCAAACCAAAACAAAAAACACAGGAAGATTTGCTGTTTCTGTCTCATAATTTCTAAAAGTTAAATATTGTATATAGTCAATAAAACAAAAACTCAATGGGCAGTATAGTAGGCCCAATTATGACTTCTCCCTATTGCTAGCCCTTGTGTTACTCCCATGGTTGTAGTATTTTATATGACAAAAAGGATTATACAGATATAATTAGTTATTAATTAGCTAATCTTTAAATAGGGAGATTATTCTAGTTTATCCAGGGAGGTTCTATGTAATCATGTTATCCCTACAAAACTGTAAAAGAAGGCAGAAAAGGGAGTAAGAGATGAATAGAAAGGTAAGAGATCTGAAGAATGAGAAGGATTTGATATATAATTGTTGATTTCAAGATAAAAGGGGTCACATTTCAAGGAAAAAAGAACCTTAGTCCTACAACCGCAAAGAACTGAAATCTTCCAAACAAGGATGGAAGAGGACTTGAAGCCCTATATGAGGCCATAGGGATGGAAAACTCCTTGATTTAAGCTTGGTAAGACCTGAATTAAGCAGAATGTTCAACATGCCAGACATCTAACCTATAGGAGCTTTGAAGTAATAAATGGGTGCTGTTTGAAGCCTCTAAGTTTTTGGTAATTTGCTACTGCAACAATAAAAAATTAATATTTATTAGCATATTAAACACAGATGAAGGCTGTATTCATAAACTAAAGGACTGAACTGAGGAAATTACACAAAATGCTGTCAGAGAAAAAAAGATAGAAAACATAAAACAGCAGTACAAAGAAAAATGAAAAATGGAAAAATGAGAAGTTCCAACATATGCCTAATGGGAATAGCAGGAAAAGAGACTAGAAAGAAAGACAATATCTGATGAATTTTGGGGGGATTTTCTAGACTTGATGAAAAGCATAAATCTCTTATGAATATTGTACAATGCATTCATATTTGTAATATGAACTCGTATAAGAAATATAAACAAAATATGTCCACACTTGGGACTATTATAGTATTAAAAATACCAAGGACAAAGAGAAAAATATTTTTTAAAAGCCCAAAAGAAGGAAATTGCAACTATCAAGAGTGAGGATGTAGGTCAGTGGTAGAGCACTTCCTAGCATATGTGAGTACCTGGGTTTGAGCCCCAGTGCAGAAAAAAGGAAAAAATAAAGAACAAAAGAAAAAAATGACAGCTATTATATCAATTGCAACAATTTAAACTAGAAAATTATAGAATTATATATTCAAGATCTGAGAATAAAAATAACTATCAATCTTAAAATGTTGAAAATCAAGCCACAGACTGATAGAAAATATTTGCAAAAGTCATATCTAATAAAAGATTCTTATTTAAAATATACAAAACACCTTAAAAACTCAACAGTAAGAAAATGAACACTCTGATAAAAAAATGGAAGTATGAGCAAGAGCAGTCAAACAGGGAAAAGAAAGACAAGGCATCCAAATTGGAAAGAAAGAAGTAAAATTTTCCACTTATATACAGCATGATACAATATGTAGAGAATTATAAAGGTTACACACACAGAGCTAATAAATCAAGTAGCATTACAGGGCACAAAATAAACAAATATAAACCATTTGTGTTTCTTTATATAAATTATGATATATCCGAAAGGAAATTTAAAAATACCATGGCATTAATTAGAATAAAATACTTATGAATAAATTTAATCAAGGAGGCAAGAGAGGTCTCTGTACACTGAAAATTATAAAATTGATAAAAGAAATTGAAGATACAAATAAATGGAAAATCATTCATGTTCATTGATTGGAAGAATTAATATTGTTAAAATGCCTGCACTACCCAAAGTGAGATACAGAATCAATACAACCCCTATCAGAATTACAGTGACCTTTTTCATAGAAATAGAAAAAACCATTCCAAAATATCTCTGGAACCACAATAGACTCCACATAGCTGAAGCAGTCTTGGGAAAAAGAACAAAGTTAGGGGCAGCATGCTTTCTGATTTGAATTATATTTCAAAGCTATAATAAGAAAATAGTAATATACTGGACCAATGGACACATAGACCAATGGAACAGAATTAGGAGCCCAGAGATAAACAGAATTGACATGGCCAACTACTATTTTGGCAAGGGCACCAAAAACACACAAAAGGTAAATAGTCTTTGATAAAAGGTATAGGGAAAACTGAATATTTACATATGAAAGAATGAAATTTGACCCTTTCTTGTACCATATACAAAAAGAACAACTCAAAGGGGATTAAAGACTTAAATGTAAGACATGAAACCTTAAAACTTCTACAAGAAAACAGAGAAAAACTTCTTGATTGGCTATGGCAATGGGATTTTGCATATTACATCAGAAACTCAGGCAACTCTGTAAATTTAGCTCGATGTGACCATGGCTACAAGTGAGTCAAAAGTGTGATGCTTGTCCTCAAGTAACCCTGGTTGGTTTTTCCTGCATGATTTCTCAGTATATTATAAATAAACAAAACCATTAGAGTGGTATGGGGAGCTTTGTAAATGAACTCTTTGACATTAATTGACTCTTTGTAATTGACTCTTTGACATTAGCTTGATATAAACTGAATATATTCTGGCTTTGATGAAGTCACTGTTGGTCTGACCACTTTATAAGCCTCCCATTTTCTGATCCAAATCTCAAGGATCCACCAGGTCATGCTGCTGCCCAGGAACACGCTTCTGTCAGCAAGTTCCCAATAAATCGAACTCTGTCCAATGCTGGACCTCTCTATCTCTTTCTGCAGTCTCATAGTATCTTGAATTCTCATAACTGGGTTGTTCTGAAATGGGCAACAAATACCATAGGGTCCAGCAATCCCACTTCTAGGTATATTTCCAAAGCAAATGAAATCAAGACCTCAAAGAGATTTCTGCACCATTATATTCATTGTAGCATTATTCACAGTAGCAAAGATATGGAAACAATCTGCGTGATCATTGATGAAAAAGTGGGTAAAGAAATTGTGGAAATTTGCTAAGAGAGTAGATTTTAGGTGCTCTCACCCCACCCAACTCAGTAACTATGTAAGGAGATTGCTATGTTAATTAGTTTGACTGCAGTAGTCATTTCAGTATATACACATATATCAAGATATTTACATGCTTTAAATGTACACAATTATTAAAATAATAATAATAATGATAAATTGGAAAAACCTGAACAGACACTTCACCAAAGAAAATAAGCACGTTGCAAATAAGCCCATGAAAAGATACTCAGCATACAATGTCACTAGGGCAGACCCTTGTAGGGACAGGGAGTTGGACTCAGAGGCAGACATAAAAATGCAAAATTATTGGTTATTCTGGGTGGGGTGGGGTAGAGCAGTAGAATTTTCCAGGGTATAGAATGAGAGCTCAAACCAATTTCATTTAGATCTTTAAGGACTAGAGAACCCCAATCTCAGTTGCATAACAAGTCAAATGGAGTTTCAGATCATGAATAGGGACCACATCTTGGTGACGAGCTCAGTCATGGAGAAGACAAAGGTCAGCGCAGTCATTCAAACTCCCAGTAAAGGCACACTAGGAGACCTGAATTAAGAACAGATTATTCTGATTTAAAATGTCTTTCAGTGATTGGAAAGCAAGCTCCTTTTAGCTCTACCCCTCTGGCTGCCCTAGCCGCAGATGATCTTCCAAATGTACACCTCAGCACTGAAAATACTCCTTATATCTAACCTGTGCAGATTGCTAGTGGTCAAAGATGTTTGGGAAACTTGCAGGAGGTTTTCTTTTTCTCCCCATATCTGAGAATCGAGGAGAAAACAATCTCAGTATGTATGATAATATGTTCAGAAGTTCATGTCCTCATTTTAATATAATTGTGAGATTTTACTTATACCTTTTGTCAAGCTGGGACTCTGTTTCCTAGAAAAATAGAAACCATAGGAAGAAGAAATATACCATGTTCATGGGTCTTTAGTACTTAAGTGAGGGCCTTGAAAAAACAAATTCAAATATCCAGAAACAAGAGAGCCTGTCTCCTCTTTCCAGGTGAAATGGCCATCATAGACTGTAAGAAAAAGTTAGTAAGTTATGTCATGAGCTCACACTGCTGAGTCTGATGTGATTCAGAAAAACGATCAATTCCAGAGTTTTAGGCTAATGTGGGTGTTACAAGGATGGGATTCAGCCAACTAAGTGACTCATATCTGCTTGGTTTTGCTTGTGGGAGTAATGAGATAATACTTCCCTGACTGTGGACAAAAGGTAAAAATTGCCCCAAGTACCCTAAACCCATATGATTCACTTCTAAAGCTAAGACTTCTAAAATACACTCCTAAAGCTAGAAACCACAAGTAACCAAAATACTGCCTAGAATTCACTGGCTTTCTAGTTCTGGCTGTGTTTTTGAGCCCCAGTTTGAATGGTTAATAGCATTTGGATTTTTCAATAAAAGGTATGTCTAAGAGGTATTCACTGATTCAAACATTTGGAAAGCATTTGAATATATGTGCTCTTGAGCTAAACAAAAAGTCAGTCTGTATTTGTTATCCAAGCAGAGTTTCAGTTGGGAAACTCAAACCTTTTCCATTGGTGATAAAGCAGGATGAAGCAGGAACATGAACACTATCCATGATGCTGTTTTTCCTGATGCCAGCCCACACCTGTATCAAGCTATACCCTGAGATATAGGAGGCCCTGATAGGATGAAGGTTCTAAGACAGAATCAGCCCTTAGCAGCAAAGGTATGGTGTCATCATAGATGATTCTCAGACTCCCTTACTCTCATCTGTCTGAATTTCTCTGAAACTTTCCCTTGCCATGGCTGCTTGTCGTCCAGGCTCTTGACGCTCCCTTCTGTCTCTAAATCTGTGCTTAGGAGGGAGTTATGGTAATGCTCAATGGTTAATTGGAAATGCTTCATTTGTAAGTTCTTCTGGACTATTTCCCCCTTCCTTCCTTCTTTCTTTCCTTCCTTCCTTTCTCCCTCCTTCCTTCCTTTCCTTCCTTCCTCTACTCCTTCTTTTATTTTTCTTTCCCTTCCTTCCTTCCTTCCTTTCTTTCTTTCTTTCTTTCTTTCTTTCTTTCTTTCTTTCTTTCTTTCTTTCTTTCTTTCTTTCTCTCCTTCTTTCTCTCTTTCTTTTCTTCCTTCCTCCACTCCCCCCTTTTTTTTTCTCTTTCTCCCTGTCCCGTTCTTGTAGTACTGGGCATTGAACCAATGATTTGTACACGCTAGACAAGTGGTCTGCCACTGAACTACATCCCCAGGTGCCTTCTCCCCATTTTAAAATTTTGAGACAGAGTTTTGCTCAGTTGCCCAGGTTGGCCTCAAATTTGTGATTCTCTTGCTTCAGCCTCCCAAGTAGCTGAGGTTACAAGTGTGTACTACCATGCCTTGTGCTACATTTTGCCTTAGGAATCAACTTCTTTTCTCACTTTCTTTTGGTACCAGGGATTGAACTCGGGTCCTTGTGCTTGCACAGCAGGTGTTCTTTTCCCACTTTAAAAGCAAATCAATTAAAAGATTTTCTCTGTGCTGATGGTTTAGCAATCCCCAGATGTTTAGATTTTTTGAATGAGTGAATTTTCATAGAAAAGATTTTGGGACCCAAAGGGGACTGCCAAATTATTACTTTGCCAGGAAAGGACAATAACTAATTACCTTAATCATTATATAAGAGAAAGAATATCTTAATGTAAAAAAGATAGAGATCATAATCTCAGAATAAAAGGAAGTCATGGGCTGCTAAAGTATATATTTGTATTTATGTTCCATATTGTCTTTATTTTTCTCATTTCTTCTCAGATGGGGACCAGGGTAGTCCATGGGTAAGCATGGGTGCAGAAGCCTGGAGCTGCAGGGCTGGTAGCTGTCCTATGACCAATGAGATGCTACTGTTAAAGTTTGTTGAGAAGAAGCAATTCCAGAGCTTGGGAGTGAAAATGTGACTCTTGAGGTGAAGGTGAGGGTGGGGTTTTGGTGATCCTGAGGGGAGGCACTAAATTTGGGAGAAGATATGTAAGGGCAGAGACAAACTTGAAAACTCTGGGTAACCAGATTGAGGGAGTAGAGACTGAGATTGTTGGAAATGAGGGCAGGATGTCTGGGGAAAAATCATTCACATGAGGGACAGAAGAGAAAAGGAGGAATGAAAAATTCTTGAGTGACTGTGGACTTACAAGGGACTCATTTAGAATATTTTATGGACAGGGACATCATTGATTGATTTATTTCATGGGATAGATTTGATTCATTCATGGATGCATTTGTTTAAGAAACAATTGGTATCCGGCTGTTTGGCTGCAGCAACATGGAGGCGTTTTCAAGGTCAGTGACTCTGAGGCACGTGTTGTTGGGGAGAAGGACAGTGCATACAGCTGCCATTTCCATTTCCAGGGTTCCTACCAGGTTGTTGAGCACATTCACATGGAGGTTGGCACAGGACCAAATTCAAGACATGCAACTTATAACAGTTGATGAAAAATTGGATATCAACACATTAACTGGTCTGGAAGAGCATATCAAAACTAGAAAAGTCAGGATCTTTGTTCCTGCTAGCAATAACACGCAGTCTGGTGTAAACAACACAAAGAAATAGAAAATGGAGTTTGATATCAGGGAGCGATGGGAAAATCCTTTGATGGGTTGGGCATCAACTGGTGATCCCTTGTCCAATAAGGTTCTAACCTTCAGTACCAAAGAAGATCCAGTTGCCTTTGCAGAAAAAAAATGGATGGAGCTATGACATTGAAGAGAGGAAAGTTCCAAAACCTAAGTCCAAGTCTTACGGCGCAAACTTTTCTTGGAACAAAAGAACAAGAGTAACCACAAAATAGGTTGGCACTGGCTATGTCTCTGTGTTGACTGTGAATAAAGTCATCTTTGCAGTATTTATAGTATGCATCTATGTATGCATCTCTGTCTAATAAATTTGACCTTTAAACCTCAAAGAAAAAAAAAAAAAGAAAAAAGAAACAATTGGTAAGCCAGGAAGTGTACTAAGCACTGGAGATATGGAAATGATATGATTATGAATGATATATACATGTACATATATCTATATACTATACACATTATAAAATATACTCTCACATGAAAATTAAAAAAGAATAACACAAAAATGGTTGTAAGTAGAAGTTCTGAAATTATCTTCATGCACCCCAGTGGATGATTTTGGCTATCCCTGGATTGTAAATAATTCCTACTTGGAAATTATTGGCCAAATCAGGTGTGAGCAAATTGAGAGAGAAAATGCCAAATTGAACTGCTGACGGCTTCCAGGAGAGGAGTATTACTACAAAGCTGAGATAAAGACATGGAGCTCAAAGACAGAGTTGTCCAAGTTCTTTGGGAAGAGAAAATAAGGTAAAAGAATCAGCTGACATGAAATAAAGCAATAGGCAAGATAAATGTGTAACTTGGGACTGGGAGGAGTAATCCAGAAACTGGTGAGTATGCTCCATGAGGTAGAGATTACCCACAGAAAGGGAGTTTAAAACTCTGGCTGGAATGGGTTGCACTCACCTAGATAATGAGCAGTGTGTGGCTGGGTCTGTGGTTCGCCCACTCTCCATATGAGACATTACCCAACTGTCATTCAGTGACTGAGGGTTTGTGTTCAACTGTAAGGATGGGAACAACTTACATGGAACCTGGAAGAGGGAAAAGCCATAAATCTCAGTGACTCTGATACAGGAGTCACAGGGCACTATGGCTCAGTGTTAGCTTTTTGAATCACCTGATAACAGCACTAGGGGGGCAGCTATCCTGGTTTGTTTGGGACTTTCCTGGTAATAGTTCTAAAAGTCATGGGTTCGGGTAACCCCCTCAGTTTCAGGTGAACTAGACCCATAATTACTTTCAATTAGCACACCTTGTGCTTACTCTTTTGAGGAAAACCTCTCGTCCTTACCAGTCCACTCGTTTCTGTTACAGCAGCTTCCTCCAGAGAGGAGACATCTAGCTGAGGCCTGGCCACAAGTATCTTTCATTTCTTGATCATAGTGATTGGATCATGGATGGGCATATGCTACAAATCAGGTCAGTGAGACTCAATTCCAGACATTTTGTTGGAACTATTGGGAAAGAAAAGGGGGCCCTTTTACTAGGAGTTTAATGAATGCTTGGAGATGCTGGTAACCCTCAAATAAAATCTTGAATAAAGACTACTTAGAAAGAAGTAGATAGGAGAGATAGAGTTACTAGTTCTTGATGATGTCTGAGCCCCTCTACTACACCGTGCCTGAAGAGAGATTTACTTCTGAATGTTTTCAGCTAAGCGAGCCAACATATCTTCCACTACCCCTGCCATCCCACCCCACCCTCTCTCAAGTCAATTTGAATGAGTTTTCTAACTTTTAGTTGGCAGAGTCTTGACAAAAAGGTTATGTTGATCATATACAGACAAGGAGATACATATTGTCCTGCCCAGAAGGCATTGTTAATTCTACATTTTGATGCTTGGGGAAGGGAGTACAAATAGCTGCCAGTTCTCCCTTAAGTAAGGTAAAGGGTATAATGAGTAATTGTATGGAGTTTAATGGTCAGGAGTAAAAGTGGAGAACTGATGTCTAATGGAGAAATAATCAGAAATAGTAATGTAGGACCTGTGCAGATTCTATTACTCCATTGTATTTATTATTTTTATTTGCCCCCCTGCCCAGAGTGAAGAATAGTAAAATCTTGACAAACTGTATTAAAATTGGCCCATGAATGTCTTTTGGAGAGCATGTAAGTTAAGCAAAGAAGAAATCAAGGAACAGGCATTCTAATAATTAGGAGTCCTTTATCCAATGAGTCTTTAAATGTTTGTTCAACATCTGTTTAGAAAAAAATGAACTTATTTCATGGCAAGAAAAACTCATTTTCATGAATAATTTTCTTCCATTTATAAAAATGGTCCTAAAATGATACAATGAACCTCATTTTTTGTAGTTCTCTTTTTTTTTGGTACCAGGGATTGAACTCAGGTCCTTGTGCTTGCACAGCAGGCCGCGAAACTGCTGAGCTAAATCCCCGGCCCTCATTCTTTTCTATAATATTTTATGATTTTTCTGAAGCAGATATCTTAGTTGGCTCATTAAGCGTTTACGATTGAAAAAGTGAAATCAGTAAATAGCACTGTGCTATGCCTGATTCAATTTTATAATTTTAATTCTCTGTGACAGAGAACTTAGGCAAGAGTTAATGGGCTAGCTTTGGATTGGTGAAGTTTAAGAAAAAAAATATAGATTACGGAGACATGTGTTTAATAAGTTTTGACTGGAAGGCATATTCCACTTTGGAGGAAGTGAAGATCTAACTTTTCATTAACAAAGTGAGGAGCTGTGCGAGAAAACCTGGATGAATTGACATCATATTTCCAATTCATTCAGTGATGGCTTGATATCTCACATGGACTGTCACTACTATCAGCTGCCTGATTAGCTTGTCCATAATCCAGCCTTCAAGAGGAAAGGTAGTACTGGATACTGAGAGGGAGAAGAAACTGGGTTCTTCACTCTCCAGTGAAAAGGTGTAGGGAAGAGGGTAGAGGGAGGCAGCATGTTGACCTCAGAATGGGCAGTGGAAATACCATGTGTGAAGGCTTTCTGCTCTAAGAATGGGAGTCTAGCTTATTTGATCACATTTTATATTTAAATAACTTTAAAAGCTGAATAAAATATTAAGAAAAAGATTCTTAAAAACATAATACACTAATAAGTTAATATGAAATTGTCAGTTGAAAGGAAAACAGAACACTGAGATATAAATAAGCATGGAAGTCACTTTTACCAGAGGACTTTTGCTGATCCTTCAAAAGTTTTACCTTTGTTTTGACAATATAGGGCATGTGCAGAGGACAAAAATCAAAAGTTCCACAGGCACTGAAGTGAGGGGAGACATGAGACTATCCTATAATAAACTGGGATCCCAAAGGCTATATCCTGAGGGAAAGTGACACATTCTTTCAGAACTTTAATTTAAAGAATCCCCAGGTATTCCAGATAATTTTGTTGAAGGTATTTTCAGATTGGCAATGATCTTTCAAGCATCTGACAAGTAAAATCAAAATTTCCTTTTTGTGGACTTTAAATTATACTTTCTAATAATGAAAAAATAATATACAACACGTAGCCAAAGATAACAAGGTATACACATAAATAGGATGCCATGGCAAATAGACAGCAACGACAGAACACAAAACAACAGCAGATTAGACCCAGACTAAAAGGGAATTAGTGAATTGATTGATCCATCAGAAGAAAGAATTCAGGATAGTGTGTGTGTGTGTGTGTGTGTGTGTGTGTGTGTGTGAGGGCGGATGAATTATACCTTCAAGGAACTGAGAGAAGACAGCTGCCAAGCTAGAATTTTATATTTGGCAAACAAACCTTTCAAGAATGAGAGAAAGAAAAAAATTTCCAAAAAACAATGTATGGGTTCTCCAACTGCAGACTTATAACAAAGCAAATTTGAAAGTAATATTTTAGATAGAAAAAATGATTCAAAAAATTCTAAGTCTGATAAAAGGAACCATGATAATCCCACAACTAATATCATACCTAATGGTGAAAGACTGAATGCTTTCTCCCTAATACTAGGAATAAGATAAAAACATCTTCTCTCATCACCTTATTTGACATTTTACTGGTGGTTTTAATCAGGGCAATTAGGCAATAAAATAAAATAGAGGTATCCAAATTAAAAGAAGTAAAACTACCTCTATTTTCAGAAGATGTGATATTATATATAACATCCTTATAGCCTTACATATAAGAAAAATCTAAGGAACCCATTAAAAATTATTACAGCTAATAAACGAGTTGAAGTCAAATTTTAGCATATAATGTTAATATACAAAAATTAATTGCAGTTTTATATTCCTATAATGAAAAAATAAGAAAGCAACATCAAGAAAACAATTCCAACTAAAACAGCATCAAAAAGAAAAAAAACATATCAGGTGTGGTTGCTCATGCCTGTAATCCCAGCACTGTGGGAGATTGAGGCAGGAGGATTGTAAATTTGAGGCATGCCTGGGAAACTTAGTGAGATTCTATCTCAAAATAAAAATATAAAAAGGGCTGGAGATGTAGCTCAGTGCAAGGTTCGTGGATTCAGTCTTCAGTAATGGGAAGAAAAAGAATGAAATATTTAGGAATAAAAGTATTTCATAAAAGAGATATAAAACTTACACTCTGAAAACTACAAGTCATTCCTGAAAAAATTAAAGAAGACCAAGATCAATGAAAAAACAAAAATCTCCAGTTCATGGATTGGAAGATTTAATATTGTTAAAATGGCAATAGTCCCCAAATTGATCAATAGAGTAAAAAACCGAGGTGACTTCCTTGTAGAAATAAAAAAAATTGTTCTAAAATTGAACGGACCCAGAATAATCAATAATCTTGAAACAAAGAACAAAATTGGAAGACTCACACTTTCTGATTTTAAAACTCATTACAAATCTACAATAATCAAGAAGGTATGGCACAGGTATAAAAATAGACATATAGATCAATGGACTGGAATTGAGAGTCCAGAAATAAACCCTCATACAATGGCCAACTTATTTTTGAAAGAGTTTCAAGATTATTTAATGAGGAGAAAACAATGGTCTTTTCAACAAAATGGTGCTGGGACAACCTAATATCCATGCAAAAGAATGAAGTTGGACCCCTACCTCACATCATTCACAGAAATTAACTCAAAAGGGATCAAACAGCTAAGTAGAACAGCTAGAACTATAAAGCTCCTAGAAGAAAACAGAGACATAAATTTTACAGGAACTTGGAGTAGGTCTTGGTTTCTTAGATATGACACCCAAAGATTAGTAGTGAATGAAAACAGAAATTGCGATTTGTCAAAATTAAACATTTGTGTTTCAAAGGACATCAAGAAAGTGAAAAGACAACTGGCTGAATGTGGTACTGTGAGAAATTATCTTACTTAAGAACTTGAAATCAAAATTTCAGTTGGAACAATGGAGGTGAAGTAAAGGAAAATATGCTTCTAGTACTCCTGGGAAGATTTCTCTAGGTTGTGCTGGAAGGGAGGATAGGGATGTTTCAGAACACTCCCGGGAAGGGTCCTATATGGTGATTGTGTTTTTGAAACTAGAGAGTTCATGTTCAAGAACTGAAAAAAATTATCTTTAGTTAATATATGTAATAAATTAACTTTGTGATGACAATAAGATGAGAGGAAAACCTCCATATGAGAAGTGGTTGGGTTGATCGCTGTAGAAGTTTTCATTTACCCACCAGCACCTGCCTTATCTGAGCCAACATTCAGTATCAGGAAGCAGCAGGACTTCATTTCCTGCTCTCAGGAATCAGAAGGAGAGTGAGGCAAGAGAGCAAACAAGGAGGGAGGGCTGGTTTCTGTTTGACTAGCTGTAGGCTTGCTTGGTTTCCTGCCCCCTCCCAATATTCGACACACCAACTACACATTCACCTTTGGTACTTTTATTCAGCACAGAACAACATTCATAGAAAAAGTTTCTGAGTCATGGGGGAAATGAAGACTCCAGCCTGTATTTTCCTTCACAAAGGCTTCAACCAGCATTTTGCTTATAGCAAAGGTAATATGAAATGGTAGAAAAAATGAAAGAATAACTTTTAAAAATATCCAAAAGAAGGATGAATAGGTGGAACATAGGAGGTTTTAAGAGCAGTGAAAATATTCTCTATGATGTAGTATAATAACAGTGGTAGATACCTGTCATTATATATTTGTCTAAACCCATAGAAGGTACAACACAAAACTGAACCCTCCAGAAACTATGGACTCTGAGTGATGATGCATCAAAGTAGGTTCATCAGTTGTAATGAACATACCACTTTGCGAGTGATGTTGACATCTGGGGAGCTCTGCATGTGAGGGGTGTGGCTAGTGGGCTATCTCTATACCTTCTTCACAATTTGCTGTAAACCTAACAATGCTCTAAAAAATAAAATCTAAAAAAATAATATTAATTATAGATTAATTTAGCTATAAGATTAATTAATATAATAAAATCTAATAATAGAAATGAATGTATAAATAAACTGAAAGAAAAAATAAAACATCTCCAACCCCCCAAATCTCAAAAAATAAAGTGATTCTAGCTCTATAAATTACCATTACTCAAAAATTGTCATTATTTACCTCTCGTCATTTGTTACCTTAAACACGGTACATATTTTTCACATAATTGGAACCACACTGGACATGAAATTTTTATCATTTAACTTTATAAGTAGTGAAAATATTTTCTTATCTTGTCAAAAACTCATTGCAAACAACTTTTTAACATTTTACTGTGTGAATGTATCATTTTCTTTTACCTTTCCCCCATTATAGTTAGCCATTCCAAAAGTACATCACTGAAAAGCTATTAACTAAAGAGTTCTCTATACTAGTAACAAAAGCTTTACACTATAAGTGTCCACAAACCTCAGCACCAAACAAACAAACCAACAAACCAACATAGAAATATGAGAAGACAAGGCAACAAAATATCTACCAAAATTCCCAACTCCCTCAAGGCCAATCCAAGGGGCATAAAGGAGAATACCATAAGCCATATACCAGAATAACTTGAAAGAAAGGTTAGAAAATAAATTAAAGAAGTACTCAGCAGGATCTCAAAAGACATAATTAAACCAATAATAGAAGTAATAATGAAAATGATCTAGAAGATTTCATAAAACACCAGTAAAAAGTTAGCTTAGCTAAACAAATTACACAAAACACGAATGACCAGTTCAGCAAAGAATTAGAGTCCATGAATAGTTTTCCATCAAAAATCCAGTAGATTACAAATTATATTGAAAATATGGGCAGCAGAAGCAACCAATGTGAGGACAGAATTTCAGAACTAGAAGACAGGGCTGCCTTAAAAGCCCAACAACTCAGAGGCACCTTAAAAGCATAAGAGACCATAAAAAATGGACCTAACAGCTGCTACATGATACAAAGAAGACTACTCTAAAAGTAATGGGAATAAATGAAAAGCAGCAGAAATGGCATTAAAAAAACTGCTCACAGAAATAATGGCAGAAAACTCCCCAAATATAGGGAAAGAAACAACATGCCAATAAGTGAGGCATATAAGACTGTAATTAGCCACAACCAAAAGACAACCTCTTCACACCACATCATAATCAAAGAAGTCCATCATGGGACAAAATCTTAAAAACTGTTTGAAAGAGCAATGAATCACATATAAAGGTAAACTCTTTAGAATTACAGCAGTCTTCTCAGCACAAACCTTAAAGCCAAGGACAGCTTGGAGTGAAGTGTTTCAAGCCCTAAAAGATAACAACTTCCAACTCTGACTTCTGTACCCTGCTAAATTTTCCTTCAAAACTGATGGATAAATGAGGTATTTCCATGACAAGGAGCAGCACCTCAAGAAATTCATAAGCACCAAACCAGAATTACAAAAAATTCTCAAGGATATCCTAGAAAGACACAATGAAGGCAACAGTGCCAATAAGTCAAATAGAATGAATACACCTGTGGGGATGAGCAGCTAAACAGAAGGAAAAAAAAATAAAAAAAATAAACCAGCCACAGGAAAGTAATGCAATGAAAGGAATAAGTCAATACCTTTCAGTAATAACCGTGAATGTGAATGATCTCAATTCCCCAATCAAATGACACAGATTGACAGACTAGATCAATAAACAAAATCCAACGATATGCTGTATACAAGAAACATTTAATCCAAAAAGAAATTCACAGATTAAAAATAAAAGGATGGAAAATAATATTTAATGCAACGGGAACTGGAAAAAATCAGGAGTAGCAATCCTAATTTTAGACAAAGTGAATTTCAAGGCAAAACTGATCAGAAGAGACAAAGAAGGTCCCTACATATAGGTTAAGGGAACAATTCAACAGAAAGAGTTAACAATCATAAACATATATAAATCAAACATTGGCACATCCAACTTCATAAACACTAGTGGACATGAAAAGTCAGATAAACACCAATACAACTGTAATGAGGGAACTTAATATCCTACTGTCACAAACTGACAGATAGGCTAGACAAAAAAAAAAAAAAATCAACGAAGAAATATCAGAGTTGAACCAAACATTTGAATAAATAGACTTAATAGATATTTACAGAGTGTTCCACCCAACAACAACAAAATACATTCTTTTCAGCAGCACATTGGACTTTCTCTAAAAATAGACCACATACCAGCCCATAAAGCATGCATACTTAAATTCAAAAGAATCAAAATTGTTCCTTGCATATCATCAAACTATAGTGCAATGAAATTAGAAATCAATGGCAAATGGAATCACAGAAACTGTGAAAACACATGGAAATTAAATAATACCCTACCAAATAATCAACGAGTAACAGAAAAAATTAAGAAAAAAATTGCATAGTTTCTAGAATCAAATAATAATGCAAGTACAACATGCCAGAATCTATAGGACACAATGAAAACAGTCCTAAGAAGGAAATTTATAGTTGTGAATGCCCACATCAGAAAAACAAAGTGAACTTAAATAAATAACTTAATGATGCACCTCAAGATTCTTGAAAAACAAAAACAATTCAAGCCCAAAGCTAACACAAGGAAGGAAATTATAAAGACCAGAGCAGAAGTTAATGAAATTGCAATTTAAAAAATTTTAAAAGTACAAATAATGAATGAATTGAAGGTTAGTTATTTGAAAGAATAAACAAAACAGACAAACCACTAGCCAATCTTAGTAAAAAAGGAAAGAAAAAAACCAATTCCATGCAATTGGAAATGAAAAAGGTGAAATCACAACAGATTCTGTCAAAATCAAGAGGATCAATGGGAATGACTTTGCAAAACTGTACTGTAATGAAATGGGGAATTCAGAAGAAATGAATAGAATCCTAGATACATATGAACTATCAAAGCTGAACCAAGAAGATATAAAAATCCTACATAATCCAATATTAGTTAATGAAATTAAAGAAGTAATTTTAAAAAAAGCTACCAACTGAGAAAAACCCAGGTCCCAGTCGATTCACTGGTGAATTCTATGAGAACTTTAGAGATAATGCTAATACTTCAAACTCTTTAGTGAAATCAAAAGGGAAGCAGTACTCCCAAAGTCATTCCTGGAAACAAGCATTACCCTGATTCCAAAACCAGCAAAAGACCCAACCAAAAAAGAGAACTACTGGCTAATCTCTTTAATGAACATAAATGCAAAAATCCTCAATAAGATACTGGCAAACAGGATGCAGCAAATCATGAGAAAGATCATACATAATGACCAAGTAGGATTCATTCCAGGGATACAGGGATGGTTCAACACACACAAATCAATAAATATAATACACCAAATAAATGGAAGCAAGGACAAAATCACATGATCATTTCAACAGATGCAGAAAAATCATTTGATAAAACCTAACATCTACTCATGATGAAAAGCCTGAAGGAAAAAGTACAGAAGGGCTTAATCTCAATCTGATAAAACCCATTTATGATAAACAAATGGCAACATCATATTAAATGGAAAAAAGCTGAAAGCTTTTCCTTTAAAATCAGAACAAGACGAGGATGTCTGCTATCACCACTCCTGTTCAATATAGTTCTTGAAACATTAACCAGAGCTCTCAGGCAAGAGAAAGAAATAAAAGGAATATGGATAGGAAAGGAAGAAGTTAAATTATCATTATCTGCAGATGACATGATCCTCCCATAGAAGACCCCTCAAATTCCACCAAAAGACTCCTAGAATTAATAACCAAATTCAGTAGCATAGCAGGATACAGTCAACACTGAAAAATCAATAGCAGTGTTGTACACCAATAATAAACTCACTGAGAAAGAAGCTAGGGAAATAGTATCTTTCACAATAACATCAAGCAAAATGAAATACTTAAGAATTAACCTGACCAAGGAAGTGAAAGATCTCTAAAATGAAAAATATAGTATTCGGATAAAGGAGATCAAGGGAAATGAAAATATATTTCTTGTCTCTGGATAGGTAGAACCAATATAGTCAAAATGACCATAATTCCAAAACTGTTATACAGATTTAATTCAATCCTGATTAAAGTATCAATAGCATTCCTTGCAGAACTAGAGAATACAATCCTTAAATTCATATGTAACCAGAAGAGACCTAGAATACAAAATAAATTCTGGGCAACAAGGGAAAGCTGAGAGACATCACAATCCTGAACTTCAAGTTATACTACAAAGCTCCAACAGCATGGTACTGGCACAAATACTGATATAAGGATCAATGGAACAGAATAGAGGATGCAAAAACAACCCAAGGCACATCCAGCTATTTGATCTTTGACAAAAGGGCCAGAAACATACATTGGAAGAAAGATGGCCTCTCTAATAAATGGTGCTGGGAAAACTGGCTACCCACATGCAGAAGAGTGAATTCAGACCCATATATATCTCAGCATTCATAAAGGTACAGTGATAGAAACAACAGGGAGTTGGCAAAAAAAAAAAAAATCAGTGTATCAGAATAGAGGATGCAGAAACAACTCCAACTACCTTATCTTTGACAAAGGGGCCAAATACATTTGCTGGAGGAAAGATAGCCTCTTTAACAAATGGTGCTGAGAAAACTGACTATTCACATGCTGAAGATTGAACCTAGACCTATATCTCTCACTATGTATTAAACAAAATCAAAATGGATCAAAGATCTAAATATTAATTTAGAAACACTTAATCTGCTGGAAGATAAAATGGAAAAAACTCTTGAATACATAGATGTAGGCAAAGACTTTCCAAACAGAACCCAATATACCTAAGATATAATACCAAGAATCAACAAATGGGATCACCCTAAATTAAAAAACTCTTTTTTTTTTTTTTTTGGTTCTGGGGATTGAATTTGGGACCTTGCGCCTGCAAGGCAGGCAGCGGAACCACTGAGCTAAATCCCCTGCCCAATTAAAAAACTTTTGCATGGCAAAGGAAGCCACCAACAGAATGAAGAGATAACCCACAGAATAGGAAAAAGTTTTGCCGTAGAATCATCAAAGGTCTAATATCTAGAGCATATAAAGAACTGAAAAAAAG
This sequence comes from Heterocephalus glaber, assembly GCF_000247695.1. The sequence goes on along the minus strand of NW_004624730.1, from coordinate 14,468,583 downwards.
CTAGGCTCCTAAATTAAAAAACCCAATAAAAAATGGACATCTGAAATGAATAAACACTTCTCAGATAAGGAAGTACAAATGGCCAATAAATACATGAAAAAACGTTCACCATTGCTTGCCATTTGAGAAATGCAAGTTAAAACAACACTGAGATTCCATCTGACTCAAGAAAGAATGGTTATCACCAAGAAATCAACTAATAACAAGTGCTGCAGAAGCTGTGAGAGAAAAGGGGAACTTCTTTATTGTTGGTGAAAATGTAATCTGGTATAACCACTAATGAAATCAGTATGGAGATTGTCCAAAAAGCTAAAAGCAGAAATTCCATTTGACTCAGCTACCCCTCTTCTAAGTATCTTCTTGAAAGAGTTAAAGACATCATGTGACAGTGATACATGCATACCTGTGTTTCCTTTTTTTTTTTTTTTTTTGCAGTACTGGGGATAAAACTCAGGACCTTGTGCTTGTGAGGCAGGTGTGGTGCCACTGAGCTAAATCCCTGGCATACCCATGTTTATAGCAGCACAATTCATAATAGCTAAATCTTAGTAGCAGCCTATATGTCCATCAACAGATGAATCAAAAAAGAGAATGTGGTGTTTATACATAATGGGGTACTACTCTGCCACAAAGGATTAACTTGAGTCATTTGTAGGAAAATGGATGGACCTTGAGACCATAATGTTAAGTAAAGTAAATCAGACACACAAGCTTAAATAGCACATAATTTCTGATATGAGTGACTCAATATATAAATGAAATGCAAAATAAAAGATAGACAATGGGAAATAGTAAGATGGATTTTTGGCATATGGGAAGGGAACTGAGAGATGGATGGAGTTGGGAGGGAGAGGAGGGAAATGAGCTTTTAAAAAATGGAGTGAATTGTGAAGTGCTGTGTACATATACCGAGTCCATATGAGGAATGTGATTATAATGTGCTACAAACATGTAAATATATATTATAATATATCCATATATATATATATATATATGTCTAAGAGATGCAGAGAGAGAGAGAGAAGGAGGGGAGGAGAGGGCATTAAAAAAGATTTAAGAAATGCCATATACCAGTACCAGCTCCCCATAATGAAGGTAATCATTATATACTGCAATCATGTACCAATAAAAAAATATAAAAAAGAAAGAGGCAAGATAGTCATTAGAGGAATGAGATAACATAGGAAGAGAGTGCAGAATCTGAGGCATGGAAGATGAAGGTCAGGCCCTTTGGAACACCACAAAAACTTAGAGGGCAGGCTGAGGAAGAGGCATCGACACAGAAATTGGTAAATGTTGACCAGAAAGATGGAAGGAGGCTAAAGATGTGAGGTTATAGAAAGCAAGAGAAAAGAGTGCTCAGAGGAGACCAGAGAGTATGTAGTGTCCAGTGCTGCTAGATATCCGGCAGGTGGAAGACTGAGGGGTGTCCAGTGGATTGAATAATGAGGAGGTACATTCGTGCCTCTTCCTGGGGTAATTTTAGTACAGGGATAGGAAGAATGCCAGGATGTAGGGAGAGAAAGATTGAGTAGGATATGAGGAATTATAGTAGATACTTCTTTCATAAATTTGTCCATGGAAAGACAGAAAAAATAGGATAATAGCACAAAAGAACATGGGATTGAAGGAAAATTCAAGATGTGGGATGGGAAGGCATGGCAAGAGTGTATAAATGTTAATGGAAAACCAGGAGAGAAGAGAAATAAAGATCTAGAAGAGAGAAGGGATAGAGAGATGGAAGTCTCTGAGAATACAGGATAAAGCCAGAGTGTAGACAAATAGGACAGAAGCCATTCACATAGTTTTCATACATTCATTCATTCAGTTTATTTTATTTTTGAGCATCTGCCTGTTTCTGCTTGTCCTTGTGTAGTCCCGAGTTCACTGTGAATTTGTGCAGTCTTTCATCCTATTTACTCTCAAATCTATTCACTATCTCACACACTCATGCACTCATTCAGCCACTCATTCATTTATCCATTAATTCACACAGACATTTGTACATTATTTATTTGCTTAACCAGTCCTGATGTGTTGGTCACTGTGGGGATGGAGAGGTGGGTGGGTTTAGGGTCTGGAATCCAGGCTGGCTCCTTGCCCAATGCCCTGGAAGGTCTGATTTTTCTGCATGTCTCCATTTAGCTGGTATCCTGTATTTCATTCAGCCACACTAATGTGTCTATTAGACACCACCAATTAGACTTGTGCTATTCAGTGTGCTTTGAGGACCAAGAGCATAGTCCTTGTCAGAAATGCAGAATTTCAAGTCTCATCCATAATTACTGAACCAGAATCTGCAGTTCAACAAGATCCTCAGGTTACTCATGTGGACCTCAATATTTGGGAAGCCCTGAGTTTGAGAGCTACCAGCTGAGTGGAGCAGCTTTCCCTTGCCAATCTTTCCTCCCTGCCACTTCTGCCTTAGAGTCCATCAGCCACACACTGAATCCTTTGTAAATTGTGGGTGTGGGGTACTGTGTCCCAGCAACAGGAAAACTGCTCACCTCATCAGAGCCAGGAAGCAGAGAAAGAGAGGATGAGTCCGGGGCGAGAATACTCCCTTCTGGCTCAAGCCCCAGAGATCTGTTTCTTCCCACCTCCTAATGCTTTAGCTAGGATTCATCCATGGATTAATGCACTGATGAGTATAGTGCCGCTCTGATCCAATCACCCCTCAAAGTCCACCAGTGAACACAAGAGCCTTTTGGGGGACATTTTATTTTTTAAATTAATTTGATTGGTATATTTTAGATAAACATAATGATCACATTCATCATAGGGAATTTGTATCTGTAGATAATATATCTTGATTCTTCTTTTGTCTTTGAGGACATTTTAGATACAAACCACAATACCTACTTAAATCTGAATTTCGGAGAAGTAGTGAATTTGATTTTTAATATAAGTACATTCCAAATATAGCATGGCATATATATATA
>NW_004624730.1:14449953-14465541 GCF_000247695.1 Heterocephalus glaber | reverse complement strand
TTAAAATTCACTAAATATGCTAAAAAAATTTTGGGTTTATTGGGAAGTCAAATTTAACTGGACCTCTAATACTTTTATTTGTTAAGCTTGACAATTTTACATCTGACCTGAGCCACAAATATAATTCTAAACTTTCTAGTATTTTAAAAAGTAAAAGGAATGAATGAGTTAATTTAAATAGTGTGTTTTATTTAAGCTTATGTATTCAAATGCCATTTCAACATGTAATTAAATAGAAATCACTAATGAGCTATTTTACATTTTCTTTTTCTATACTAAGTTTTGGAAATTTTGTGTGTATTTCGCATTTCAATCCACATCTCTATTCGAACCAGGCCCTTCTCAAATGCTCAGTAGTCAAATGTAGCTAGCGGCTGCTGCAATGGACAGCACAGGTCCAGTTCTTCCCAGGCATTCGGAATCCAATGACTTGAGCCAGGAGCTCGTTTTGAACGCTTCCAGGCGATTCCAACTTTTCAAACTGGTTGGTTCCGTTGCTCAAAGTGCTGCCCGGTCACAGAGAGTTCTGAGCGACACATGCCACCAGAGGGAGCCAGCCCCTCGAAATAAAGTCTCCTTTTCAAGGCCACCTGAAGTCTAGTCTTTAGCTGGGGACTCAGAAATGCTGGTGAATCCGCGTGCACAGTGCTGGCCTAATTCTGAGGCTCGCGTTTCCAGCTGTGTTTCCGCAGTGGCGACCACTCCTGGGATTTCTCTGTTAAACTGCTCCATAGTTATCCCTTTTATCGGTAGGATCTTCATCCCTCCCCCACCACCATCAAGCCTTTTGCCTTTTAGCACTGTAGGAAGTTAGGAAGACTAGGAACCAAAAGTCCTTCAGACCGAAGTCCGAACCCAGCCCTGCTCCTTAGCAGCTCAGGGTCCTTGCGGCCATCGTACTGCTGTCCTCGGCTTTCCCACCAGGGTGGAGGTAAGCCCCAGCTCAACCTAGTCCCGGAAGGGCGATGTGTGCTACTGCACCAGCGCACGGCACAAAAGGTGCTTCTACTGAACTGAAGCTCAGGGATAATAGGCCTCTTCCCCTCTGCCGGACAGATATGTCTGAGGTAATGTGATTCACCCAGTGTATTAGTTACCAAACTCAGGGGCACCTCAGGATCACCCACGGAGCTGACGCTTGTAACTGGCATCTTGATCCTGTCTCCCAGAGACTGAGTCAGTAGGACTGGGATGAGACTAGGGATTGTGGGTTATGGATTTTAAAGAAGCTCTCCAGATGATTTTGAACAGCTTGAGACTGGTTTTTAAAAAAATTTATTAGTGGATGTCCATATTACATGACGATGGCTGTTATTTTGGGAAGTTGATACCTACATTTAACATATCTTAATCAATTTCAGTCCCCTTACCCCTCTCTCCTTTTCCTCCCCTTTCTCGATTGTCACCTTCCCTGTCTCCAAAACTCTACCTCCTAGTTTCTTGTCCTCTCTCCTTTTAATTTTCTATTAATTTACATTTGTTTTAGGTTTTTCATATAGGAGAAAACGTGATATTTAACTTTTTATTTATTTATTTATTTTTTGATATTTAACATTTTAAAACTTCAATTTCACGCAACATGATGGTTTCTAGTTCCATGTTTGGGAACCAAAGACACGTGAGAGGGACAGTAGATTTGGAACCAGGGGTCCTGGGCTTAACATCTTGGTTCTTCAAATTTCAGTTACGTCTCTTGTTAAGGGAAGTTAACAAAACACCCTACTCAAGAGGAGACAATACACATACAGCACCTGGCAGAGTAAGGGCTGTGTAGCTGTGGTCCTCCACCTCCTGGCCTCCCCTTCTTCCCTAATTTCCTGTGTTACCCACTGCTTCTTGCACAGGCCTTTCTCTCTCACTTCCTAACCACTGCTCATTACTTTCTTGCTACTTGGAATGTCCCCTGTTCTTGTCCCCCTCCTCCATCAGAGCTGGACCACTAAACCAAGGGCCCCCCCACCGCCTCCATTTGATTTCAGGTTAGATATTGTCTTTGGTGCCCTATTACTCCACTCCTAGTTTCTGATTCTGTTTCTTTGACCCAGCAAATAGTTTATCGTTGGAGGCTACCACTCCTCCCATCCTGCCTACCTCCTCCCACTTCCCCCACACAAGGAGCCAGGCTTGGCTGCCAGGTCTTCATGGGAGGGGACAGGGGGCCATGGGAGGAGCCAAAGGGAAAGGAAGAAGGAGATCCAATGTGTGAAGAAGAGTAAAGAAGACGACACTCTGCTTTTTGATTTCAGGCTTCTGGCCTGAAACAGGGTAACTATACAGCAAAACACATAAAAAATATAGCTAAAAGACAAATGCCAAACTGGGGCACTTTGTAGTTTTGACTGATAGCATGGACCAACGATTCTGATGTCTGAATTGAGATGGTAATTGTAGCTTAAAGTGCTTGTCTGTTTGTTACTAATCAAGAGTGAGCAGAAAAATCACAGACCTGCTTGGTTTTCCTCATGTTTCAGGAGAAATTAGCATCCACTGCCCAAATTTTAAAGTGACAACAAAAGACTCAAAATAAAATTGCATTTTTAGTATGTTAACAGCAGTGCCTATTCAATGTGCTGATCACACTCACTATTCTATAACTTTCATTTTCTACTTGATATATAATGGTATAATTTTTTACTCCAAGATTTACTTCAATCTTTTAGAAGCATTACTTGTAATAGTAAACCATCATATGACTCTATTGTAATTTAATTAGATTTTATGTACATTTAATAGTTTTCAATTATTTTTTATTATCTTAGTACCTTAGTTTTTCCTCAATTAAACAATTATTTTCTTAGGATAAACTTTGTGAAGTGAAATATCTGGTCAAGAAATGCAGATTTAAATTTTTGATCATATTGTTCTCTCAAAAAGAACAGTTAATATGTCTTCTAACAAATGGTATATTTAGTGACAATTTTCCACATCCTTGAAAACTGAAGGTCATCTCTATTTTTATAATTTTCAATAAAGGAAGGGAAGAAGTGATATCCCATTATAATTTGCAGTTCTTTGCTTTTTGTCCACCAAACAGCATCTTTTCTGACCTTGTGCTTGCAAGACAGGCAGCGGAAACACTGAGCTAAATCTCCAGCCTTCTTTCCTATATTTGTGGACATTTTTCTTCTTCTCTTTCGATTTATTTGTTCATGTTGATGCATAAAGTTCAAATCAGAATAATAATTCCATTACTAGATTGTATTTTAATATCTTCTTTTAATAAAATTAATGTCAAATTGCTGGGCAGAGGTCTGTACCTCCCAATTAACAAATAAAATGCATGCCTGCAATTACCATTTTAGATTACAGTACTTTTCAGGTTTTTATCTTCTGTGTAAGTCAAGGTTTTATAGTCTCTTTCTTCTCTTTGTTTCTTTCTTTCTGAAAAGTGTGTGTAACATGAAGCTCATTTGGATAGAAATAAGCTTGTTGGTGTGGCTTTTGGTTGGAGAGAGTGGCACTTGCCCAGCTGGCCGCTCTGTGGGTACTCACTCATTGATCCTACAAGTCAGCAGTGCAGATCCATCTGAAACAGTCTTTGAGGATGTTTATAAAGACTGCAAAGGAGTTGGTTAATGAAATCGAACTCTTACTATATGGATAATATCTGTGTTATATGCAATACATGCATATCTGTTACATAAATATCATTGGGATGTTATTACACACACACACTCACACACACACACACACACACACACGCGCGCACATTCAAACATCCTGGAATGTTGAATAGAATGGCCATTTCTAGCCTGTTTGCAGAGGCCGGGTTTCCTGGAATCCTCCTTGCATCTCAGCAGCTCTCAGGCATGTCCTTACACTAGATGTACCATTTGCTGGGGCAGACATTTCCTGCTCTTTTCTTCACATGTAAGTTCAGTCTAGGGGCTCAGTATAATCATAGAAGTAAAGTTCAGGGTTTTAACTTCCCTCTGGTAATTACAAAATTCAGTGAAGCAACTGAATCCTAAGGGTGCAAGTCCAAGATAACTCTCCTTCCTCAGGCCCATGCAGACCCAGTCTTTGGATAGTTCTTTCTTGGCCCATTGGTGACCATCCAAGAGGCTCTATTGCTTTCTTGATCACTCTAAGTTGGCAATAGACCCAGTAGTCAGAGCAACCAAAATCAGGTACACTTAAGTAATTAACATGTCCATTCTAATAGTATTGTACCTAGTATGTCTGATACTTATGGAGGATCATGTGTTGATAGTTCTTCCCTCTATATGATCAAATTATCTTTAGTTATAATCATGAAATGAAACAAATAATAATAATTGCCAGAGAAGAAATATAGATATGGGATTTTTCTTTTATTTAACTTATATATATATGTGATCATGCCAGTAAACAAAAAATTGAAACAAATATAATATAAAAATGGTGGATTAGTACTTTTTACTGACATTAGATTCTTTTAAAGGAAAAAGTTACAGTGCATTTTGTGCTGTTTTAAATTTTAAACACAAGAAAACCCCCAAATGGTCTTGTAGAATGACAGCATCAAGTTAACATATGTTCTCTGTCTGTACAGTAACTGTGTTATCTTTGCTTATTGCAAGTTTACTGACTAAATGGAGGAATGTGTAGGATCACAGAAGCTGTAGAAATTGAACTATGCCTGCAGCAAACATGAGTGATTCTCAACTTATTCTTGAAATGACTATGTCTAGCTAAGTCCATCTGTGTTGGGACCAACTAAACAACTGGGAACTTTCTGAATTAACTTCTAAGTAGAAAATGTTTATTAAAAGAAAAGTAGCAAAAATGGGTCAATTTGAAACTTCATATATATATTATTAATACTCAAGACTAATCAGCAGGACTCTTTAGATGGCAAACTTACAAGAAATATTTTTGGGAGGAGTACTTATCATTGACAGTATATGGAAAGGCTGTATATAATAAAAAAGTGACTTTGAGTAAACATGATTATTGCTTTTAAATTCTCTATAGATGATGCATCCCTGCCTGATGCCTTGGTACCATAAAAACTCCTAAGCTAAGATTCAACCTTTGGGAAAACATAAGAACAAGGCTGAATTTCTGTCACTGAGTATAATGGGTCTAAAAGTAAAAGTTACCTTTACTTACTAAAGATAGACAAAGATATTTTCTTAAACATAGAGTTTGTGTCTGGAGATTTGTGCTTGGTAACTTGTAGTTTCAGAATCGCTTTTTGGTGCTATGGCTTTCCCTCTTCCTCTCATCCGAGCAATGGTAAATTTTCTTGTATGGATAGAGAAGAGATTTTAAAATCTTATTTTGGAGAAAAGGTTCACCTTATGAATAAGACCCAGCTTGAGCATGGATACCCCTGTGGGGAGAGACCTGAATGTGGAGCCCCAATACTCAGCCTACATGGAATTCCGGAGATGCACTTATTCCATGTCAATGGGTCACAGAGCCCCTTTCCATTCTCACCTCCTGCCTTTATTTGGTACATCCCACATCCTTATCTTGTTTGAATATTTCTGTTATAAAATGGCTCCAGGGAGTCAAAGTGGCAGGCAAAACATTGACCCTAAGTATCTTAATTCCAAAAGGAATTGACCTGAATACTTGTGGCAGTGAGTAGTGGGCCTGCAGCTATAGTGAGGGGTTCTCTCATGAGTAACGTCAATTTTTCTGAATAGTGAAACTCAGTGTGGCTTTGCAAATGATCACAGGTGAGGATGGTCTTCAATCAGGGTGCTCTTTGGTGGCGTTTCAGCATGCAGTTATCTCCCAAGTCCTCAGAGGTGGCACAAGCTGTATGGTTCCTCATTGGGCCTGATAACTCTCCAAATCTACCCCGGGGTGTGCTGCCCATGCCAAGAAGGCGCTGCAGCAATTAAAGAAGATTTTCTCTCTGTGCTCTTGGGATATTTATCTTCAAGCTAATGTTACAGTTGGTGCTTAATTTTGCCAAGCTTCATAACTGGGCATCCTATTCCTTCCCTGCCTCATAATAGAGCAAGAGGAAAAAAACCCTTCTGGCGAAGAGGAAAGAATGCTAGTTGAATATACATTAGATTCAATAAGTCAGTCTCATTTCAAAGGCATCTTGATGACCTAACATAGGTCCTCCTCATGAAGCTCTGACCTAGAAGAGGTGTGGGGCCTTTTGTCCTCAAAGGCTGGCAGGAGGGAGCCTGGGCAGCCAGGATGGTGCCCTGCTGGACAATGAGGAGCATTGACGAAGTGCTCCCATTTATTGGCTGAGCGACTGCATCAGTCATTCATTCACAGGCACAAGGTCTAAATTGCAGAACCAATTAACAGCACTAATAGCCCTTGCCTGAATTAATCTTTGAGACAAAAGAGAGGAGAAGTGGAAGTGCTATTAGCAAATCAAGCTGTACCATCCCTGCTTTATTGCAGAAATCTCAGTGTCTGTATGTGGCTATTGTGTGCTGACTGCAATTACAGCCCTCATTTAAAAATGATTAAGTGGTTATAATTATTTTTCAATTAAAACTTATATCTTCCATTTGTGCAACATTTCAGACTTCAATTAAACTTCTTTTTAAAAGTGCCACGGAACTAAAAGATTCCTGCTTCTTCTTCTACCAGGAAACCCTAAATTCAGCCCAAATAGTATTTTGACTTCCAGCCTTCAGAATTAGTTCCACCAAATTTACATATTGTGATGAAGGTTAACAGGCAATAAAATGTGCAGTGCCTGCTGGAATTGACCACCACCACCACCACTACCAGCACCATGGTGGGGCAGAGAGACTGGCAGGCTGTTCCCTGGGATACTCCAGCAGTTCTTTACTGCTAAGAAGAGAAGGGAGTGTCATCAGAAGGAAGAGTCACTAGTAGAACTGCCTGATTTTTAAAGCAGGACTCCAGACTTTTAGTTGTCCTCTTTTTATGATAAAAAAGGTGTGAACTTTTGAGCAATATAATTGGCTTAGAAAAGGACAGCAGTTTCCCCTTGTCATGGTTAATCTTTGTCATCGACTTGCCTGGCTTGAGAGACACCTAGAAAAATTGGCAAAGCACGGTGCTCAATGTGTCTGTGAGGCTGATTCCAAGGGTGATTGGCACGTGGGTCAGTGAGCTGGGCAGGGGAGGGGAAGAACTGCTGTGAATGTGGGTGGCACTATCCAAAAGGCTGAGACCTGAATGGAGCAAAAAGAGGAAGAAGGGGAAGTTCACTGTTGCTAGCTCACTTGCCTCCTCTTGAATGGGTGTTTATTTATTTTTTCTGCTGCCATTGTCCATAGACATCAGACTCTAGATCAGTGGTGGCCAACTTATGCCATGCCTGCCTCAGTGGGCTGGTTGTGTCATTGAAAGCTCTAAAATGTTTGCCATCACTGCTGTTGATTCTCCAGCCTTTATTATGGATTTGTACTAATGACTCCTGCATTACTTTGGGCAAGATTTGACATCCTTATGGTATTGCTCTTCTATCTATGCTGGGCATGGTGGCACACACCTGTAATTCCTGCAGTTGGGGGGCTGAGGCAGGAGGATCACTGCAAATTTGAGGCCAGCCTGGGCTACACAGTGAGACCCTGTCTCAAAAAAAAAAAGGAAAAAGTTTTCCTATCTATGAAGTAGAGTATCTCCCTATTTATTCAGATCTACTTCCATGTACTACAATAATATTTTATATTGTGAATGGGATATTTTCTTATTACCTTCTCTAATTATTACTGCATAGAATTTCAATAGATTTTTTTAATGTGAATATTGCATCTAGTGAGCTAGCTGAATTCTCCTTTCTTTTTGCACCGCTGAGGGTCAAATCCAGGGATTTACACATGCTAGGCAAGCACCCTACCACTGAGTCACAACCTCAGTCCTGTTGAGTTATCTTATTTTTATTTCCTTTTCTTCAATTATATCTGTATTAGAATGAATTCCTGGGATTTAGTACAATGGTGAATAGAAACAATGATGTGGAGGTTTTTGCCTTCTTCTTTTAAAGGGACAACCTCTAATCTTACATTATTAAATATATTATTTGTTTTAGATTTTCATAATTAGTCTATCTCAGATTGAAGAAATTAGTTTTGTTTCTAGTTTGCTACAAATTATTTTTAATCCTGAAAAGATTGAACTTCATCAATCATCTTCTGTATTTATGGATGATCACACAATTTTCTCATTTACTCAAATATTGTGTTTTTCTCACTTATTCTAATGCCTGACATATGAATAGATCTCTTTGTTTTCCTGGGATATGTCCTACCTTGTCATGACATATTGGTGAATTCAATGTGATGTTTACCTAAGATTTTTTTCTCCTAGTTTTACAAAGAGATTGATCTATGACTCCTTCCTTCCCTCCCATCTCCCTCCTTCTTCTCTACCTTCCTTTTCTCACTTTAATAATGAGAATATACTTATACTGCTTCATGTGTTAATTTCCATCTTTTCTCCATTATTTGAAGCACTTTGTGGTTTTTTACATTCAAGATTGTTTAACACATAGTTATTGAGTGGTCACTATGTGCCAGGCCCTCTTCTAGCCACTGGGGAAATAGCAATGGACAAACAGAAGTCCTTCTTGACACATTTCTTAACATTTTGACAAAACACTCCTGGCTCTGGATCTTTGGGTATGGGCAAAAGTCTTTTGATTTCCAATTCAGTTCCTCCTGTGGTTTTTGATTTATTCAGGCTTCCTATTTTTCTTTAATTTTATTTTTAGATTTTTTTCCTAGGAACTTTTCTAATATATGTTAACCAGTGTATCAAGATTAAATAAGTTCTAATATTAAATAATGATGTTTACTCTCCACCATAGCTATAGCTTCATTCTTTTCTTTTCCCTCCATAACATTGCTTATTTCTGCCCTCTCACTCTTGAACAGTCTGGTTAAAAGTTTATCTATCTTATTATTATTGTTAAGCGCATCTTATTAGTTACTGCAAGGAACCATCTTTTAGTTTTTAATTTTTGCCCTTCACTTTACTGTTTTCTCCTGTTTCTTTTATTAAAAGAATTTTTGTTTGTAGCTTCTTGAAATGACTACATAACTAATTTATTTCTAATCTTTCCATTTAAAAGTACATTTCTCAAACTATCATTCCCACTGAAAAGAACTAGTGCTTCTTGAAGAATGACTGAGTCCAGGTCTGAGGCAGAAAATACACAAAATGAGCCTGGAACATCTGTCACAAAAGATAACAAAGAAGCTATCAAAGACTACCAGGGTCATAACAATAGGGCCCTGATGCCTAATTAAAGGGGTTCATTCTCACTTTCCAAAGATGGAACAATATGACCATCAAAAAGAATATTATCTGCAGAGGATTGAAATACATCATGTATATTAAAATCCATGAGCAATGGAGGGGTTGAAGGGAGGGCTGGGCAAGGGTGAAAAATAAGAACCAAGAGAGATTATGTAAAGGTGCAAATTTCCAAAGATGAATGTCATTATATTGTATATCTACAATGTACCAATGATTAGAATGAATAATCGATAATGCAAAATAGGAAGAAAAGGTCCAAAGGGGTAGGGGTAGTGGGAGGGGCAGGGGAAAGGAAATAAGGGAAAGGAAAAATGATGAGAACTGGAAAAAATGGAAATAAAGTCTTTGTAAATAGGGAAAGGTGGAGGGCGTGAAGAGAGGGCTAGGAATGGGGATAAAATAAGAACCAAGATGCATTATGTAAAGGTACAATTCCCAATGAGAAATGTAATTGTGTTGTACACCTACAATGTACCAATAAAAGAATTTAACAAAAAAAATAAAAAAATAAAATCCATGAGCTCATAATGATACTAAAATATCTCTTATGGTAATGTTTGATGTTAGAGTATTAACTCATTATTCTAACCCTTTAACGAAAAGAGATCATATTTATTCTGCTTTTCCTATACAAGCTATACCTCAGGGAAATTAAGTAGTAGTTGATGAGAGAAATCTCTCATTGCAATAATTTTTGTTAATAAGTAAATAATGATATACTTATGATATCATCACTTTGTATTCCATAATGAACATACAGAGGTAGGCAATGACTCCATGACCACAATGATGCAATGGGGAGTGCCTTCCACCACCTGTGAAGTATTCTTGACAACAATGCAAACTGTAATTGAACTGGATCTCAGTAGTTAACTAATAGTTTATAGGAACTACAGAGAACCAAGGAACAGATTGTGGGAATTCTACAAGAAAAACATCAGACTTCAAGAAATAATTAACATGAAAAGAAAGAGGGAGTGGAACTTATAGATTAAAATATACCTAAAAACAGGTGAACAAAGTACAGTGATTATACCTTGTTGGGAATACTGATTCAAACAAACTACATAAAACTAATAGGGAATGTTATTAATTTTTTTATTTGTGACCACAGAATTTTTGTTTGGTTAAAAAATGGGATACAAGTAGAGATACACATTTCAGTGTTTTTGGATGAAATGTATATTTTGCTCCAAAATAATCCAAGATGGTGCAGTGTTGATAATGATTGATAATAGAAGCTGGATTATGAGTAGGTTTATTATACTGTCTTATTTTTGTATGTTTGGAGTTTTTTGTAATTAAACAGGATGCATCTAAAGTTTTAACCTCCAGTAATTTACCTTGATCCTGCAAATTTTCTAGGTAGCTCTTTCATTATTGTTCAGTTCTAAACATTTTTCAGTTTCCACTTGCTTTGCACTTTAAACAATGAATTTATACACACAATTTACATATGTTAATATTATATATCTTATATGTTTTCAGCTTATTGTTTATTTATGATTTATGTTACATCAGAAATGTCTGTGTGGTATTGATTTTATTTGATACTACTTTTATAACATAATATAAGCTCAAGGTCAATCGCTTTAAAAAGAGTTTAAAAACTAAAAGTTGCATTTGAATTTGAAAAGAATATATATTATATATTATATATTTTGTATGTTCAGAATTCTTGTATCTGTTAGATTAGCTGAGTCATTGCATTGTTCTTTATTCTTATAATATTTTACTTGCTTGATCTATTGTTTTTGGTAGGGCTGTGTTAATATTTTCTATGATTACAGATTCATTTTCTTTGTGATTTTATAATTTTTAAGCCTATGTACATTGAGTCTATGTAGTTAGTTTTGATTTCATTTTTTTGAGCCTATTAGGGTTGTCTGTGTAGCTTATAGGCGTGGTGTGACACTACCATTATTATGCTCATAGAGTCTAAGTCCACAATTTGAGCAGAAAACAGCAGGGAAGCTTTGTCTTTCTGCTCTGACTGGGAAGATGGAAATGGCTAGAGGGTGTCCAGAGGGGCTGGATACTGGATTCACCCTGACCCTGCTCTACTTGTATATCTAGGGCCTGAGCTGTATAACTCAGAGGCTGGGACCGATGTCCAGGGCACTGCTCATGGTCACTACATGACAGCCAGATTCAGAGAAGAGGACCTCAGAGGGAGGCTCTGGGAAGCAAGTGTTCCCAAAGGCTGGGGTAAATGCACAAAGTTTTTCTAATTTTGCCCCTCTGAACTCTCATAGGATTCCTTCTGCTGCATCTCAGTTCCAATCACGTGAGTAAAGCTGACTCAAAACTAAGGGAGTGGTAGAGTCACACTGCAGAAGAGAATGTGGAATAATAGATGATTTGTAGCCAGATTTGGAAAATGGAATCTACCTTAGAGCCCATGCTGTTAGGAACATATGAAGCCTTTATCATTTTATTATATATTATATATTTTATTATATATTTGAATATATGTCATTATATATTGTCATTATATATACTATATATGTCATTATATCTATTTTTGAATATTCTTTTTACTATTATGTTATGTTCTTCATTTTTATTAACCTTAGAGTTTTTTATACAGTTAATATTACTGATGATTGTTAAGGTCAGCTAGTTATTCAGTCAGCAAGTATTTGTTGAGCACCTCCTATACTCTGGCATTGTGCTGGAATGGAAGAATGCACCTACAAGATAGCCACTGTCCCCAGCCCCTGTGCAGAGTGTAGTGGAAGGAATGGTTATTGGCAAACAAGGCTCCCAGTGGGCTTGCTGGGCTGCTTAGAGTCATAGGCATCCACAGGATAAGGGTATGATAAGCAGAATTTTTGGTTATTACTTCCACCTGCTACAACTAGAATTAAGATTACTAATCAATGGACCTTAAAATAGGGAGACTATCCTGGCCTATCCAAGAGGTCCTAATCCAATTACAGGAGTTCTTAAATATGGGAAACTTCCTCTGGCTTGTGGTACAGAGGAGCCAGGAGTGGGAATCATGGAGATGTGCCAGATACCAGAGAGATGTACTCAAAGCATGGAAAGACTTGGGTGTGCTATTCCCCTTGATGACAAAGGGGGCTGTGTCAAGGAAATGGGGGATTTTGGCCCTACAACAACCAGGGACTACTACCACCAGTGAGCTCAGAAGAGGCCCTGGAGCTCCAGAGTACCACAGCCTCCTGGGAACTGCCTTGATTTCAGCCTGGTGAGACCCTGAGCAAAGAATTCATCCACAATGTGCTGAACTTCTGACCTGCAGAAACTGCCAGATGACGAGTTTTGGTTTAAGGCAGGAAGTTTGTGACACTTTTTACAATATCAGTAGGAAAAGAATTTGAAGGATACATTTCAGCACTTCTTCAGCTGTGCCTATGACAGGTCCTCCAAACCACGCCTTCCTGTCCTGGCCTGGTGGGCAGGTCTTCACTGCTATCCCTTGTTACGATGCAGTGCAGTGCTTGTGTCTGCAGGCTCTCAGGCCAGATTGCCTGGCTTTAAATTCCAGCGCAGGGTGTGGTCTGAGTAAATTTTTCAAACTGTACCTTAGTATCATCATCTGCGAAATAAGGGTAATAATAGCACCACTCAGGTTGGGTCATGGACCAGATTAAATAATTAATACATGTAAAGTACTTGGATGATTTGACTTATTGTAGGACCTTAATGTCAGCTACTTCTGCTTTTACCACAACTACTAATCTAGAGTCCATTCCAGAGCCCTAAGTCATGAAGCTAGAGAGACTTTCCTTAAGCTTCTACTCAACAGCTGTCCAAACCTCTTTTCTGAAAAGTGTTCTCTCAGTGAACCTCCATAACATAAGGATGTTCCTCAGAGACTGCTAGTACTTCTTGGTGTCTGGCTGCAGAAAGACAGTTTTCTTTCCTGGACCCATAACCATGGAAAATTTTCAGCGCAGTCCTATTTCCAGACACTGTGGTTAAGAACATAGTCTTGGAATTACTTTATCAGTCTCTAGCTCTTTGATTATAGACAAGTTACTTAACCTTTCAGAATCTCAGTTTTCATACAGGGAAGATGAAGGTGTCAATGGCAGTGAGAATTAAATAAAGTAATATAAAGTGCTTAGCACAGTTTTTAAAAAATTAGTTCATATTAGTTTTATAGGATATGGGTTTTATTTTGGCACGTTTGTACCATTTTATTTTGGCATATTTGATAATTTTCACCCATCATTACTCCCCTTTACCTTCCTTGGCCTCTCCCCTAGAACTACTCTTCTCTAATAGTTTCCATATTACTTTAATGTCATATCTTTTTAAATTTTTTAGAGTCCACATATATTAGGGAAAATATATGAACATGGCTTTCTAAGTCTGGCTTATTTTGCTTGACATGATCATCTCCAGTTTGACTCATGTTCCTGCAAATACCTAATTTTGTTTTTATTTATAGCTGAATAATACTCCATTGTGCATATATAACATATTTATTTATTCATCTGTTGATAGACACCTAGGCTGGTTCCATATCTTAGCTATTGTGGATTGTGCTGCAAGAAACATGAGTGTGCAAATATCCCTTGCTGACTTTAATTCCTTTGGTTATATACCGAGGAGTGGTATAGCTGGGTCATATGGCAGTTCTGCTTTTAGATTTTTAAGAAACTTCTATACTGATTTCCATAGTGGCTGTACTAATTAACATTACCACTAACAGTGTAAAAGTGTCTCTTTCCTAGTATCCTTTCCAGCACTTATTATTTTGCTGTTGTTGTTTGTATTTGTGATTATCGCCATTCTAACTGGGGTGGGATGGAATCTCAGTGTAGTTTTGATTTGCATTTCCTTGATGGCTAAAAATATTAAGCATTTTTTATATAGTTGCTGGCCATTCGAGAAGTGTCTGTTCAATTCATTTGCCTATTTATTGACTGTTTTTTTGTGTTAAAGTTTTTGAGTTCTTTATATATTCTGAATATTAATTCTCTGTTGAAATAGTAGCTGGCAAAGATTTTCTCCAATTCTTTTTACTGTTTCTTCCTTTGTTGTGAAGAAGCTTTTTAATTTGATATAGACCTGTTTGTTGATTCTTGTTATTATTTTCTGTGCTATTGGAGTCCTGTTCAGGAAGTCTTTGCCTGTGCATGTGGTTTCAAGTGATTCTTCTATGTTTTCTTCTAGCAATTTCAGATATCATGGGAAATTTTAAGTGGAAGACAGGTTCGGGCATCATTTCCAGGATTCTTTCTGAGGGTCACAACAGCTCAGACCCTAAGCTGAGGCCAGGGGCAATACACCCAAGAACCCATCAGTGGGCTACTCTTCCTCATAGGTTCACACACCATGTCCTCCCTTAGCTTGTGGGTAGCCACAGCAAGAGGTTGATCTTTCCAGCAGAGGACTATTTAGGTCTAAGCTGCCAATGTGAAGCCCCTAATCACTTTCTTTGAAAATGAGGATGGTGACTCAGGTGCAAGGACCTCTGGAGGCCAACATTTGGATGCCAGCAAGGTGTTTCTTTAGGGGTGCTGAGTGCACTGTGAAACACAAGACCTGGTGTAAAGTGGGATTGAAATTCAGCAGATTGCAGCTTTGTCACTTGTGTACTTGCTGGGTTAGTCTGGGTTGCATGGGCCATTGGAGCTGCTTCTGCACAGCAATATCCCTAAAGTGTCAGGAGTGTACAGAGTTGTGCCAGGGGATTGTTGGCTTATGCTATTATCTTCTCTCTTTTTATGTCTCCTCAAGGTGGTAGAAGTGTACCTGGTTCTGACAAATGCCACAGCATTAGGGGATGCTTGGGGTTCTGTTCCTCCTTCTCCACCTGCTCTCCTCTCTCTTGCTCTTTTCCCCTGTCTTTGTTTCCCTGTCTCCTCAGCAAAGTCCTACACTATGGGACTGACAATGGAAAGCCAGCCCAGTAATTCTGTTCAGTATGTTTAGGTATGAATGCCTTTCAGATTGTAGCTCCCCAGTAGTAGTGCCCTTCATCAGAAGTTGCCTGATTCTTTAATCCTACCTCCACTCCCCCCAGACACACTTTTTATAAATGCATGAATCTCCTTTGAAATGTTCACATTGCTTCTCAAGCTTGTTTTTGGCAATTAGTGCCAAGTTCACAGTAGGCACAGCTTCGAGAAAAATAACACATGAGCTCAGTGAGAGGCTGTAAACCAAGCTAGTTCGTTCAGGGTTTCCAAGAGTGTAAATGAGTAGCAAACAAGAGTCCTATAAAATTAGGATATGCATGACAACATTTGCTTTAAAATAAATACACATTCTGTATTGGGTCTTTTCTAGGAACATAGTACATATACAACTTCAAAAATGTTTCTAATGGGCCGGGGATTTAGCTCAGTGGTTTCAGCGCCTGCTGCCTAAGCACAAGGACCAGAGTTCGATCCCCAGTACCAAAAAAAA
>NW_004624730.1:14433099-14443461 GCF_000247695.1 Heterocephalus glaber | reverse complement strand
TTCTTTAAAATTCTGACAATTTTATAAAGATATGATTAATATTGATTGACTTCTACACTCACCAACCATGTATACACTTTCTCCTTCAATCTTTTTTTTTTTTGTACCAGGGATTGAACTTGGGACCTTATGCTTGTGAGGCAGGTGGTGGAACCACTGAGCTAAAACCCTAACCCTTCTCCTTCAATCTTAACAAATCCAGGTAACTTGTTACCCTCAGCATATATATGAAAAAAATCAATGCATACAGAGATTAAACAAATTGCCCCAAATCTCACAGCTGGAAATTGAGGTGCAGAAAAGTTAGCAATGTGTTCAGGGTCACAAGCAATTAAATGTTATCATGAGGATTTGAACCAATGCCACTTCTATTCACACTTCATTATCCCACTCAACTTACACAATCACGCCTGACTCCAAGCAGGAAGCATGTGCAATCCTACCAGAAGCCTGGGTAAGCTCTTTTATTTATTGATAAAAAGGTAATGATAATGATTGCACCTAATTTATAGGTTTGTTATGATAATTGAATGAGTAAATACATATTAAATGCTTAGAATTATGTCTAACACAATTAAGCATTTGTTAAATATCAGCTGGAAATATTGTCTTTAAGATGAGCCACTTGACACATCCAACTGTGTAGATTCACTTACCCACTCATAGATTTGATTGAAAGCCTTTCCAGCATCAGAGCATGTGCTAGTCCAGAGACTGAACTCCATTTTCCAGTCTCCAGGAAGCAATCAGACCACAGGTTATTCTCTTTTTGAGAAAAGGATATCATTTTATAATCACTAGAGGGCAGTAACAACCCACTGAAGCAGTAGGACCAGCACCTCCCTGCCCGAGAAAGGGAGCATTAGAGATTATCTGCTAAAATTAGCACTCAATAGATGAGGAAACTGAGTCTCAGGAAATGCTTTTCTCAAGGCAGAACAAGGAATGAGTGGTGAGTTTTGGCCTGGAACCTGACTCCCACTTTAAGTTCATTGATTACAAATACCACTATGATGCAGAAAATCAAATCTTTTTAGGCATTAGAATTTCAAGAATTTACACTCGATAAAAGAGAATCAGGTTATTGATTACCCTTAAAATATAGAGAGAAAGAAAGAAAGAAAGAAAGAAAAGAAAAGAAAAACAATATGGCAAAATGTTTGCTTATCTTCATTTGTTCCCCAAAACGGAGATCTTGGAACTTCCGCTACAGGTGAGGAAATTGCAATGGTTTAGAAGACTGTACAGTACAGAAAATGCAGATTCTGGAGGTAGACCAGATAGGGACCTAGGCATCCTGATAATTATAGGTCTTCACAATCTAGAAGGATCAGGGATAAAGGCACCTGCACCTACACCCAGGCAAGCATTGTG
The DNA here is from genome assembly GCF_000247695.1 of Heterocephalus glaber. The sequence goes on along the minus strand of NW_004624730.1, from coordinate 14,442,087 downwards.
GTTTGAATTAGGGCTCTGTCCATGGCTCTATAATCTGATTGCTTTGATGAGACTCTTATTCTAAAACAATAAGATCCCAGTAGAAATCTAATGTAGTCTTTCTATACCATTGCTGAGTTGTCTTCAAAATGGACATCTGTTAACTATAAACAACCTATACCTGATACATGCTTAACCAGGCCCCAAGAGTATCAATTAGGTTTAGGTTTGGCTCTTACAGAGACCCAAAATAACAGTGACATAAACAAGATAGAATTTATTTGTCTCTCTGAAGAGTTCAGATATGGGTAGTCCAGGGATGGTATGCAGCTCTGCTTCACAGGGTCCTGAGAGATCTGGGAACGTCTATGCTATTGGTCACCTGCAAGGCCTTGGTCTCCATAATCACCTCATGTCCCAACAGGGCTGCAGCAGATTCTGATATCAGATTTGCATTCTGGTCAGAAGTGATGATGGGATGAAAAGAAAGGGCAAAGGTTAAGTATTTGTCATCTGTTAAGGAAGGTTATGTTCTGGGAAATGTCATTTGAAACTTCTTCTCACATCTGATTGACCAGAATTTGGCCACAGGGTCAGGAGTCCTGCAAAGGAGGTTGGGAAATGTAGTATTTATTCTGAGCACTTATTGTGCTCAGACGAAAATTGTGGATTTATTACTATAAAGAAAAAGAGGAGATCTTTGTATGGTAGTCAGGGACATGTGCCCCCCAGATTCCTCTTGAAAAAGGATTTGCTGCCCAGCTGTGCTAGGGAGTGTGGTCAGAAGATGACTTTCAGCTCTTAGCTCCTGCAGGATTGGCCCCAGCTGCATAGAGCTGAGGACGTGCCTTCCTTGATAGTCTGCATGTGATGATTTAATGAGGTGGAGTAAGAAGGCTCAAACTTTTCAGCCTTTGCAGCACACCTCTGATCAGGTCTGCAATGCAAGATAATTCCACTTTTGCCCCAGGATTCTGTTAAGTCTCCCACCAACTGTCATCACATAGTCTGAAGAGGTCTGGACCAGCTGGGCATTCTGCAGAGCATCTCATTGGTCCATTACTTTAATGACACTGTGCTGGATACCAAGCTGGAAGGTTTGGTAGACGCATTGCACTCTAGAAGTGGGAGCTAAGCCCTGTGAAGATGCAAAGGCTTATATACTTGTAAAATATTTACTGGTAAGAAGGTGTTGGGTGTTCTCATTCGAATCAGAAAGTTTATTGCATCCTGCCTCTCTTACCACAAAGAAACACAATACTTGGTGGACTTCTTTAGTTTTTAGAGGCAGAATATTCCACAACCAAAGATAAATAATTATTTGGCGTATATGTTAAGTTACATAAAAGATTACTAGCTATAATGAAGCCCAGAGCTGAAAATGTCTCTGCACCTCATGACCTATGAGCTGGCAGATCCTATGATGTTAGAAATACGGGAAATGTGACATGAAAAGATGGAAAAGATTCTGTGTAAAGTTTATGACAAGCCCCAGTGGGAGAATCACAACACAGCCCCTGGATTTTTGGAGCAAGACATTCCAACTGCAGCAGAAAATTATATGCCTTTCAAACTTCTGGGAGCTGCTAGCATCTGATAAAGATGTGCTGTCTGAACATGGACCCTCCCATGACCATGTGGCTCATGAGCTGGGTCCTGTCAGACCCATCAAGCCATAGATTGGGTAGAACCCAAAATAATCCACTGAAACATGGAACTGAAGCATTTGGGATTATGAGTAAATACAGGAGCAGGTATTCCAGGTCTCCAGCATACCCAGTTAGCATCACTCCCAAGATCCCATGGAAGGACTTCATGATTCATACCCTTAAAATTTTGGATTCCATAAATTTTGAATCCTTAGTTTTCAAAGGATTGACTTTAACCAGAAGGCATAACAAGGGTCCCATTTAATTTTGTGTGTTGGTGGGGAGGACTTGGGATTGAACCCAGATTGCTCTACATTGAGCTACACTGCTTGTCTTTTTAATTTTTTTTTTAAATTTTGGAGACAGGCTTTTGCTAAATTGTCCAGGCTACCTTTGAACTTGGAATCCTTCTTCCTCAGCCTCCCTAGTACATAAGGTCAACATTGAATTTAACCATTGAATTTGATTCGATTCTTGTCCAATTCAGTTTGTGACCAGAATCGTGGAAAGAATTAAGTTCGTGAGCCGAGGGACCACTGGGATTACAAGCACGTGCCATTGTGCCCAGCTGGTCCCATTTAATTTTGAGCTGGTATGCTATGCCTGCTGCTTGAGCACTTTGGCATTCTTGTATACAGGGAATAAATATAGAGAAAAGAGGTCACTGTCTTGGTAATGTGACCTCGTGATTATCAAGAGGAGGTAGCCTGCTATTACACTTAAGTGGTTCCTCTCAGTAACTTGACCAACTGTGAATGTAAGTGAAAAATTTTAGCAACCCAAGGCTGGGAAGGGAAGAGCAACCAGGGGCCTCAGGAGACTTGAGGATGGGGCTCTTGGTCAATCCACCAGGTAATCCACTGAAGTCTGCAGAGGTGCCATCTGAGGGTAAGGAATATCTAAGATGGAAAGTGGAGGAGTTAGACAATGAGGATCGTTGTGGTCCTGAGACCTGTGGCACTCATGGGGGCTGTAGTTCCTCCTACTAATTTCCCTCTATATTACTTTGCTTGGGGTGCCACAACAAAATATCACAGACTGGGTGCAGACTGGGTGCTTAAACAACACAGATTTATTTCTTACAGTCCTTTAAGCTAGAATTCCAAGATTGAGGTTTCTGGTTTAGTTTTTCCTGTGGTCTCTATCCATACCTTGCAGATGGACACCTTCTTGCTATGTCCTCAAGTGATCTTTCCTCTGTCAACACTAATGTTTGTGCCCACATTTCTTCTTCTAATAAGGACCTAAATCACATTGGATTAGGGCCATCCAAAAGGTCTCATTGTACTTAATTACCTCTTTGAAGACCTTACTTAGAAGTATAACTATAATCTGAGCTGCTAGGGATTAGGACTTCACTGTTTTAATTTTGTGTGGACATTATTCAGCCCATAGCACCCTTTTAAGAACTTATACTCAAGAAGAGAGACTGTATTAGTCACTTTCCTGTCAATGGGGAAAATATACAACACCTGCATCTTAAGAGAGGTTAGGTTTATTTTGGCTCATGGTTTCAATCCATAGTTGGATGGCTCAGAGGTACAAACATCATGATGGAAGGGGATGGCAGAGGAAGGCTGCTTAATTTATGGCACCCAGGAAGCAGAGAGAGAGAGGAGGGAGGAGCTAGGGACAAGAACACACCCTTTCAGGACATACTCCCACTGACCCGCCTCTTCAAACCAGGCCCCACCTCCTAATAGCACATCTAGCCATGAACTCATTAATGGACTAATCCACTGATAAGCATAGTGAGCTCATGGTCCAATCACTTTCCGAAAGCCTGACTCTGAACACATGAGACTTTGGGGGGATATTTTAAACCATAAAAGAGACCAAGCAGAATCCTGTGGAGCTCTCCCTAACTCTGTATGAGAAGCTGATTTGAGCAATGGAAGGTGTGAACTGTGATAGATAGAGATGCACCACTCAGGTCCCCTTTCAGTTGTGGGAGTGTGGTCAGCATAAAGCTTGTAGCTGTCAACTCCTTAAGGATTGGTCATCTCAGCTATAGAGAGCAATGTCATCTAAAGTCATACCTTTAAAATATGGTTACCTTTATGGGGCAACCTGCATCTGGTGACAGAGCAGGGCAAGAGTATAAAAGCTTGGCCACTTTGACCTGACATGGATAGTTATGACCAGCAATATGTGTTCCTGATCTTCTGCCAGTTTTCCTAAGGCTTTGTCAAGGTTGCTTTGTAGTTTGGCTTCTACCTCTGCTCAACTCTAGTTCTTCCCTTTGGCAGTAAGCATTGCATATGACACCCTACCTGAAGTGCTGCTCCTAGAGAACCCTGCTGGTGACACATACCTCCTGTTTTTAAATATGCTAGTTGTGTTACAATTTTAGGTCTACTATTTCAAGAAAATTTAGTAGTGCTAATATTGAAATAAGTGAAGATCAACAGAAAGTAACATAAGTACAGCAACTTTCTTGTCTTATTGCTCCTGTCCTTTTTTAAGCCTATCAACTGGTGCCATTAACTTGGCCTCAGTTAAAACCCAGGACCCAACCCTCTGTAATCTAGTCCTTGAATTCTAGACTCAGGTAACTAGGTTCTCATGTTATTCATATATGACCAAGCTCTTACCTGGTGTATTATTCCCAGCAACTACTCAGTCTTTTCCTCTGTTTGGGCTGTTCACTCTAGGTGGTTCTAGGCTGCTGTGTTAGATTACTGGGGCACAGAGAAGAAAGAACATGCTTTCTAGACATCCTTTGTTTGCTGTCTGCTCTCTTCTTTATCTCTTTACATTAGCATGTACTTTTCTATAATGTATTGACATATTCTAGTCTTCCTCTGCACAGACTTTCTTATCCTTTCTTATTTAGTTTCCTCCACATTCTTCTCTTCTTCCTCTTTCTTCTACCTTTTGTCTTCCTGCATGTATTAACTCCTTCATAGCAGGAGAATACACTTAGAGAAATAAAGACATGACCTCTGCTCTCAGGAAGCTCCCAGCCCATGGGTGGGGTGGGGTGGATTCAGGAAAATACACATGTAATCCCCAAGCAAGTACACAGTACTGGTTAGTTTGAGCCAACACCCTCTGAAAGCATAGTATGCAGCTTCTCAAAGGAGTGAGGCTGGATCTGAGCCCTGATGGTTGTAAAAAATGCAGTCAGCCCCCATATCCACAGGTGCCACATGTTTGGCTTCAGGCAACTGTAAAATATTTTTAAAAATTATATCTGTACTGTGTATGTACAGACTTTTGTTTCTTGCATTATTCCCTAAACAATAAAGTAAAATAATGATTTACAGAACATTTACATTGTATTAGGTGGCATTAGTAAACTGGAGATGATTTAAAGTATCCTGGAGGATATGCATAGATTATATGCAAATAAGACACCTTTTAATCAGAGACTTGAGCATCTTCAGATTTTGATACTTATGAGGGATCTGGGACCAATCTGTCCTAGACACTGCAGTCATGTCTACTTTTATATTCTTGGCTACTTAATGTGCTTTTTTTGAGGAATTTGGCCTCCACATAAGTGATATACAAATGCTATTAGCTTACCATTTCTTTTTTATAAATGACTGTTTATGTGTTTGAAGGGTATTTGAAAACAATTATTTCAACATGAAATTTCTGTCTAAAATTTTATCTCTGCACTGTTAATTTGCCTTGTAAGCCTTTTCATTCCGGGAGACAGGAAAACCAAATTCATCCTAGGTCTTAAGCACATCATTGAAAAAAATCTTAAGAGTTATGGTAATCATTAAGAATTTTAGTATTGTGTTTGTTTCTGTATTTCTTTCTGGATTCTGAGTACATACATGCAGATTTTTCTCATCACACATAAAACTATATTTAAAAAGTCTAATGATATTTCTCAGTCAGAGCACAGCCTGTCAAAAGGTACAATTTCTCAAACCTGTGATTTAATGGCTTGGGGCTTATTCTGAAGCTCCCTAGTGCCAGCAACATTTACTCCTCTGAATATTTGTGTGCTTTCTACCCTCCAGGCTGTGGTGTTTAGATGCTGCCCCATGTTCCCAGAAGTTTCTGGGAAATGGTAATGTCATACCTTTGTCATGTACCAGGTATTTAACTTAATTTTCAAATTTTTAAAGGAGAAATAAAACAGATAACTATACTGATGACTAATCTATGACAACAGTTTTTTTTTTACAAATACCTGATACAGTAACACTTGAATAATTTCTTGATAGTGAACATTTTAATCACTTTTAAAGCCATATTAATACTTACATATCATTTTCATGAATAATCTCATTGGCAAAAAATAACTCCTTACTGTTTAGAGCTAAGTAGAATTTATAAGCAGAAATAATGCAATTGTTATTATTAGAGTGAAATGTCCTGTAATTACCTAGTATTCATAATCAAGATCATCAACAGAAAGAAATCCAAACAGCGAATAGCATCTGAAAAACTAGTCATCTTTGCTTAGAAGAGGCCATGAATAATTTAGATTTGTTATAACTTTTCATTCCTCACTCATCATAAACATGAAAATAAATCTGATTATTAGCTTTTGAAAAATAACACATCATTTAAAATAAAAAAAAAGTCCTTCAGAAATCATGAAGCACTGAATATTTATCTTGATTTATTGTAAGTTCATTCTCCTTGTTATTGGCATTATCCACAAAGGTGAGTATTTGCCATCCAGAGTCTTTTGCACAGAAATGGATGGAACTTGGTCAGCACCTGACCAGTACCATGGATCACTTCTTAATTTACAACGGAATTATGACATGAAATAACTCCTGCCCGACAGTTCAGGTGTTCTTCACAGAAGAAACAAGCACAGTTCTGCCTGCCTCACAGACACACTGGGTCAAAACAATAGCCCAAAGAGTTGGCTTGGACCAACTCAAGGACTGCTCAAATGCTGTCCTTAAACAGGGTAAGCCTGAAGAGTGAAGAGAAGTCCTCAAAAACAGCAAGTGCCCAATGGCTTCTTTATGACCCAGACTGCCTTGGACAAACAATCCCCCAGGTGTCTCTGTGGTGAAGACTGTCTCTTCCAGAAATGCACCAAGACCCCATAAATGCCCCTCCAGGTGAACACTCTTACTTATTAGTTTTACTTAGTCACAAACATACATCCAAACCCTTGAGAAATGATGCTATTTGCCCACAAAACCAAAACAAATCAAATACTCATCACATCCTCTGTTAATGCATTTGACATAAATTGCATTTAAACTGACTAGGGTGTGATCACATGGCTGTTTGATGGCAGCCATTTGTGCACACTACTCACCTATGCTCTGGGTTTATTACTGATATTATTCTGTACAAAATACGAATCTTCTCATGTTGAGAAATTAACTTGGTCTTAACAGAGAAAGTCTTGAGGTCACAAAAATGGCACAATTAATTTAACACTTTCTATCTCAAAGTGTCTGTGTTGCAACAAATTCCAAAGTGCAATTATAGTTATAGAACATCAGAGCATTTGGAAAATTCAGTTAATTCTGTTGAGATAAATCATTCAGAATTGGCTTTGGCCTTAGATGGAATTATTTGGTGCTTTTCCATTTTGTATACACATATGAGTAGGCCTGAGGGGCAGGATTTGGTGGGAATTCAAAATCTGAGAAGGAGAGGAGAATGGCTACTGATACAGAGTCAGTTCCTTGAACTCACATATATCTTTTTATTGGTACATTTTAGGTATACAATATAATGACATTCATCATTGGAAATTTGCGCCTTTATGTAATTCATCTTGGTTCTTATTTTTTCCCCCTTCCCCTGCCCTACTTTCAACCCCTCCATTGCTCCCTATTTACAAAGACTTTGTTTCCATTTTTCATTTTCTCATATTAATTCCATTTCCTTCTCTCCTTTCCCCTACCCTCCCACTTCCCCTGCCCCTTTGGACCTTTTCTTCCTATTTCACATTATCAGTTATTCATTTTAATCCTTATTTACACATTCAGTTTCTCACACCAGAGAAATTATTTGGCATTTACACATGTGTGTCCTATTTATTTCACTTAAGGGGATAGCATCAATATGTATCCATTTAGCTATAAATGTCTCTAGTTTGTCATTCTTTATGGCTGAGTAGTACTCCATTTTAAGAAAAAAAGCACATTTTCTTTATCTAGTCTCCAGTTGATGGGCACTTGGGCTCTTTCCAAGCATTAGCTATTACAAATTGTGCTGTTATGAACATGGGTACACATATATCACTGTGGTATGATTCTTTTAATTCTTTTGGGAAGATACACAGCAGGGGAATAGCTGGGTCAAATGGAACTTCCAGTTCTAGTTCTTTGAGGTATCTCCATACTGATTTCCACACTGGTTGCACCAGTCTACACTCCTACCAGCAGTGGAGCAGGGTTCCTCTTTCCCCACAGCCCCACCAGCATTTGTTATTGGTTGATTTCCTGATAGCAGCCTTTCTTTCTGGGGTGAGGTGGAATCTCAGCGTTTTTTTCATTTGTATCTCTCGAATGACCAGTGATGTTGAACATTCTTTCATATGTTTATTTGCCATTTCTATTTCTTTTTTTAAAAATTCTTTTATTGGTACATTTTAGGTAAAGAATACATTTACATTTATCATTGGGTGCTTGTACCTGTACATGATGTATGTTAGTTCTTATTTTTTCCCCCATTACCTGTGTGCCCTTCACCCCCTCCACCCTTGCCTATTTACATAGATTTCATTTCCATTTTTTTTCTTTTCTAATAATTTTTCCTTTCCCTTCTTCTCTTTCCCCTTCCCCTCCCACCACCACTACACCTTTGGATCTTTTCCTATTTCGAATTATCAATTATTCATTTTAATCATTTTAATCCTTATTTACACTTTCAGTTTCTGATACCAGAGAAACTATTCAGTATTTACACATGTGTGTCTTATTTATTTCACTTAAGAGTATGGCCTGAAAATCCATCCGACCATTTCCACCCCTTTGTGTGAGAAATGCCTGTTCATTTCAGATGCCCATTTTTGGATTGAGTCTTTAAATTTGGGAGGTCTGACTTTTTAAAGTTCTTTATAGATTCTAGATAGTAGACATTTGTCTGAGGGACTGCTGGTGAAAATTTTTTCCCACATTGTGGGTTGTCTCTTCACACGGCTGCTGCTTTCTCTTGCTGTGCAGAAGCTTTTTAGTAAGAAGAGATCCCACTTGTTGATTGTGCTAGTTCATGGGCAGCTGAGGTTTTGTTCATAAAATCCTTTCCTACACCAATGTCTTCAAGAGTTCTAACTAACCTCTATTCCAGCCGGTTCAGCGTTTCTGTTTTAATATTTAGATCTTTCATCCATTTTGATTTTAGTTTAGTGCATGATGAGAGATATAGGTCTAGTTTTAATCTTTAGCAAGTTGAAACCCAATTTCTCCAGCACCAT
>NW_004624730.1:14361419-14385711 GCF_000247695.1 Heterocephalus glaber | reverse complement strand
TAGGGAAGGGTGGAGGGGTCAAGGGAGGGCAGTGGAATGGGGAAAAAATAAGAACCAAGATACATCATGTAAAGGTATAAGATCCCAATGATGAATGTAACTGTATTGTATACCTAAAATGTACCAATAAACTTAATAAAAAAAAGAAAAAATGGTCAATAATTATAAAGAGGCCGTTCACAATTCAGAAATGAATGACAAATAAACATGAGTTATTGTTTAGATCTAAAATGTACCCCAGTAGTCTCATGTGTTCAGAAGTAGGGCTTTTCAAAGGTGATTTGATTATGGGGGCAATATGCTACTATTAGTGGATTAATCCATTGATGAAGTCATAGATAAATATGCTGTTAGAAAGCGGGCCTGGTTAGAAGAGGTGGGTCACTGGAGGTGTGACCTAAAAGGGTGTATTCTCATTCTGGGCTCCTCCTTTCTCTCTCTGCTTCCTGGATGTCAGGAGTTGAGGAGTTTTCTTCGCTATGACCTTTTACCATGCTGATTCTATCATGAAACTAGCTAGTCACGGAGTAAACCCTCTGAAACTTTGAGCCAAAATAAACATTTCCTCCTTTATGGTGCAAGTACCAGGTATTTCGTCCAAGCAAGGGAAAAGTGACTTATGTATATAATTGTTCTGAGAGTTGGGACATTGCTGTGATTGCGTCTGATTATGTTGTTTACAAACATTTGAAACTGGTTTGTGGAAGGAGTTTGGGAAGGTTTGGGGATGCAGTCTAGAGAAGCCCTAGAATATTGTAAGCAGAGACTGATGAGAGATTCGGGTGGGAGATCAGAAGACCAGAATGCTGGTAAGAATGTGGAAAGTAAAGGCCAGGCTCAGGAGGTTTCAGATGGAAATAACTCTATTGGAAATTGGACTACAGGCCATGCATATTTTATTCTGGGCAATAATTTGTCTACGTTTTTTTGTTAAGACTTTGTGTGAGGTTGCATTTAAAGGTAGCAGATTAATTGATCTGGTAGAGGCAATTTCAAGGCATCCCTACATTCATTCTGTGACTTAGCTACTGCTGGCTGCTTTTAGTCATATTTACAATGAGAATCAAGAATAAAAAGCAGAGGAAAAATATGTAAACATTTTGCAGCTTGGCCCAAAAGGAAGCACATGTAAAATTGGGGCCAAGGAGAGTGTGATTGCTAAAAGCATTAGGGCTATTTTTAAAAAGCCAAGTACTTTGTATCAAGACAATAGAAAAGATGCCTCCTCCATTCTCTCTGTGCTTCCTGACCACTGTGAATTGAACAGCTTTCCCCTGTCATGCCCTTGCACTATGTTGTTTCTGCCATGAGGCCAGTCATCTAAACCCTCTGACACTGTGAGCCATAATAAACCTCTCCCTTTAAGTGGCAGATGATGTCCCAGTGATGGGAAAGTGACTAATACAACACAGAGAAAGGTATTTTTCTTCACTAAGAATCAAGAAAGTTTTGATTATAATAAAAATGAATAAACAGTTTTTGATCATCAGATTGGCAAAAATGAAAACATTTGAAGGATTTCATTTTGGCAAATATGTAGGGAAAGAAACTGTCCAATATTAGTTGATAGTTCTACAAGGCAAGACTCTTTTTGAAAGGCAGTTTAGCAGAACCTATTTCAAAATTTTAAAATTTCAAATTAGTATATCTTTGAATACACTCATTGTATGAATATACTCTTGATGAGATGTAAAAAGAAACAAATTTGATTTTGGAGACTTAGGGCTTTTAATCATTAAAGGAGTCTTGACGTATTTTTCTAGAATTGACTACTGTATGAATTTATGACTCCTTTTAATTACTCTGAAACTACTGGTGTCACTGACCCTCAATCTATTAGCACATTAACTGATTTTCAATTTGACATCGATAACTGTATGGTTCAGACCTCTTGAATCCTGATTGAGATGCCAACTAACAGCAGTGGACATAGACTGAATAGACTTAAGATGAAGTGAGAAGGGAAAGAAGTGGTCAAACTCAGGGTATAGACAAGAAACATTGCAGGTAGAGACTTTGCTGGGAAATGGGAGAGAAAGTGAGAAGTGGAAGATTTCCTTAAGGGTTTGGGGCTAGATAGCAGTAGAAACAAAGAAAATCTCTAGAGAGGGATCAAGGCTTCTGTCCAGGTAAATATCACAGATTTCCATTATAATTTTAGAAAACTCAAGCAAATCACCCCAAAAGATTTATGAAATGTGATGCTGCCTCCAGCAATGTGATAGGTTTTTCAGACAGAGCATCCCTTCCCAGTTGCTGGAAATAATGGAAGAGCTAAATAGCACAGTCTCATTAGGCCTATCAATGGGACACTGGTCTTTTTGATCTCCGTCTATATGCTAAGGAAAGGGTAAGTGAGTCTCCTTTTCATCTTTTCCATCATACTTTAAAGGGTTGCTGTAATGTTCCCACCAACTAAATCATTTTCATTTCCAACTCTAATCAATTTGTGAATAAATAACCTTTTGGAGATGTGAGCTGGTTTAAATGATGGCTGCCTTTCCACCTTTAATCTATGACACTACAGTTCTCTTGAGAGAAAATAGCTCCTTGTGTCTTTATTCCCTCTCTGAGTTCATATGGACAGCACATCTCATTTTTATTATTATATAATAATGCCTTTAGTGGGTGCATAAAAGGTTGTACAAGTTTTGCAAAAATGAGGGGCTATTCACCCTTGCTACCTTTAATCTCCTGCATTCTCCTGCTAATGAGTATAAATTATCAAAGCTATTTCTCAAAGTCTTTATATAGCACAATACCAGTGGCAGATCATTCTCAGGAAGAGCTCTTTGTAAATATTATAATTGGTAGTATTATCTTTAATCTTTTGTGGTATGGAAATCAAGGACCTCATGAACCTTGATACAAAGTAAGACACTGTCTATTTTGGTAAGTTTTTGGTGTTGAAAATGAAGGTTTGAATAATTTCCTTCATTTAGAAAGTTCTTAAATTTCCAAAAAGTATAATAAATATAAACTTCTTCAATACTGCTTTTTAAATAAGTTGTGTGACTGCTTTGATCAGATGAGTTCCAACTCTGTACTAAGTGCAAAAATTCCAAGAGCCAAACATTTTCTGGAAAGATTTGAACACATCAAACTAATTGCATTTAATGAAGCATTTGGTTTGGGAGCTCTTTTAAGATTAGTTATTGAAATATATTTATTTCAAATTTCCAGTTGAATTTGGTAAATTAAATCAAACATAGTTACCTCTTTTCCCTATTAGAATCCTGAATATATTAAAATTAATAACGTAAAACAAAAGTGCCTGTTATGGCTTTGGGAAATGATGTGAAACACCACAGCGAGACTGAACTTCAGAAAACAAATTGGACAAAACTAGTAAAAAGTCATTCTATGCTTTACAAGTCCATATATTATCACCAGCCAAAGAAATGTTAGTGAGCTGATTTCCTCAGATAAATACAATACCAAAGTTTAGAGCAAGATGGACTAGGACTGAGTGAGCTTTTTATGATAACAAAGCCTGCTATGGCATGCATGCCATAAGTTTGCCACCACTGGACTACGACACTTTTTGGAGGGAGTTTCCAAGAAAACAGCTAACACACTAACCCCTCTTCTCAAACACACACACACACACACACACACACACACACGCACACACGTAGATTGGTTGGCTATAGCTTTCAAACCCTGATCTCATTTGGTAGGAGTCTTGTTAAGTAAAATAGAGAATATTCTTTATGGACATTTAAACATTGATAATAGGTCCAAAGAAAGAAAGAGTCAGGCTATGGTTCATTTTGAATGTTACAATAAGGACAAAAATCAACCAACTAACCAAACAAACTAACAAAATCTGACAGAGCAAAGAAATTCTCAAAGACCATTTTTCTCCATGTATCATATCACCTTTTGTACATTTTACTGGAAATAATCTCTTTAATAAGACCCAGATATATTTAGGGGCCAGCAGCAGAAGCTGAATGAATGTCCAGGAAGGGAAGCCTAGTAAAGAACTTCAGGAACTGCATGAAAGCCTGAAGACATGGTTGCTGTCTACTGTTAGAATTTAGTCTTTCCTCGGGTCTGAGAGTGCCCAGGGCAGGTGGGGCTTTCTGAATAGGTTAATGTGCATAACGAGGCTGGAAAAGTGGGCTGTGGATGTCCACTCTACTCAAGGGCCTGGAATCACAGAGGGAAGACTGAATGCTTTTATTCTCTTTCCATGCACAGCAATAGCACACCCTTCAAAATTATCTATGATGATAGAAATTCAAACATTTGGGTATGTTCTGCTCTAACAAAGTAGTCTTTAAAATATAGACTAGAGACCTTTTCTTATAATGTTTTCAAGCGTTTAAAATATAATTTAGTTGGGCCGGGGATTTAGCTCAGTGGTTTCGCCGCCTGCTGTGCAAGCACAAGGACCTGAGTTCGATCCCCGGTACCAAAAAAAATATATATAATTTACTTACCAAAACAAAAACAGTAAATATGGTATTTATAAAATATATAGAAGTAAAATATGCAGCCACCATAGCACCAAGGATGCCAGGCATGGTGGGGCAAAGCTGTGGGAAGCTGACGTGGGAAGCTGGAAAATTTGAGCCCAGTCTGTGTAACTTGTAGCCCAGTTCAAAGGTTCTGGGTTCAATCTCCCCATTACCAGAAAAATAAATAAATAAAAAAGAAAAAGAAAAGGACAGGATGGAGAGAACTGAAAGACATTGCAACATAGTGTTATAGATCAATTAATGATAACATTTGTAAGCCTTAAAACAGCCTCTAAAAGTAAAATAAAATACTATAGCCAATAAATCAGAAGGAGGAAATGGTGATAGAAAATTAAAAATTTCAGTTAATTCAAAGGAAGACAGGAGAAATGGAGGAGGAAAGGAGAAGAAATGCAATAAAGATGATCTGGAATGAAAGGAAAACAATAGCAAAATAATAACTTTAACCAAATGACATTAAAACTACATTAATTATAAATTATTTAAACACTTTAACACAGTGATTATCAAATTAGATTTAAAAAGCAAGTCCTATATATACATTATCTGTAAGAAGCATTCTTTAAATATAAGGATTGGTTAACAAAGGATAGAAAAATATGCTTAGCAAAAACTCATCATAAGAAAGCTGAAGTGACTCCATCACTAGCTGACAAAGGAGATTTCAAACAAATATTATTACCAGAGATAAAGAGGGATGTTTCTTCATGAGAAAGGGGTCAAATCACTGAGAAAATGTAGTAATAATAGATGTGTATACACCCAATAATAGTGCTTTCAAATGTATACAGCAAAACCTGATAATGAAAGATAAAGTTGACAAACTGACAGACTACAATTCTAGTTTGACATTTGTAATATCAATAGTTGATCAAAAAAGTAGACAGAAAATAAGGATATAGAAATTTTGAATAACACTAACAATTAACTTGACCAGATAAACATTTATAAAACAATCAACAATGCAGAATATACATTTCATACATGTTAACATTGAACATATGACAGGATAGACCACATGTGGGTCAAAACTACTTCCAATAAAATGAAAAAGATTTAAATCATACAAAATAAAATCTCTTACAGAAATAAAATTACAGAGATCTAATTAGAAATCAATAGCATAAAGGTAATTGGCTCTCACTCTGTGGTGTCAGTGGAGGCTGGGTGAGGACACTGGACTTCCATCACCACCTGTGGTGACAGGACATCTCTTCCCCTCTTCTCCAGCACAGTATCACAGAAGATCAAGCTGTAGTGAGGCTTCCTTTCCTCTGGTACAGGGATGGCCCTGGGGAGAAGGGCTGAGGTACTCTATCCTCACAGCCGGGACCATGACATGGAGGCCTACTAAGGAGACTGAAATCCCAATTTCTTGAAACAGTAATTCCTAATTTTCATCTAATATTCTAATTTTGATTTTTTTCCTTAAGCTATTAAAAATGCAAAAATTACCCTTAGTTCATGCACCAACTAAAACAGGTCATGAGCCAGGACCATCAGATGGCAACTCCTGGTCTAGCCCATGGCAGTCAAAATAGTGTGTGCTACGATCTTGGATCCAAAGTATTAGTGTATGGGCTTCTCATGTGCTCTGTTCTCATCTCTTCTGATTTAGCCCAGTCATATGTCATTCATACAGTCTCTTGACATGTTTTCATAATCTTGATTTAGCTACCTTTAAGAAGAGGGACTAGAACAGAATTGTGGGTATAGAAATAAATTTATGTATTTATTGTCAATTGATCTACAAAGGTCCCAAGAACACATAATGGGGAAAGGACTGTCTCTTTGATAAATGATGTTGGGAAAACTGGAAATCCACATGCAGAAGATTGAAATTTGTCTTTCATTTTACACAAAAATCACTTCAAAATGGATTAAAGACTTAAATATAAGAGCTGAAACTGTAAAACTACTAGAGGAAAATATGGAAAAAGATTTTTGACATTTCTCTGGACAATAATTTCTTGGATATGACTCCAAAGACAGAGACATAAAGGCAAAAATAAACAAACTGAAAAGCTTTTATATAGAAAAAGAAACAATCTACAGAGTGAAGAAACACTTAAGAAATTTGAGAAAATGTATACAAACAATACAATCTAAAGGAAATTAATATCCAAAATAGACAGAGAACTCAACTTATTAGTAAGAAAACAAATAACATGATTTAAAATGGGCAAAGAACCTAAATAGACATTTCTCAAATGACATAAAATGGTCAACAGATATATGCAAAGGTGCTCAACATCACTAATCATCAGAGGGATGTAAATCAAACCACAAAGAGAAGTTGCCTCATACCAGTTAGTGAGGCTATTATCAAAAAGACAAAAGACAGCAAGTCATGGCAAGGATGTAGAGAAAAAAGAACCTTTGTACACTGTGTTGGCAGGAATGTAAATTAGTATAGACATTATGGAAATCGGTGCAGAGGTTCCTCAAAAAATTAAGAATAGAATTACAATATAATACAGCTGTACCACTACTGTGAATATATCCAAAGGAAATAAAATCTGTGTATCAAAGAGAAATCTGCACTCTCATGTTTATTGCAGCATTATTCACAATAGCCAAGATACAGAACTGACCTATGTGTCCATCAATGGATGAGTGTATAAAAAAATAATGTGATACACAATGAAACACTGCTCAACCTTAAAAAAGGAAACCTGTTATTTGTGACAACACGAATGATCCTGAGGATATTATGCTAAGTGAAATAAGCCAGCAAAGAATGCAAAAACTGCATAATCTTGCTTATATGTGGAATAAGAAAAAGTCAAATTCATAGAAACAGAGTAGAATAGTGGTTACTAGGATCATTGGGGGTTGGAGGGGAGGTTACTGGTATTGGGGAAATGTTGGTCAAAGAGTAGAAAATTTCAGTTAGACAAGATGTATAATTTCTAAAGACCTATTGTATAGCATGAGGAGTATAGTCAGTAATAATGTATACTTGAAAATTACTAAGAGAGTAGATCATAAATGTTTTCACTGTAAATAATTAAGTATAATAATTAGATTGATTTACTAACTTCAAATATGTGCATATATCAAGACATCACATGGTACACCATAAATATTATAATTTTGTCAATTATACTTTAATAAAGCTGAAAAGGAAGAGGAAGAGGAAAGACACCTTGCTTCGCATTATATATTTACTTTAATGTATTGGTCACTGAAATTGAAGCATAGAGTCAGAGCTCAGGGCTAAAAGGGATGCCTTACAGGTAACATAGTTAACCTTCCTCCAATGTCTGCATCCCCTCTACAGCAGCCTTGTCATGTAACCTCTGTGTAAGCATCTTCAAATGCCCTTATCTATAATATAAAGAAAACATTTCTAAGAGACAGCAGAGAAGTGGATGGGAAGCCTTTGAATAGAGTCTTGTACCTGTAGTCTGACCAGAGTGTGGGGAAAAGAAGAATAGCAGGGCACTCTAAAGAATGGGAAAGTTGCTAGGTACACATAGTAAAAGTTCACCATAGTTTTCCAAACTATATTTAAACAGAGGCCTCCAGAGTCATCATTTTTCCCCTGATGCCACTGAATGTTTATCCCTTTACTATCAAAATCCTACAATATTTCATGAGCAATTGCTTTCACCTGAAATTGTATGAAAATGTCTTTACTAATTAGGGAAAATATTACAAAGCCCGTGGAAGGCAGAATAACAGGGTGTTTCTGTTTTAAAGAGCAAACAACTCTACATCTTGTTTGTACAACCAGATGTGCCTTGGCTTTTGTTTTTTGCATATTCATTAAATTTCATTGTTCAAAGTGATCATGGTAAGAATCTGTCCAAGGTTTGCAAGAGGATGTCATACTGGCCTCATTCCAAGGAAACTAATAATCTTATTTTAAGCTGCTCTCCCTTCTCTTAACAGTGGGCTTCCAGGCAAGGCCACTGGTGTCCCCCTCTCTGTGAATTATAAGGTGGCTCAGGCCTCCAATATTTCTATTATAGAGCATTCTGTCTTTCATTTAAAAATTGCCTCTTATAAGTATTATTCTCTTTTCTAAAAAGACTTCATTGTTTCACTCCTATTCTACACTCTTTCTATGTTCAAGGTCGCTAGTTACTCTATTATTCAGGCAGACAATCTTTTCATAATTTTTTTCCAAGCAGCTCAGTTCAAGGACTTACATTCTCAATATCCCCAGTAAGTTTTGCCATTTCTTCTCATGAAAACATTGTCCATAGCTTCCCTTTCTTTAGCAGCTTCCATGTATTCAATTCCTCATAATGTGTTGCTGTGTGGAATGTAGGCAAGCTTTGTTTATGGTGGGATTTGTTTAGGAGGGAAACGGTTTTTTCTTAGAATTAGCAAAAATTAATTGAAGTTTATTAACTGATTTAGGAAAACTCACTGTTTTTATTTAGCACACATGGCTAGAATTAGCATCTAAGGGACATGAGATGCAAGTTTTGAAGGTAACAGAAATAGAGTGTGGATCATGGGACAAGTTAAACTAAAAGTGAAGTACTGTGGGAAAAGTTCAGAAAGCAAAATAATTTTTTGGAGCAGAGTCCCAAAATAAAATCCAAAGTGGTTGTAAATCCTGGTCAAATTAATAGTGTTATATAGTTTTATTGAGAGACCATCCCTAAAATGCTTACGCTAACTACTAATTAATGACATGGTTTTATCCATGAAAAACTGTAATTCAAAGTTTTTCTTAAAAACCCAAGATCAGACAGCTGGTAAGGGGTAGATCTATTTAATTTCAAAGTCAGCCATCTTTCTATATTCTGCTGCCTCATAATACAGCATGCAAAGCTCATATATGTACAAAGCTGGTCTTTAGATTTGAGCAATCCTCAGAAACAGAACTACTTTAAATGAGATAGACTGTAATTGTTCTATAAAAGGAATATTGGAGGCTTGGACCCTTTGTTATATCTATGAAAGCCATGTCTAACTTCTCTTGAATTGAAAATCCAAATAAACCCTCTACAGGTTGTCCCTAACTTACAATGGTTCTACTTGTAATTTTTCTTTTTAAACTATTAATATTTTAACTGTGCATATTTATATGATACAGTGTGATAATTTAACACATGTATGCAATGTGTAATGAACAAATAAGAATTCACATAAGGGCCGGGGATGTAGCTCAGTGGTGCTGCCTTCTGCCTTGTAAGCACAAGGTCCCGAGTTCGATCCCCGGTACCAGAAAAGAAAGAATTCACTTAAATTTTTGACTTTTCAATAGTGTGAAAGAAATAGTATATTCACTGGAAACTATTCCTTGAATTTTGATCTTTTTCCTGTGCTAGCAGTAGGCAGTATGCTGCCTTCTTGTGATGCTGGGCAGCAGAACTGAGTCTACATGTGAGAGTGAGAGGCTACTTAGGGAGATCAAAAGGGACTCTATGAAGGCCCTGAGGCCTGAAGGGTAAGGAAGGGCCAGCCTTGGGATGGCCAGGGAAGAATTATTTCAGGAAGGGAAAGGAACAGCAAGAACAGAAGCTGACAGGAAAGCAGGCAAGAGTGTGTTCTCCGACAGGAACAAGCCCAGGGTGGGTAGAACAGGGAAGTGGACTGAGGTTGGAGATGGTTGGAATTAAGAACCCTTGGAAGCACTTGTGTCTCTGAAAGGCATAGTTTTGTTGCAAGGACTTTAGGAGGTATGAGGACCAGTCTTTGCTGTTGTCTCTTCACTGATGCCTGTAGTGCTGCAACATTTTAGTGGGACTCAGAACTCAGCCCTTGAAATGGAAAGGAACAAAGGACAAAGCAGAGACTAACAGTCTCAAAGCTGGACACAGACTGACAGTCTCAAGGCTTTCACCTCCTGTGTCAAGGCTTTCCTTTTCTGCTAGACCCACGAAGGTCACTGAAACAACACCTGCCTGTGCTTCCCTATCTCCCTATGTCTTAAAGATAAACTGTAAAAAAAAAAAAAAGTAAAAAAAGCAACATTACCTCCATCTCCCTACCCTTTGCTAAGTTCTGCTTCTGTAAAATCCTACTTGCTTCCCAGTCCTGGCTAAAGAACAGATAAATTTGAGAACAAATGGAGAAATGGGGCTCAGACTCTGGAAGGGCCCTCTAGCTAGCAAATAAACCTGCCTTTCCCTTCAATTCTCTGAGTGCCACTGTCTTCCTTGGTCTTCTTGCCCTCTGACTGCCATTTTACATCCTGCTCACCTTACATCCTGGAGAACTAAGGATTTTGCGGGGAGGGCTGATCAACATAAGGAGAGATTTGTCAAACTCCTCACCAACAAGCGGACCAGAGGGCAGATGGACCAGAAAGACTTGGAAAAGGACTGAAAGAGAAGGGCTGGACCCCAATCTGTTTGGTGAGAGATGGCCAGCAGCTGAGATGAGTGAAGTGGCTATTCAGCCACTGCCATGACTTTGCCTGACCCCAGCTACCTTTTTTGCCACATAGAAGTTGGTTTGGAAGATTGGTGGGTGGTTGTGTGTAGAAGATGGTGCCAGGAAAACTCCAGACAAAACTCTTGCCTTCTTCCCGACAGTGAAGCTAATAATCCACTTACCTCAGCAGTTTTTAGAGCTGAAGTAGGGTATTGAGAATGCATTTAAGAAGTAAGTATAGAGTGGCATTTTGAGTGTGGACTGATAACAGTGCCTCACTTATCAGCAATAAATTGACTGCTTCAGGGCAGCACTGGATGGGAGGTCTAGTGGACACTGATTTCTACTTTCTTTCTCAGTAAGGGCTTAGGTGTAGAGGCAGGGAAACTGAAAATGATGGGGATTCACTAGGGAAGGAGACTGCCCAACACAATTATTGATCTTTTATTTTGCTCTTTATATTTTGGGTGAACATTCTTATAGAAAATTTCTACTGTAACTTGTTAAGTAGGATCCAGATTTTTCAATCTTGTAAAAGATGGGGATCACATTGCCAGCTTAGTGAAAAACAGTATTTTTCAGTGGGTCAGAATCTTAGTCTGTTGGGGTTGCTGTAACAAAATATCATAAACAGGGAAGCTTAAACAACAGAAAATCATTTCTTATTATGCTAGAAGCTAGGAAGTCCAAGCCCAACATGCTAGTAGATTCAGTGTGTTGCGAGCACTCACTTCCTTCAGAGATGATATCTTCTCACTGTAACCCCATATAATAAGAGGGCAGGACTCTGATCTCTTCAGTCTTTTATGAGGGCATCAATCCCATTCATGAGTGCTCTACCCTCATGACTTAATCACTCAAAAGCCCTGCCTCCTAATATCATCACCTTGGGGATTAGGGTTCAACATATAAGTTTTGGGACAGACACTAACTTTCAGTTTATAATGGTCAATATTGCCACAAAAAATAAAGGCAAATATAATAGATCATATACTGTGCACAAGTGAACATGGAAAAAAGAAATGCTTATATGATGGTGAAGCTGTGCTTCCTTTCTTCTTATTCTCAAGGCCTACCCAAGATAAGAACTTCAGCTACTCCTGTTTGAAAATGGAGACCATTGCCAAGCACATTATACCCAAGTTTGTATCATCAGAAGTTTAGGTATGATTGTCCTAGAAAACACACCCCATGGTACTAGGGGTATGATGATTTCAGACACAGGAGAAGCAAAAGGAACTGTAGACATGAATGGCTCCATTTTCCCCTACCCACTGTATGTGCAGTGAAAACACACACACACACATGGGGGGGGGAGAGAAAGAGAGAGGGAGAGAGAGAGAGAGGGAGAGACTCAGGCCAATAAAAGAAAACAATTAGTGTGGATCAATTATTTGTTTCTATAACCCGAGAGTCAAAGTTTCAGATGACAAACACTTTGGTCATGAATCTCCTTAGAAGAGAAAATATGTCTATCCTTTCATAGATATTAGAAGAAAAATTCCTCTCCTTTATCTACCATACATTTCTTCATTATGGAGTCCATAAACAGAAAGTAAGTTACAGATGGCTACCAATATGGAATATGGCATTTTGGAGCATTAAAATTAGCAGAGGTTTGCTGGGGATTTAGCTCAGTGGTTCTACCGCCTGCCTCACAAGCACAAGGTCCCGAGTTCAATCCCCAGTACACACAAAAAAAATTAGCAGAGGCTCATCCTTACATTTTCTGCCTAACAGTCCATATCAGAAGTTCCTAGAAAGGCAGGGCTGAGTGAAGCCAGGATCAGACTCAGAATGTGTGTGGAGTAGGAGCAGAGGTCTCCAAATCACTTTCCTAAATCTCCAATTCAAATGGCTTTTTTCTTTTTCTGCACTTGCCTTCAACTCACAGCAATTTCCTCTAGTGTTATATCTAAAATGATCATCATTTTCAATGGCTGCAAGCCCAAAACTATTTACATATTTTCTCAGTGAGTGGATAAATTAATGGATCTAACCAGGCTCCTTGAGAACAGAAATGTTTCCTAAACTTCTTTTTACTCATCAAGAGCTGTGTAGTGCACAAGAATGCAGATATCTGCCATATTGATTTTGTGTTTGTTTTTCTTCAATTGACTCTGTGTCTTCCACCTGACATGATTTATTGGAAGCAATTTCACTATAGAACAGTTTGTCTTTTATTACCTTGTTTTACCCATCTATTCTTTCTAGATGTTTTCCTTCCATTTTGTGGGATGGTATTCTTTCTCTTTACTTCATACTCTGAGAAAAGAGTTCAATGTTTCCTGTTTACCAGACTTTGTTTCACGTGAAACTTGGGAGTTTCTCAGCCCCATTCAGTTGTGGGAGAATAGGAGGGGCCCTGACGACACAGCAACAAGGGAGTGACTAACAGCAGAACTGGGAATTCACCTCTTTTGTTAAAGCTTAGCATCTGCCAAATACCAATTCAGACTCTCATCAACAAGCATATTTAAAAGGATACATGTTAGGGAAATTTGTTATCCATGCAATTTCAATGAGAGCCAATTCTATTAACTCCCCTGAAGCCTGTGCATTATGACTGGGCTTTCAGAGATGAGCCTTGAATAAACTTTTCAGTGATTTCACAACACTTCCATTATGGTTGTTTCATTATGAAGCAGATGAACATTTCTCGAACAATTAGATGGGATTGTATAGAATAAAGAGTGAGGTTTGCCTGAGATCATGGAAACCTATCTGCTTAGGTGATTCATTTTCTTCCAACAAGGCAGCCCATAATAAGCTTTTCTTCTGGAGCCTTGTCTTGTTTCCCATTTCAATTAGGGACAATGACTGAAGAATGGGAAGAATGTCTTCTTCATGTCCTTGTGCCACAAATAAGGCTGGCCAATGAAGAACAAAGACAGAGGGAAGGCAAAAGCAAAGCGAACAGGGGAGCAGCTGCAAGTAAAACCATCCTGCTCTCCCAGGGAGGCTCTTATAGTGCAAGATCAAGTAGCAGAGCTAAGATTGGAAAGGAAGACTTACAACTAGGACTAAATTAAGCAGAGGATCAGGGTCCTGCATGGAGAACAGCAGGCACAGCATGACATAGCCAAGGTCTGATCCACCTGATATTTGGGGAAGAATGAATTGTCACACTTTACAAATCTTTTGTACATATATGTTTATTGATATAGTTCTATCCTGTTATTGGTTTGTATACAGAGAGTTTCATTGTTTGCTTCTACCAGGTATGGGCAGATGCTTAATCTGGATCCCTTGGACCCAAATGATAAAACGCCCCAGTATTCTATCTGTAAAAACTGCATGGAGAATATCCCTCAGTTTAGTGCTTCGTAGGTTAGACCACTCTCCTTGTCTAATCTGTCCACCTGCTAGAAATTAATTACAAACTGTTTGATCTTCAGTAGGGAAAACATTTCATAATAACCAAGTCTCAAAGTCTCTCCTTTGATTGGAATGAATCCCTATTAAACCCAACATTCTAACCATTCCTTGCTAGGCACAAGATAAGTAAGTAAAGCCTTCTGGGACTCCACAGACTTATCCAAATGTCAGCTGAATGCCAGCAAGTTACCTCCACTGATACTACATGAAACTGATGAATCTTCCAAATGAACCCTGCTATAAATTCTGTCCCCCAAAACTATGAAGTACAATAGATGTTTTCTGCTTCTAAGTTTTGAGGTGGTTTATCATATAGCAGCAAAAAAGATTAAAAAAAATATAAATGATAGTGGTTCTTCTTTACCTCCTTCTGTTGTAAAATTTATTGATTTGCTTCCTCCCTTGGTGTTAGGCATTCACTGAAGTCACTCATGACACGGGCATGGGACCTTTTGGGTGACATACCACAGTTAGAAAATTGTATAGCAAGACCTCTTACTTGAAGGAAACAAAAAATAATCCTTTTTTCTCTTTGAGAGACATCCCTGAGCCAGAGGGAACTTGCCCTCACAATGGTCCATGTGTAGGAGTACGTGTACGTGTGCATATGTGTGTGCGTGTGCGTGCGTGTGTGTGTGTCTGCTTCTTCCTTGTGGGACAAATATGTTTCATTACCAGATTTCATTTTCTGTTTGTGATGGAGCCTTTTTCTTTCTTTTTTTCTTTTGGTGGAGACTATAGAAACCATTTCAAGGCAAAGTCCTATCGCTTTTGTTTTTCCCTCCTTGTTTTGTTGGAGCCTTCCCTGCAGCATTCAGTGCCAGTGTTTCTTGCAGTGGCCAGCATTGTTCCTCCCTCCTGGGCCTGGCAGAATGCTTAGGGGTCAGTTGGAAATGAGGCTTCTATTATCTGTGATCTGCCTCACCCTCTAAGCCAGTCCATCCCTACACTAAGGCTCAGCCAAGCATGAAGAAAACTAATTGTCCCCACTCTCTGCTCTGCTGCACACCAAACCCCGCTTGTGCCTCCCCCAGGTCCCCATCCATCAGAGAAAACCTCGCCTAAGCAGACTCACAGAGGACCATGTTCCCAGGTACCACTCTGCCCAGTATGTGTGACTTGAGCAGTCTATGACTAAAGTCAAACTGTCCCAGGGCTTCTCCTGGAGCTGCCAGTGCCAGGGAACGGTAGCAGGGAGGGCAAGGAAGCTGATGACTGCATGTTCCTGGCAATTGCAATGGGCATAGGAAAAGAGACAAGATTAATTTGCCTGATGAATTATACATCACCTCTGTGTGCCGCCCTCCAAGCTCCAAAGCTTTATTATTCATATTGCTTGAATCCAACCACTTCCCTTCTTGCCTTGAAAGCTGTTGTCCAATAAGAATAAGTGAATCGTTTGGTGCTCAATTTTTATGACCGTCTAACAGAGTGTTTCTGGGAAGTTGATGGGATTAATGAAATGTGAGCTGTGTTAAGTAAAAACAAAAACATATACATGTAACTTGAGTAATTCATCAACAACAAGCTCAAGATTTATAATGTGAAGGGAAATTCAGCTGTCGTTTGTAGTCTAGGAGAAAAAAGTAAACACAGAAGTCACAATTACTTTGTTAGTCTTATTTTAACTTGACACCACATGAAAGAAAGGATGCTGTAATAGAGGAAGAAGCAAAAAGGAATGCTGTGGCAGGGAGATGAACTGGGTGTTTTCACAGCCTGTAGATTGCAGATTTCATCTCCAGTTTATCTCTGATCTGTTCACACTTTGGCTTAGGTAGGGGCTTTTGTCAGCTCCTTCTAAGAGGTAGTGGAAATCTGGCCTTTTGGGAAGGGTCCTAGCAGGCTGTAATGTAGAAGACCACCTTGCTACCCAACTCTCCAGGTGAAGGGATAAAATTCAGAGTAAAATAAAGGCAATATTTTCTGCAGGAAGTCAGGTTTGCAGAACAGAGTAGGGGCTCAGGTTTTTTGTTTGTTTTGTTTTTTTGATCAAAGTTTGGCCTGAGGAACAAAGCTAAAAATGGAAACAAATTCAGTTAATGAAATAAGACTATGATTTAAAAAAGTTGGAGAACAGCTTTATTGAGATATAATTCACATTTCATACAATCCACAATATAAAGTATGCAAGTCAATAGTTTTTAGCATATCTATAGAGTGATATAGCCATACTGCAACATATTTTTAGAACATTTTCATCACATTAGTAGGAAACTCTATGCTTTTTAGCTATGATTCCAAGTCCTCCTATTCCCCTAACCATGATTTAACTTTCTGTCTCTATATATTTGCCAAATCTGGACACTGCATATAAATGGAATCATAGCATATGTGACCCTTTGTGTCTGGCTTTTTAAATTTTTTAACTTAGTATAAGATTTTCAAGGTTCTTCTATCAGCAAGCAGTACTTTATGCCGTTTTATGGAAGGGTAATATTTCATTATATAAATATACTTCATTTTGTTCATTGGTTGATGAGGCAATATGAGATTTTGTGATCTTTTTGAGTTTTTATGTTTTCTGTCTTTATGAGAAGAATCTGGTATCAAGTTGACAAGAAAGATTTTGGGTAATGCAATGGACTAGAAGAAGATCAATGTAAAACTTTAAGAAATAAGTTTTAGGTCTTCCAACCTGGGAATATAACAAATACTGAGTTCTTAATATATTTCTTACAGTGTTCAGAGGAACTTCTATAAAATTAACTTTTTTTTTTTTTTTTGTACCAGGGATGGAGCTCAGGTCCTTGCACTTGCGAGGCAGGTGGTGGAACCACTAAGCTGAATTCCTGGCCCTAAAATTAACTCTTTTAATTAAGAGTTTTAAACAAAATTAGTAACTTTTTAAATAAAAATTATTTACTTTTGCATGAGTCTTTTCAAAACAGCTAGGATCTGTTCAACAAACATATATTGACCATTTATTCTGTTGGAGTCACTGACCTCAAGGACTTAAAAATCTAATGAAAAACTAACAATCACAGATGATTCATGAAGAAAAATGACAAATCAGGTAAAGACAACCTAGGAGAACATAAAATTGGTCAGTTTTGAGGGCCGGGGATTTAGCTCAGTGGATTCGCTGCCTGCTGCGCAAGCGCAAGGACCACAGTTCGATCCCCGGTACCAAAAAGAAAACAAACCAAAAACCAAAAAAACATAAAATTGGTCAGTTTTGAAGGGCAGGTAACAGGTCAGGTTAACTAGAAGGGTAAATTAGCTGGGTACCAGAAGTCTTACTGGAGGCAAGCCTGTTTCAGTTTCACCAACTACAAGAGTTTCAAATCAACATCTCAGCAATGCCCTTTTCCTGAGAAAAGGCAGCCACAATGCCACTCTGTGCCCCCAGCGGACTGAGGAGTCTCTTGAGTTAGGCAGTTGGAAGATTCTATTTCTTTACCTATATATAACATGGGGCATTGGACTTGACGTTCTGCAACTTCTCTCAAGAAGCATAGTAGAATGGAAAGACTGTAGGGTCTGACTTTAGATCCTGATTTCACTGTTTACTAGGTGTGTAGTATTGGGCAGGATATCTTAATCCATCCAAAAGATGGTTCCTTCATTGAAAGTGGGAAGAATACAACTTACCCACAGACATAGTGTAAGCATGGGTATAAATAAAGTGGAATGAAATACTGATAAAAAAGTCTTGAAATTAGAAGGCAATAAATGAATAGCAGTTATTTAAAGCTTTACTGATGCTAAAAATTCCAATGTGATAAAACTATGATGCATCTGTGACTCATACTCATGAGGCAACAGGTTATTTACTGACCACTTACAATGTGCTACACATTGTGAGAAAACAACAAAAAGTAATGGCTTTGCCTGTTTTTGCAATGTGATAAGTTGCTCAACCTGGCCTGTGGGGGAAAAATGGTGACCAAGACAAGGTATTATGTCCTTACCTGGAAGTGGCTACTGTCACCTGCTAATCCCAGTAGCCAGTGGCTTGCCTTCTCCCAAGGTTCTTAGCACATTCTCCTTTGAGTTACTAGGTTAGGAGTTTTATCTTCTTCACCAGATGGTGGTGTTCTTGAGGATGGGAGCCATGTTCTTTCATATTTAAAGTCTGAGTCTTATCAGAGAGTTCCCTCTGAAACCACAGTGCTTCTCTGGTTATCTTCCCTTTTTCTTGCTCTTTGGAGTTATTTGTGGTTTTATAGTTAGAATTTCATTTTTAAAGCCTCTTGAGCTATATTTCCTTTCAAGGCACAGCTCTACAGTCATGACTATATTTGGTCAGATGTTCAGGTGTTTAATTTTCTAAAGCTTAGGGCTCTGCTTTTGTTCACAGGTGACTTGATGGGCCACTACCTGGCCATTGGTGATTTGTTTCTCTCATGCTGATTCTTTCCTGGCAATTACATTCATTGATTCCTCTTCTTTTAGAACCAAGTAATTGTCAGAAAGGTAAGCAAATGCCCTTTCTTTCTTCTTCTTCTTCTTTCTTTTTTTTTTGGTATCAGAGATCGAACTCAGAACCTTGTGCTTTCGAGGCAGGCAGTGGAACTACTGAGCTAAATCCCTGGCCCCAAAATGTCCTTTCTTTAGTAGAACAGGTCTTCTCATTGAGCTCTGGATGGCTGAAGCCCCCATTGCTTCTTGTGTGAGAGATAGCCTCTGCCCTGTACAGCTGAACCACCCAGACTCTGTAGGTCAGGCTAACACTCAGTTCCCTATAGAAAGTGAGAGATTAGTTGAACAATGAAACCCTAATTTTAGCCTGGAATAAGTAGATGACTTTATTGGTATATTAGTATATTCAAGAAGATGATACATTGAAAGTGTCCTGGGGTGACTCACAGGAGCAAGACAAGAATGAATTCACATCTCATGAAAAACAAGAGCCAGTGAAAGTCCTTCAGAAGACTTCAGTAGTAGAATCAATCTGTGAATGGCCTATCTAGGGCCACCATTGTGTTAATCTACTCCAATATTCCAGTCTCTAAGAAGATAAAACTGCTTGAGTTTCAAGTTCCAGAATAGGGATCAATTGGCCCTATTTAGGTTGGGGTCTAGCCTTCAACAATCCCTCTCACATAGCACAGATGCCACCCTTTTGTTTGGAGACATTTGTAGAGAGGGGAGATTTGTTGTGACTCGGGCTATTGTCCTAGTTAGTGTCTACTGACAGTGCTTGCTCATTTTTTTTCAAGCTGATCAGCAATAATCAGGCAGGAAAAAACTACCCAAGACTCTCTGTGAGTCCACCACTCTTTCATGTGGTGAAAGTTGCAAGATCAAAGGGAAAAAAATCACCAACCTGTAATTTTCTAGTATTTATAATGCTATCTTCTTTTACATGCTTACCTAGCATTTTAAGTTCTGTTATTTAACGGGCTAGAAATTCATGAGGCCAAGTATTTATTGCAATGCACAAATTTTATGGACTTAAAACATGCAGCTAGGAATAGGCATTTTCTTAAAACATAGTGCAAACCCCAAGGAAAAGACTCTAAATCAAAACCTTTCTAGGCATTCTTCTCCAACAAAAGAATTCAGGAAGAAGAATGGCTGAAGGTTCTGTAGGATCAGTGACATAAGGCAGTGGAAGTTATTCATT
Source organism: Heterocephalus glaber (assembly GCF_000247695.1). Next base: position 14,365,935 of record NW_004624730.1, on the reverse strand, counting down.
TGTTTACATTTCTTCATTTGAGTGAGGACTTATTCCATTTAAGACACTATGCCAGGCATACGAGATGCCAAAGTGATCTAGATGGACATGGAGCACAAGTAAATAACCAGTAACAGTCATCGAGCTGCAATGAAGATGTAGGGGGTGCATAGAATCATATAACAAGATGAGTTCACATTGCTGAGAGAGGATTGTTCAAGGAAGGCTGAGACCTAAGAAGAGAGGCAAGAAATCATGTGAAAAGTAGGGGAAGTGTGCCAGGCATAAAGAACCACATGTGCAAAGGCTCTGAAGTAGGAAAGAACACAATGTATCCAAGGAGTTTTGTTAGTCTAGTTTCTGAAGTAGAGACAACCAGGAGACAAGACAAGACAGGAGTCAGCCCAGGAACATCTTCAGTTAGAGCTTGATCCCAGGGGCATCAGGAAGTCATTGAAGGTTTTAAATAGGGTATGAAGTGAGAAGAAGGGTGGGGGCTGGATAGCCCTGGAGACCAGGTTTATAAGATCCTAGTATAAGAAGGATCCAAAAGACCTAATAAACTTTTTTCTGAGAGCTAGTGCTTGCCTCCATGAGACCTAGGAGTTGTTTTCTGAGGGCCAAGAGGCTGTTGGAGACCCTAGGCAGAGAGGGTGGCTAAAGTCAAGGGATGGCCAATATAAAGGCTAAAGGAGTCCCTCACAGCAACCATGAGACTTCTGTATTGACATTGGACAGATCAAAAGAATTTCAGTCCAAGAAATATTCTCTAGGTGTCTTTATAAACACTGCTTACCTTGAGCTTCTAGTTTCATTCAGGGACACAGGCAACCAACACTCATGTTTCAGGCCCAGGCTCAGAACCTTGTGCTAGTTTATAGCATCCATTCTACACCGCTGGGGGAGGCTCAGCAGCAGCTGATTTCATTCGTGCCTCCTTCCCGAGATGATGATGATGATGATGATGATGATGATGATGATGATGATGATGATGATGTTGATGATGATGATGTTGATGTCGATGATTTTGTTTGCTTATACCAAGTAGTGACTAATTTTCCAATTCAATTCATTTTTCCAAAGGGAGTGATTCTTTGTTTGAAATGGCTGTATTGACTACCATATTGTCATTCATTATTAATATTATCATTAATTCAATATTTATTTAAGACACATGTGTAAAGCTCCATACAAGACTTTGAGGAGGTAGAAAATGAGCCAGATACAAATCTTGACTTCTAAGAAATGTGCAACAATGTATGGTAAAATATGTTGACTCAGCATATATACATTGAAAATCTATCACATCTCAGGCTCTGTCCCAAGTTCCTGAGACACAGCAATGAATGGCCACCCTCAGGGACTCACATAAAAACATAGCGTTTGCACCAACTGAATGCTTGAGAGAGAGAGAGAGAGAGAGAGAGAGAGAGAGAGAGAGAGAGAGAACTGCTCTTGCCAATACAGATACATTATACATGTACAGAGTGGAAACTGAGCCTCCAGAGCTTGGCTGCCAGGGCTTGTGAGGAATAAGAAGCTATTGAATATGACAGTGGGAAGGAATTTGGGTGCTAGTCTTCTGGGAAGTATGAATTGAAGGGGTCACAAAGGAGGGCAGGAATGGGGATTCTAGAAAAGTTTATAGTGAAGGCAATACCTACAAGGAAAACTCCAAACTTATTAGAGTGTTACTTCTGAGGAGTGGGGTGAGGGGTGGGGGCTGCAGTGGTTGCCCATTGGGAATAAAAGGGATGCTTAAAACCCTTAACAAAAGAACTTCCAATCATCCTACTCTAGGTAGGGTGTCATAAGATAACAACAAACCTTTTGAAGTAAAGCCCATTCATTTTCCCAAAGAGTCCCAGACTCATCTTCTCTAGAAGATATGTATAGATTTCCTAATCACCTACTAATATAGAGCTAAAGGTCTAAGGAAGTAGTCTTGTCAAAATTGCAACTGTAACATAATTTTAAACAAAATACAGGTGGGGATCCCTGGAAGATCTACAAGTTAGTAAATGACCCTGGAAAAGACCTTCTTTACATAATCACATTTGCTGCTGAGATGCTTTTGCCATATCCTCAAATCTTTACAAAAATGCCAATCTCATTAGCAGAGACTGGTGGCTCATACTTGTAATCCCAGCACTTGGGAGGCTGAGGCAGGAGGATTGCCCAGAGTTCAAGGCCAGCCTGAATTACAGAACAAGACCCTGTCTAAAAAAAAAAAAAGGAAACTCACCCATGAATTCTAATCTTTTCTGCATTCTTTGTTTTTACTGCCTGTGTGAATGGCCCTCAGTATGCAGTCTTCTTACACAGCAGGGAATAAAGGTAGTTGTGAAGGGGTTTCAAGCTTTACCTGTAGTGTTCCAGTTTCTTAAAAGGAGAATATATGCATGCAGTACTGAGGGGGTGAGAAATCTATAATATGAGGTAGAAGCTGGTCTGTGCTATAGACAGATTGAGATGGGGTTTATAGGATACATGGGGTGGGAGAGCACTTCTGGCTGGAAGAGGGGGAGTAAGCTTCCTGAATGAGGCAGCCCTGGGTTGAAGGCAAATGAGGGGTTCATTGAAGTTGATGACAAAGGGCAAAGCAGGGGGTATGAGTGCAGATGCTATTGCAGTGGCTCAGGGGCTGTGACAGATGCAGACTGGGGCAGAGGCTGCAGACAGGACATAGGAGCATGAGACCCTGTGGATGCTGAAGGCCAGGGAATACCTGTCACTTTAGCACATCTCAAAATTCAAACCTAACACACCAGATTCAGAAAGGGCCTTTTCTCTGACCTTAAACACTGTGGAGAAAAGGCAAGCTCAGAATGAAGCACTCTTTAAATTGCCACTCTCAAGGAAAGCCTTAGTTTTCTTGAAAAAATTCTCTATTAATTTAAATAGCATGGCTTTCTGCAAACACTAAGAAGAGATTATAATATTCCAGTGGGACTTCCTTTGCTTAACATGAAAATAAACCTGACAGAAGGATTACAAAACTAAACACGGAACATTACAAGAAGCACTAATTACCTCCTATTCTTTCTCCTCACTCACTAAAACAAGTATTTATACAAACAAAACAGCAGAGAGGAGGAGGGAGCAGAACTGAAGGGTGTGTAGCTCTGCTAATCCCTGCTGCTTTGATAAATCCAAAACAGAATCATTTGACATCTGAGAGGTGGGAAGTGCCTTTCAAGGAAGTGCTTTGCATTGGGTTACCCCAGGTAACTGATTCACCTTTTGAATCAAATAGCTTTGTGTTGAACATGTAATTTTTCCTCTGTGAATCTGTTTGAGAACCTCTCCTTCCCTAGTACAGGTAATTTCCTCTGTTGAGCTGGAGCCCCTGCTCCCTGCAGAGCACAGGGTGGAGATTGTGTCTATACAACTAAGCTCAGCAGCCAGTGCCACTGGGAATACACACGTGGTGCCCACCCTGACTAGCCCAGCACCTTTGAAAGACTTCCTTGAATGAGAAGCAGATTTGGGCAAGAAGGGAGTGGCAGACTGAGGAAGAGAGGGGAAGAAGGGTGTTGGGGAGACATTTGGCTTTTGAAATCTGTACTCTGGGTTCTGAATAAAGCTGTCCATCCAAAGAGAAATTACTCTGTTTAGTCTATTTCTGATAAAAAGATTCTACACTCAATATCATGCTCTGATTAATATTTAGGTTTTAGTACCTAGTTAGGTGTAGGAAGCCAGGAGTTGTGCTATCCTTCACACTTGCTTCCACCTGGTGCTTCTCTTTAGCAATCCCTGGGAAGACTCTGATGCAGGGTGATGGAGAATTTCTTACTAAAACTCAGAGTCCTGAAAGAGCAACATGAAATTAAAGGGATGCAGTTTCCTAAAGAATCAGCCTGTTCGGTTGTATGCATAGGAGTGGCAGATCATTGGGTACTCTGGTAAAACCATCTTCCCTACTCTCTTTCTCTCTATCTCTCCCTCTCGCTCTCTCTCTCTCTCCACCCCTAAGTCTGATAAATTAAGAGCTTCCACACTCCACACTTCCGTTTCCACCGTTGCTCTTGTTTGGCCTCAATCCTGCACCCTATGCTCTTAGTCTCATTGTGATCAGTGCTGATAGGATGAGAGGATCTTTGGATCCTGAGGGCTGTTGTGGTGATCACAGAGAATTCGCAGTCTTCCTGTGCATTTTCTTGTTTTATTTATTGTTGGGGCTGAAATTCTGCAAAGCTTGGGAGTAACACTCTCCAATTCAGCCCCTGTATTCTTTTTTTTTTCCATTAAGTTTATTGGTACATTTTAGGTATAAAATACAGTTACACTCATCATGTATCTTGGTTCGTATTTTTCTCCCCTTCCCCTGTCCTCCCTTCACCCCCTCCACCCTTCCCTATTTGCAAAGACTTTGTTTCCATTTTTTTCTTTTCTCATATTTTTCTTTTCCCTTTCCTTTCCTCTACCCCTCCCACTTCTCCTACTCCTTTAGACCTTTTCTTCCTATTACACAATATCAATTATACATTTTTAAAATTACAATATCAAAATTTAGAGGATATTACCACATATT
>NW_004624730.1:14347922-14359064 GCF_000247695.1 Heterocephalus glaber | reverse complement strand
TTGGAAGAATGGCCATTTTCACTATGTTGATTCTTCCCACCCAGGAGCAAGGGATGTCTTTCCATTTTCTGATATCATCTTCAATCTCTTTTTTCAGAGTGCTATAGTTTTCAGAGTAGAGGTCTTTGATTTCTTTTGTTAGATTTGTTCCTGGTATTTCATTTTTTTGGATGCCATTGTGAAGGGAATTGTTTTTTCAGTTCCTCTTTCAGTGAGTCTGTTGTTCATGTAGAGGAAAGCTATTGATTTTTGTGTGTTGACCTTGTATCCAGCTACTCTACTGAATTTGGTTATTAAGTCTAGAAGTCTTTTGGTGGAGTTCTTGGTGTCTTCTATATACAGTATCATGTTGTCTTTAAATAATGACAATTTAACTTCTTCACTTGCTATCTTTTTTCCTGTTATTTATTCTCTTCTCTAATTGCTATGGCTAATGTTTCCAAAATTGTAATGAACAGGAGTGGTGATAGTGGACATCCTTGTCTTGTTCCTGATTTTAGTGTGAAGTATTTCAGTTTTTGACCATGTAGTATGATATTGGCTGTTGGTTTTTCATAGATGGCTTTTATCAGGTTGAGAGAGAAACTGTTTATTCCATTCTTCTTTAGGGCTTTTATCATGAATTGGTGTTGGATTTTGTAGAATGCCTTTTTTTGCATTTTTTGAGATGATCATATGGTTTTTGTCCTTGGCTCTATTCATATAGTGTATTACATTGAGTGACTTGCATATGTTAAACAATCCCTGCATCCGTGGGATGAATCCCACTTGGTCAGGGTGTATGATCTTCTTGATGATCTTCTGCATTCTATTTGCCAGTATCTTGTCTAGAACGTTTGCGTCTGTGTTCATTAGTGAGATTGACCTATAATTCTCTTTTTTGGTTGGGTCTTTCTCTGCTTTGGGGATCAAGGTGATGCTTGCTTTCAGGAATGAATTCGGGAGTATTTCTTCCCTTTCAATTTCACTGAAGAGCTTAAACAGTAGTGGCAATAGTTTTTCTCTGAATGTCTTGTAGAACTCAGCAGTGACGCCATCAGGACCTGGGCTTTTCTTTGTTGGTAAGTTTTTAATTACGTTTTCAAGTTTGTTGATTGATATTGGATTGTTTAGAATTTTTAGGTCTTCGTTCAACTTTGGCAATTCATATGTATCTAAGAATCTGTCCATTTCTTCTGTGTTTTCCATCTTAGTGGAATAAGATGATATTGGTATAGTTGTCGAAGTAGGTATTGATGATCCTCTGGATTTCTGCAAGGTCCATTGTAATTTCACCCTTTTCATTCCTAATTGCATGGATTTGGGCCTTTTCTTTCCCTTTTTTTTTTTTGATAAGGTTCGCTAAAGGTTTGTCCATTTTGTTTATTCTTTCGAAGAACCAACTCGTTGCTTCATTGATTTTTTTTGTATTGTTCTCTTAGTCTCCATTGTATTGATCTCTGCTCTAATCTTTATAATTTCCTCCTTTTATGTGGTTTGAGTTTGTCCTGCTCTCCTTTTTATAGAAGCTTGAGTTTCAACAACAAGTTGTGTATTTGAGCTTGCTCTGTTTTCCTAAAATGAGTATTCATTGCTATGAATTTCCCTTGCAAGACTGCTTTCATTGCGTCCCACAGATTTTGATATGTTGTATTGGAATTGTCGTTTAATTGTAAAAACTTTCTGATTTCTTCTTTTTTGTACCAGGGATCGAACTCAGGTCCTTGTGCTTGCAAGGTAGGTGGTAGAACCACTGAGCTAAATCCCTGGCCCATGATTTCTTCTTTAATTTCCTCTGTAACTCATTGGTTATTCAGAAGTGTGTTGTTCAATTTCCATGTGTGAAATAGTTTCCTTTGTTTCCACAAAAGGTTTTACTTCATTTTCATTCTTGTTTGCACTATCATTTGCCCACTTTGTGTATAGTGACTTGATAATTTCTTTGATAAATTTATGTTTATCTATTTAATTGTTAAAATGTTTCTCAAATATTTACCACTATAGTTAGGTAAACAAGTAAAATAATCAAGTATAAGTAAGAACAAAAACAAAACAAAACAAACACCCAAACAACTAAACAAAAATAGCCAAAACAGAAAACTGTTCCTGGAAGAATCCAATTTTGTAAAAAGTAATTGATTTATCAAATGATCATTTTAAGGAACCACTTTCTGACTTGGATTCCTTAAAATGGGCAACCTGACTTGTGGAATTAAGTGTTCATTGATTAACTGAGTTGCTTCAGCTCTGGCAGACCTGAGCTGAACATGGGACTAAGGAGTGCAGACCTAGTGAAAGATCAGGAACTTGGGGGAGTAAGTGTGATTGTAACTGGCACCTATAATCATTTACACTGCTTCCTTAGTATTGATGAGAGTGATCAATGGTATTGTAAGTCTGGGGGTGGCTGAGGGTACAGCTGGAGGGCTGGGGAGGTTGAGGAGTCTGGTCTCCAGTGGGCAGGACAATATCATCACTGACATTGTTTAGAATTGCAGGTGTATAGTGATAATGAAAAGTAAGAGTTTAATCTGATTATTATTGATTTTAAGGATAATTTAAAAATTTTAGGCTAGTTTTACAGGAAAGTTGCAAACACAGTACTCTTCAAAAATGTTCCCTCTTGAGGCCAGGGATTTAGCTCAGTATCACTGTGCCTGCCTCACAATCGCAAGGTCCTGAATTGGATCCCCAGTACCAAAAAAAAAAAAGTTCCCTCTTTGTTAACACCTCCCATGACTATATATTGTAACCCTAATCCTAACTTGTGTACAAATATTGATACACTGTTATTAACTAAAGTCAGATTTCCTCGTTTGTTCCTTAATGCCTTTTTCTGTCCTAGAATCCCACCCAGAATGCCAGGTTACAGTAGTTGTTATGTTTCCTCAAGTTCCTCTGTTTCTAAAGCTTTTCTTGTTTTTTTTTTTTGTTTTTTTGCAGCCTTGACTATTCTGAAGAGTATTTACTGGTCAGTTACTTTGTTCATAGTAATTTGAGAGAAGGTGAGCAAAAGATGTAAGTCCAAGAGTTGCTCCACCAACTTGGAGTTCTCAATGCAATAAAGGGATGCCTTAGTCTAGCAGTCACCTTGAGTTGAGGAAACAATTCAGTTCAGAGAGATCTGCAGTTGCGAAAATTCTCATAACAGATCACCAAAGAACAGAAAGCTCCACAAAGAGAGAAGTCCACAGATCTACAGACGAATCCATTAGGGAAAGAACCACTAAAAATGAGCAGGTAGATCAATCCCTATGCCTTACACAGATAGGATGGAGAATAGTGTTCTTCCCACCCAGAGTGGAAACCTTTCCTGATACAATGAGCATTGCCTAGAGTCCGCTGAAGGGCACAACTAAAACAGTGAAGCCAAAATTTTCCTAGATCAAGGTGAGCCCATAGAAGGAAACTTAAAAGTAACCCTGGAAAAAAAATCAAATTGTTTCCAAGTAATCTCACTGTGTCTTAGAATAAATACCAAAAGTACATAAAGAATACAAGCATATTTCTGAATCCTCCAACATAAAAAACCACAGGATCTGACAGCTAATAAAACATTTTTAGGCTTGCAATGAAGCAGGAAACTGTAATCCATAATAAGGAGAAAATTTAATCAATAATTACAGATCTAGAAATGAGGGATAATTAGAATTAGTAGTAGACAGAGACATTAGGACTAATATCATTATACTCTATAGGCTTGAGAAGGTAGAAGAAAATGATAGCATGATAAGGACAGTCATGAAAGAGTTTTAAAGACAAAATTAAACTCTAGAGATGGAAAATACAGTGCATGGGATTAACAGTAGAAAAGACAGAGCAGGAAAAAAAATAATGAACTTGAAGACATAGTAATAGAAAGTATCCAAAATGAAACACACAGAAAACACAGAAAATATAAGAGGGAAAAACAGAATACTGAGTTGTAGGTCAAAAATCAAATATAGTATGTAAGTTATTGGTCTGCTGGGGGAAAATATGTGTGTATGTGCGTGTGCAAGGAGCATAAAAATAATTCAATGACTAAAAATTTTTCCAAATATGAAAAAAAATTATAAGATATTTTTTGTATGAGGACCTATTGTGCTATAAATATGATGATTGGGGGCTTAGAAATAGTCAAATTTTAGTTTTGGATAGTTTTGTGACACCCAGCCTATATGATTTACATAATCACTCCAGCTTTCTGAGCTACATTTTCCTCATCTGAAAGGTAAAGATAAAAATGGCAAAAATTGTTCTTTGTTTCATGGTTTCTGATAGAAAAATATTGGCAACAAATTAAATGTCATCTATGAGATATGGCTAAGTTAGTTACAGTACAGCTGTAGTATGGAATACTGTGTTTCTATCAAAATGGAGTAATGACTATAAGAATTGGTATGGAAAGGTCTTTAGGAACACTGTTGTATGAAAAGTCTGGTCATAACATTATTGTTTTATTTAGATATTAAAAATCTTGTATTCACAGACACATTTGGATACAGATACATACAAAGGGGGCTTGAAGAATTCCTGCTAAATTGCCTCTGGAAAAGAACAGGTCATAAGAGAGGCAAAACCAAAAAAACAAAATACCCTCACCTTAAGGATTATCTCTGTAAACCACCGTACTGTGTATATTTTTTACAATGACTGTGGAATGAGTTTAAAGGAGGAAATTAGAAGCAATATTGAGTTGAGAGAAAGGTGATGGAGAATGAATGAGATGCTATTGTAATTTAAATCTGAAATGTCCCCCATACATCTCATGTTCTCAGAAGTGGGGCTTTTGGAAGGTGGCTGTATCACAGGGATACTTACTCATTGGTGGGTTAATCCATCAATGAGTTCATAGCTGAACATGCTGTTAGGCGATGGAGCCTTGTTGGAGGGAGCAAGTCACTGGAGGTGTGACCTGGAAGGGTGTATTCTTGTTCCAAGATCTTCCTTTCTCTTTCTGTTTCCTGGTTGCCATAGATTTGAGCAGCTTTCTTCCTCCCATGCCCTTCTACCATGCTGTTTCTGCCTTGAAGTTAGCTAACCATGGACTGAATCCTTTTTAACCATGAGCCAAACGAACTTTCCTTCTTTAAGTTACAGATGTCAGGAATTTTGTCCCAGTGACAGGAAGGCTGACTAATACAGATGCATAAAGATCATGTGAACTGGTGATATAAATTTCAACACATCATTCCCCTGTTTAAAATCTTCCTGTGGCTCTCTTACCTGGGAATAAAACCCTGAGCAGGTTTCATAGGATCCTACCTAATTTTTCTGGGTTTCTTTCCACTTTCATGGTAGAAAACTTGTAGTCATTCTTCTATACTTCAGTTATTTAGTATACTGCCTGTTCTCATCATCCTTATACCCAAAGAGTTAACTGCCCACTCGTTGGATACCTCTTACCAACACATACCTCTAGTTTGGCATTATTAAAGTATTGTGCTACTACTGTATGTATTAATTCCTGGAGAAGTAAGCAGTCAATACTCATTTTGGAGGCCTCAGTAACTACAGTGACCAGGGAAGGTTCTGGTTTATAGCAGATGCTGAATAAGCGTTTGTTGCATGAATGGATGAGTAGATGGAAACTTCAACTCTATATGCATGTATTAGAAGTAGCAGAAATAAAGGGAGCCTTATATTGGAGATAAAGACTGATTTAGTTGTTTTAATAATGATTTCTTCTCTGAGAATAAAGAAAGCAACAAGAAGTTTTGATCTAGACTCAGTTACTACATGGAAGTCATATTAATTCACCATGGCTGCCATAACAAAGTACCACAGACTGGATGGTTTAAACAACAGAAATGTACTTTCTTACAGTTCTGGTGGTAGACATTTCAAGTCCAAGGTGTCGGCAGGCTTGGTTTCTCCTTGGCTTGTTTATGACCACTTTTTGGTCATACCCCACATGGTCTGTCCTATGTGCACATGTACCTCCTGGTATCTCTTCTTGTGTTCAAATGTCCTTTACTTAAAAGGACACTGATCAGATTCAATTAGGGCTACTCTAAGGGCTTCATTTTAACTCAGTCACCCCTTTAATGGACTTATTTCTGAATAAGTCACTTTCTGAGGTGCTAGGAGTTAGGGCTGTAATATATAAATTTTTGGGATACACAATTTAGCCTGTAACAGAAGTACTGAAAATATCAGAAGGAAATAGTCATGTCATTTTGAAGTTGGTAGTATTGATAGACAGGGTCATGGGAGTCAAAGTAGTAAAAATGTAGGAAGGCATATTTAAAACAACAAAATTCAAATAAAACCACACAGTTAGAAACCCCATGAAGGAAGATACTGCTCAACAATCTCATATGGTGAACTATCAGGTGGTGAGACCATCATCTTCACATGTACTGTATTCAAAAAGCATTGTGTTCCATGGAAACTATGCCTAGTGAGCCCTCCAGCCCCTTCCAGTTCTCAGCTTTCTTGATTCTACATTACTTAGCCTCCACACTATAAACCGGGGAGGTAAAATAAAATTCAAATCCAATTTTCTCCTGAAATAAATAGAAAGTGAAGAATAGTCTTGTGAAAGCTAGAAGAGAAAGTGGGATGCCTAAGGCATAGACCCCAAGGGTGAGGTTGACTACCTTTGACTCTTGGTACATTCTTGGAAAAATTGCTTGCTAGCTCCTATGGTTATAGTGACAAAAGGAGGCTGGTTGCAGACTTTTTACATCTTTGTTCTTGTGTGGGTAGGACAAAGCCCTTCCTGGTATCTTTTGCTATTGCTTTTGCATTGCTTGGTTAGCGCAGTCCTTGGGGGCATGCTCCTTCTGCCTATCTGAAGAAAGACACCCTTGCTTGTTCCTATTCAGAGCCATAATGTGAATTGGGATGAAATGTTATCCTCCATCACACTTAATGTATCAGTGTTAAGAATCTGTTCTTTGAAAGGGATACTGGAACTGTTGGAATACAGTCTGCGGTAACCAGGGTCGCTTTATTATACAGTCCACATTGGTTATCCTCCCTACCTTTTTTTATTGAACTGGTTACTCAGTCATACTAAACATGGAATAAAGTGAAATAAATAAATATATAACTCAGAGTGTGCTGAGTCTTTTCACTGTCAAGCTGCTCAAATGTTCTCAAAGTTTATCAGAGAGCTTGGTTGCCCTGGTGAAAATAGCATTGTGCAGTGAAACAGAAAATAAGATGTCATGGCAAACCAAACATCTTCACTTTCTGGACAAATATCTAAGTGGATTGGAGCATAGAGAAGGGCCTGTGGATGACCAAAGGGAGGAAACCCGGCTTCCTCACCCCATGTTTTAGGCTTCTCTAGACTTCATGTGAGCAGGTAAGTGAGTCACCAGCACCGGGCTCCTGGTGAAGGCTTTGGCTATTTCTGGCCAGCTCGAGTCTGCACTTAAGCATCTCCTTCCTATGTTGTGAAAGTGAAGATGCTTAGTTTTCCGTGACATCTTATTTTCTGTTCTACTGCACAGTGTTATTTTAACCAAGGTGGCTTACTTCTTCCCTGATAAACTCACTGGGACTTGATATCTGTAAGTGACTCCCATTAAAATGAATGGGTATTGAAATCATTCTGTGTGTGTGTGTGTGTGTGTGTGTGTGTGTGTGTAAAGGGAGACAGGGTGAGAAGTAGAGGGGATAGGATAGGAGAGAAAGGAAAAAAGCAGACACATTTACTTATTAGTTTATTATTTAATGTTTATGATTCTTAAAATGGGAATAATGATGCTGTAAATTTTGGGGAGAGGTTGTTATGAGGATAAAATAAAATACATGAGCCATATCAAGTACCTCATAGACAAAATCATGAGTACCTGGGATATTAGGCATTCCATGAATATTTACTATTATTTACAAAAATGTAATGAGGAAAAGTATAACAGAAGTTTAGAAAAACATTTAAAAATAGAAAAGCACATTGGAGACAAACCGAAAGGGATAACCTTATTTCTTCCCAAAGAAGAAACTATGAAGTCAAATTCATAATCAGTTCAATAAATAAGGACAAATCACTCTGAAACACTGTATAATAACAGTGGTTAATACAGCAGAGTAGCATACACTGCTAACACTCCGCTGATATCCCTGCAGATGCGTCATTACTTCTGCACACTTGTTCTCTGGATGCTGTTCTTCCAATGGTCTGAGCTTGTGCCTCTGTGGAGCACTTCCCTTATACTACCTAGAACCCACATTGTCTTTGCAGTGAGCCTAAGTGGCTGAAGAATCGCTTAGAGAGCAGCATTTAACCAGCGACTCAGCTGCCCCTCCCTTCTTTCTTCCAGGTCCCTAATCCTCACTCCCTTAATGTGTTTTCTGATCACACACTCCAGTGAATTACTTTTGAATGATTTCTTATCTAGGACTCTGCTTCTTTGGAATCTAAGCTAAGATGAGGATGTTCCCACTTAGAACTAGCCATTCTCCAAAATATTTTAGAAATTAAAAAACTTTCTTTTGTAAAAGATGTTTTAGAAATGTGGTTAGAATCTACAAAGCTTATTTAACCCATCATGTAATTAAAGTACTGAGCATTTGCAAAGCAAACAAACACTCTGTATAACTTTACTGCTGATAAAATATAAGGGAAAATAGAACAACAAAAAGCATACTTTACACCTAGCTTCCATAGGATTTAGATTGTGAGAAGATTTCTAAGAATTTCCAGGAACATGAAAAGTTGATAAACCTTGGCTCCTTTTTTTATTTTTAAAATTGAGACAGGGTCCTGGTATGTAGATCAGGCTGGCCTTGAACTCACTATGTAGTCCAGGCTGGCCTCAAACTCTAGATAATCCTATCTCAGCCTCCCAAGTGCTGGAATCACAAGCAGTAAACAGTGGACAAATTTGACATTTGCTCTGCACTGGGGAAACCCAGGAGCAGACATTCATGTTAAATCATTTATGTTTTTGAATACAAAATTGTTCATTCCTCTCTTGTGGGTGTGGATATAATGGTACAAGGGGACATGTTATAATTAACAATAGACAATGAGATAAAGCAACCCCCTCTTTCAATTAAATATCATCTCTTTCAATTAAGTATCACACTATCTTCTGGAATTTTGGATCTGTTGAGGTTTATCCTAATTCCTGCTGAAGGAACCCCAATAACCTTTTCAAATATATTAAAGAACTAAACTATCTGTAGAATCAGAAACCTAAACTTTCCGTATCTACAGTGGCAAATCAGAACATTTGGCTTCTGAGGGGACTGCATCTCCTCTTGTTATTGTTTAATTTGATCTAGTCACTGGTAGGGTCCTTGGATGTCTATGAGAAGAAAAGTATTTATTATTCCAAGAAACAAGTTTATCAAAAACCCTTTTTACATATCAGTAATTTCTAGGTTGCTGGATACTCAAGTACTGAAGAGAATGCTATTTACACAAATTCTTTTTTTTAAACAAATTCTTTTGAAGAATGAATTTATGTAAGATTATGAGTTGGTGAGTTAATATGAAGTTGTGATTATTTGTAATAAACTATGTAAAACGTTGAGAACTTACACTGTTATTGGAAGTTTTAAGACAAATAAGGAAACACTGCTGAAGAAACCGCATGCTCCATGAAGTAGAGAACCAAACAGGAGAGATTAAGCTGTTGAAACATGAAAGTTGGAGGAACACTGCACAGTGAGGACTCACCCTGCCTGAGTGGTGCTAATACTTCCAAGGGATGCAATAAGACCTTTTTCAGGAGTGCTGAAAGAAGCCAGAAAATGGAACCTGGTGTCTTGGAACCAATTCTGAAGAGCCATTTCTGGGTCATACAGATAGGAATAGCAATCAGAAACAAGTCCCATCAACCTAGTTTCCAGTCTCCACCCTCTAGAACTCCTATGGATAAAGCTAATAGGAATCATTCAGATGGCAAAGAACAGTCATGATTTCCAGGGTCCCAGCCCTGTATCACAGAGTAGGGTATAGAAGGGTGAGTCTGGAACTGAGACCCAATAGTTTAATAATCATCACTACCCACATTTGGTTTAAAAACTCTTTGAGTGTACCTTTCTTATTTTTTTTTCTGTGCATCCTTGGGTATCCTGGACTTGAAGCAAAAACTTGAAATACAAAGTTGATGTTTAACAACTTTTAAATAAGTGAATACAAAGATGTAAAGGTATTATAAAGATACTTCCTTTGTGCCGGATACTGCACTGAGCACTTTTTATGATTTTCTCCTTTAGTACTTACTACTGTATGAATAAGATAATATTTTGCTGTTTTGTGTCAATCCATCTTCAGATAGAAAAACAGAAGTCTACCTATATCAAGGGAATTTAATATATTCAATGGATTACAAAAGTTGGAAGGTCTGGAGCATCAAAGGGGAAGGTGATGTCACTCATATCCCATCTGAGTGAATCCACTACTCAGATTGATAGTATTCTATGGCTGCCCCTGTGTGAGCATAGATCTGGCACCTTGATGCTAAACAATGTACACCCTCCCTTCACTGTTGCTATAGTAACTACCTCCACTGCAGAAACTATTGTTACCATTGCAAAAGCCTATAGTAAACTACTTTGTGGCTGTGGCAGTCACAACTGCTTCAGGAAACTGTGGTCATCTGAATTAGCCCACAATCCTGAAGTGGTCATTGCTGGGCATAGAAGTAGAAAACCAGCTTCTTTCTTGCATCTATCATCTAAATCTCTGGCAGACTTTAATAGAAATCATCTGGTAAGGGAGTTTTAGAAATAGTTTTCAAGCTTCTAGCCCTGATAATGAAGAGAATATTATAGAAGAACAAGTGTGGGTCTGACACCTAAGATAAGTACCTGAAACAGTTCAGCCCTGTCTGGTTACTTTTCTCATTACTGAGTTAAATACAGGATGCTCTGGTACTGGCAAAGGAACAGACCTGAGGATCAGTGGAACAGATTAGAAGATGCAGATACAACTCCAGACATGCTCAGCCACCTCATCTTTGACAAAGGAGCCAACCACCATCATTAGAGGAAAGATAGCCTATTTAATAAATGGTGTTGGATAAACTGGATTTCAACCTGTCAAAGATTAAAACTAGACCCATACCTATCACCATTCACTGAACTAAGATTGAAGTGGATTAAAGATATAAATATTAAGACATAAACACTAAACTTGCTGGAAGATAAGTTAGGTAGAACTCTTGAAGACATTGGCATAGGAAAAGACTTCATAAACAAAACCTCAGCAGCACG
>NW_004624730.1:14227166-14325954 GCF_000247695.1 Heterocephalus glaber | reverse complement strand
GTCAAGTTCTTTTCCCCTCCTTGGGAAGTTTTCTGCCATCATTTCTGTGAACAGTTTTTTTATGTCATCTGCACTCTCTCTTGTTTCTTCATTGACTCCAATCAGTCTTATGTTATTCTTCTTTGCATTGTCTAGCAGCTGCTGGATTGATTTCTTTTGGTACCTTACAATTTTAAAGAAATTTTTCTTTCCCTGGTCACTAATTCAATCTTATGTTCTACATCTGAGATTCTGTCCTCACATTGGCTCATTCTGCTGCATAAACTTTCAATGGAGATTGTAATCTCCTGGAAATCTGTTTGCATCTGTTTTAAGGATTCCATTTCTTTCCTATGTTGAATTCCATCATGTTCCTCAGCTCCTCTATTTTTTTTATCTGTGTCCACTCTAGATTTATTAATCATGCCTTGCACTATGGGCACAATCTCTGCTGATATCTGAGAAATCATTTCTGATTTCGTTTTTTCCAGATCTTCTTTTATTGTCAATTCAGGGAGTCCAGGTGGTTGAGTATCATAGTGTTCCATCTCATTTTCCTTTCAGTGATATGGAAGTCTGTTTTTGAGGCTTGTTTATGTGTCTTCTCATTTAGATGGGAGGGGGCTGCATGGCTCACCTCCTCTGTGCTGGAGGTGGTGGTGGTAAGGCAGCCCAGAAGCCTCCTCCTGGGTGCTGGGAGTGGCTCACCTCTTCACATCTATTCTTGAAGTAAATCAGGGAAGAACTTTATTTGGCTTCAGGATAGATAGGAAGTATTAGGTGTCAGAAACTGAAGATGTGTGTAGGAAATAACCTCAAAATTGAGAATACTCTACTCTTGAGTTGATTCTTAAAAATAGAATGAGGAAGGCTGTTATTGTTCCATTTCTATGGTACAGCACATTACAACTGATTGCTGAACACCAGGATTCTATGGGTGCATAGTTTGAATGTAATATTTGTGAAAATATTGTGTGGTCTTCATGATTGCTACATATTTTACTATATTTCTTTTTATTATAGTAAAATACACACATAGAAAAATTTCCCATTAGAGATTTTAAAATGTGTAATTCATTGACAGTATGGCATGGAATTAAGTACAATATAATGTTGTACAAGTATTATCACGCTCTAGTTCCAGAACTTTTCTATCACCGTAAAAGAAAGCCCTGTACCTGTTAAGAAAGACCTGTACCTGCTCATTTCACCCTCCGTTAGGTCCAGCCAACCCCCATTATGCTTTATGTGTCTATGGATTTGCCTATTCTGGGCATTTTATATAAATGGAATCATACATTTATGATATCTTTTAAAATAGGAATAACTGAAGCAGTCTTTTGATTAAAAGTGGAAGGATTCAAGGTGCAAAACTATATGTTCTCCCTCCTAAGATCCCACTAATGGAATACCATATATAAACCAAGAAGGACAAAAGGATGGGTAGAAATATCAGTGACAGGCAACTTCAACACATTTTTAGATGCTGGAAAGAAAATACAGAAGCATAGAGAGAAGCCACAGACTGCAGTGTGCAATGAATAGAGAGGCAATTTGCCCTTAAGATTCTAGGGAGAGACTTGGGGGCACCACTTAAGGAGTGGGGGGCATAGGGCTAAAGACAGGGGATTAACCCAAAAGATGAGCTCCTATCAGCCAAACCCTGTCCTTCATCATGTGCCACCTCATTTCAGAACATCAGTGCCCATGTATCACCCTGCCTATGGACCGGAGTTTGCCCTTGCCGTGCTGTGTTGACACTTGGGGATGTCCCAGTCACCTTGTCTACTTAGCCTCAAGGAGGGCTACCAATTGACAAACCTGTGCCTAGTGACCCTCTCTTCCAATCACCTTCTACTGCCACACAAGTATGCACAATGCAGACTCATCAAACATTCGGAGAAGGCTTCCAGCAGAAAAAAAGATGAACCAGAGTATACAAAAGGAAAGCTAACTCTGAACAAGAGGAATAACTCAGAAAATGGGAAAACCAGAACTTAAAACACAAAATAATCAGTATTCAAACTGGCATTTAGTTGGCAACCCCAAAATGTTAGAGGAATGAATGATAGCCACAAATAAAAGGAACTCTAAGAGAACAAGAATGAGTTCTTAGAAATTAAAAACATTGCAGCAAAATAAAAAGTTAAATAGGTGTTAGAGGATAAAATGAAGAAAATTCATAGGAAGGAGAGGAGAATGACAGTAAGATTGAAAATAAGAAAGATAGAGGAGCTAGTCCAGGAGGCCCAGCAACTGATCAGTGGTTGCTCTAAATGGGAACTCAGAGAAGAGGGAATAAAATTATTTTTAAAATACAGGAAAATGTTCTAGAATGGAAAGATAAGATAAAAAGAAACTTTTATTTAAAATCTACTAAGCACCAGAAATAGTAAAGATCCATTGTCAAAAATTTTCAGAAACCCAGATATAAAAGAAAATCCTAAAAGATTCCAGAGCAGAAATAAAAAGAACATCTACAAAGGGACGAGAGTCAGGATGGGCTCCAACTTCTCCACAACAAAACTGTACATAGAAGATAACGGTACTGGGTCTTCATCATTGGGAAGGAAATGATTTTTGGCCCAGAATTCCACAGCCAGGCAGACCACTAATCAAACATAAGGAGAAAAAGGTGGCATTTTCATACAAGTAAAGATACAGATTATTTCTTACCTGGGCTTAAGTAAAAGTGGGAGAGAAACAAGGTGGGTCAAGATCTTGGGTGCAGGAAGAGTAGAGTCCAGCAGGGCAGACTAGGACTATTACAGGAGAGCACTGGGCAGGGCAGCCGTGTGTGTGTGTGTGTGTGTGTGTGTGTGTGTGTGTGTTTGCGCACGTGCATGCTTGTGTATGGGGGGAAGAATCCCTCAGAAAAAAGGGAATTCAATACAACATCTGATACGGTGACCTAAAGACATGCCATGAGTACACTGATGACAGACAGCAGGAAGTGAAGTAGGCAACTGGATGAAACCAAACAAGACACTCTCCAAGGGAGGAAATGCAGTCATGTGCATTCCTTTACTTTGCAGAGGACAAATTTACTATGCCATAATGATGCAAACTACCGATTATTGATTTAACAAAAATGGTGAAATAACTATATTAGGAGGATGTGGACAGGTGAGGAGAGGACAGCCTAAGAGAGTTAAGTAACCATTAATCTTAACACCGTAATCAATAGATAATGATGACAGTGGATAAATCAGGAAATAATAGTGAAAGCACGTTATTTTGAAATGTAGGAGAAATCAGCAGAAGAAAACACCTTAAAGATGTTAAAAGTGCTGGCATCAGGGGAACAGGAATGATGAATGGAACAGGCTAAGATGAAGGCCATTGTTTCCCTTTTTTGATAAAATACAATTTTTAAAAACAAGGGCATGTATTACATTGATAAAAATAACGCAAATAATAAAAAAGAACTCAAGCTGAAGTATGAGGAAAACAATATGTAAATGACATTTGGAAGCCAATTTATTTTTGATTAAGACAGCTCTGCTATATAACAGTAGATAATTTTTAAAAAATTCAAATCAAGTGACAAATGAAAAATGGTTTCCTTAGAAAGGAAGATGAACCTGCATCCAGCAGAAATGAGCTTCTTTCCATTTCCAGATGAAAATTCATTGCTCATTATGAGAATACATATAGTATGTCTCTATCAGCCCACAACCCGAGTTGTTAAACTTAAAATTTAACAGTTTTAAAACTGTACAAAGGCCATGAAAAGCCTTTATAATGCTGTAAATTCCAACCTGGGTGGAGGCATGAAGTCCATACAAATTCTGCTTTCCTTCAACTTGAAGTAACTCAGCATGTAAATCCTAGGAATCAAGATGAATCTTAAAAGTAAAATACTTTTACCTTTGTAGGAAAAGCAGTCGAGCAGCATGTAGGTCAGCAAGAAAAGGATTCTAACTTCCACTCATCATGTATATACACCCAGTGTGGCCCCTAAAAGAGCTGAGCTGACTGAGGAAATGGAAGGCCTGAGGAAGATAGGAAGAAATAGATGTTTTCTTCGGCCACAGTGAGCCCTTCTTGGTGCTCTCTAGGTCTATTGGTCAACTGGGGCTGGGGCTGCCATGGATTACAAACATGAATGTACTTCTCAGAGCTCTGGAGAGTGAAGTCTATGATCAAGTTGATGACCGATTTGGTTTCTCTCCTGGGGTGCCTCTATTTGTCTAGCAGATGTCTTGTCTGTGTCCTGGTATGGACTTTTCTCTTTGCAGAGACCCCTGGTATGTCTTCTTCTTATTAGGGCACCACTTTTATTGCATATAATTGCAACCTTAATGGTCTCTATAAAGGTCTTTTCAAATATAGTGACACTGGGGTATTAGGGCTTCAATATATAAATTGGGATAGGGTGGCATAATTCAGTCCATAACACAAAGGATAGGCAAAGAGCTCTTCTAGAGTAAATTCTGTTTAACTCTGCTGGAAACAAAGTGGCCCTTCTTCAGAGTCTCCCAATGAAGAAAATGTGTTAGCCACAACTGGGACATCTATAAATGTGGCTGCTAGAAGCCACATCCCTTGACCAGCTGGTAGTGTCTGTTAACACTTGGGCTATCACAGAGAAGAGCTCCAGAGAGGTATGTTGCATGATGATGTCATAGTTGGATATGTGAGATGCATAACCAGAAGTGTTTCTGAAAGAATATCAATTTCCCAAGTCTAGGGACTTGAGCAAAGTCTGTCTCTGTCTCTGTCTCTGTCTCTCTGTCTCTCTCTGTCTCTCTGTCTCTCTCTCTCTCTCTCTCTCTCTCTCTCTCTCTCTCTCTCTCTCAGAATTGAATTCAGGGCCTTAGCACTGAGCTATATCATTACCCATGCTTCCTTTTTCAGACAGGGTCTTGCTAAGCAGGCTGGGCTCAAACCCACAATCCTCCTTCAGCCTCCCAAGTGCTGGAATTACAGGCATGAACCATCACGCCCAGCTAGAGTTGCTGCTTCTGTTTTCCACCAAGGGACTCTCCAAGCTGCATCAAAGTTCTGCTGTTGCAGGAGGAATCCAGATTTCTGGCACATGGCTCTTGGAGAGGAATCCCTGGGTGCTCTTTGGTGACCAGAGATTGTGCAGGGAAGGAAAAAATAGTCATATCTTACTGTATGACTATCCTGGGATAGTACTTAGGTGGTTATAACAATGTCAAAATAAATATTAATTTAACAAAATCTAAGACAACTCTAGTGAAAGGCTTATGGATAGGAAGGGCACAGTTGTCTGGGGAATAGAAAAGGGATCTAAACCCCATCTCTTGTGGAAAGAGGTCAATAAATTCTCATCTTTGATAGAAGAAAGTCAACAAATCCCTCCCAAAACCATACTATGGATTAGCAAATCAGACATGTGATTAAGAATATTTATATAAACACTAAAATAATCAGGTAACACAGAAGAAAATGGCTGCAAAGAGAGATAGAGAAGGATTTTGCTGTTTTGTTTTTAAAAATAATACCTTATAGAAAAGTTGATACCTCAAATTTTTGGCATGTGTAACTTTGATTAAAAGATAAATAAAAATTCAAAAATGAAAATAAATCATGCTAAAAAAGAAAGAAAATTAATCATTTCACTGTATCCTGAGATGACCCCTGGAAAAGGCCTCTACTCCCTCAGACACAGCCTCACTAATAGTAATAGTAACAACAATATGGTCACACTCATTCATTAGCACTTTAGTAATAAATTTCATTCATTCAAAAAGCATTTACTTGGAGTACTACTCAGCCATAAAGAAGGAGAAACTAGAGACATTTATAGCTAAATGGATGCATATTGAGGACATACTATTAAGTGAAATAAATAGGACACACATGTGTAAATACCAAATAGTTTCTCTAGTGTGAGAAACTGAAAGTGTAAATAAGGATTAAAATGATTAAAATGAATAATTGATAATTTGAAATAGGAAGAAGGTCCAAAGGGGTAGGGGAACTGGGAGGGGAAGGGGAAAGGAAAGAAGGGAAAGGAAAAATTATGAGAAAAGGAAAAAATGGAAACGAACTCATTGTAAATAGGGAAGGGTTGGGGGGGGGAAGGGAACACAGGGAATGGGGAAAAAATAAGAACCAAGATACATCATGTATAGGTACAAGCACCCAGTGATAAATGTAAGCGTATTGTATACCTAAAATGTACCAATAAAAGAATTGAAGCAAAAAAAAAAAAAGCATTTACTGAGCATTTGCTACATGCCAGGCTACAGTACTCATGATGATCCAGGTTCCTGCTCCTATAGGTTTTATATTCTAGTGGAGCAGATTAAAAAACACATAGCCAACTAAATAAATTATTTCTCATAATATGGAGGCATTTGATAACATCAAAGGATAATGATTATTTAGACTGGCTAGTCAGGGGAGGGTTTTTGAAAGAAGAAAGGTTTGCATTCAGGCTTGAGTAGTGAAGGGGCTAGAGCATCCCACACAGCATCTTAGGAGTGGATTCCTTGTTCTCCTGGCTCCACACTTGGCCGCTTCGAGATGAAACTCTCTCTTTTGTGAAACTTGTTGTTTCAGAGATTGGCAGGGAAAATGCACTGATTTGGTAATGGCAGCAAGGAGATGGGGCTGCACAGAGTAGCACTGCACTCATCCACACCTCCTCGGGCTCTGTGTGCTGGCTTTGATGCTGGGTGCAGAGTGGAGGTGCCATCAGCCCACTTCACAGAAGAGGAAACTGAGGCTCCAGTAGCACAGCAGTTACTCTGTTCAGCCATATCTGAACTCTGTGTGCCCAGCTGGTGGTCAGGTGCTGGGTTCCCAGACTGCAGTATCTGGAGGGGGGCAGGGATGTCAGCAAACCAGCCATGATGAGCCCGCCTTCCAGGAACCTCAGCTGCCTCTGGGGAAATCTCTCTCCATACATCTCAACCCACGTGCTTCATTCCCCAGAGGAAACTGGATGTTGGCATTTGAGAGCATCATAAATGGGCAAAGGACAGAGGTAGTTTGTACAAAAGGAAATATGGTTACTAAACAGATGTGAGGATACACAGTCAACCTGTCTGGTCTTCAAAGAAATGTGTTTCCACCTTTTAAAGGAATGGCAATAACAAAGAGGGGGAAAAATCTCCATTTTCCCTGCTCTATGAGCAGTTCTCCTGCCACCATGTGAGAATGTATGCCTGCTTCAAATTTGTTTTCACCCACTCCTTGGTCAGGAGCACCGCTCAGCTGCTGAGCCAATCTGGGTTTGAGTCAGTGACACTGAGCCAACCAGAGACATGACCGATGAGATGAGAGCCTCAGCAGCCTGACAGTCCCTCATTCCCTGACCTCACTTGTCCAGAGCCACAGCTTCCACACTAGCGCCACTGAAGGAACAGCAGCCAAGTTAACTGGGGCTGTGGCTGCCACAGTTGGGGTGGCTGCTCTGGGACTGGAA
The DNA here is from genome assembly GCF_000247695.1 of Heterocephalus glaber. The sequence continues at coordinate 14,318,570 of NW_004624730.1, read as the reverse complement.
TTAGAATTGTGTTTGAGAGTCTTATCATTGGTTCTGCCAGGGACACTTCTCTGAAGAAATAGCTTTTCTTCGCCATTCTGGGCTTTGTCTCAGAGGCTATGGGGCTCTTTTGCCAACTGGTGGCCTTTCTTTTCCTCTCCACCATGTGAAGGAGCTGTCTCCACGTCCCACAGTTCTTTCTCCTATGTCTCATCTGCCCTATGTCTTCCTTTCTGTGTAACTCCTTCAGGGAGTCTGGGGGAATGTGACTGGCTCAGGGTTTGACAGAGGGAAGACAAATAAATACTGTATTAATAAGGTGGGGGGAAAAGACAGAATGTTCAAATGCCTGGAGGTAGGAAGAAACTTGGTGTGTGTGAGGGCTAGCCAGGAGGTCAGTGTGACTGGATTGTAAGCAAGGGGAGAAAGTACATGTGAAAGGTAAAAGAGGTAGGCAGAAATCAAATTCTGCCAGGCAGAATTAGCACTTACAAGGAGTTAGATTTTATTTTCAATTGATGGGGAGTCGTTGGGGAGTTTTCAGGAGAGTAGTATTAAGATCTGATTTATACTTTAAAAGATAAGTCTAGTTGCTGATTGAAGGCAGGATTGGGGCAGTGATGGAAAGGGGAGGCAGGATCAAGCCAGGAGTATAATTTGGAGATTCTTGCAGAATTCTAGGCAGGATGGAGGTTGTGGAGGTAGAACCCAACAGGCAGATTTGGGCTGGGAATCTTAACTTAAGTAGAGCTCTAAAGGGCAGCTAAGGGTGGGGGAACTTCAAGGGGAAAGAGGCAGAAGGAAGAAATTCTACTTCTGCAGCTGGTCTCCCCAAATTCTCAGGCTCTATTTGACACATGTGAACAGGAGCTCTGGGCAGGGGTGGTTGAGGCGCTTGAGTGATTATGCAGGGAATAAAGACTTGCCAAATTGCTTTAAACTCAGCCCATCTCCATCGTGGCTTTCACTATACTTGACGGGAGCATGTAACTGAGCTTGTAAATAACTGTGCTTGGAGGCAGAGCTGGGAATTACGCCCCTCTAGACAGCTATTCAGTGGCTGAGAGAATAGAGCCCACTTGCTGTAATGCTATGCATTAAAAAGCACTTACGCTGCTAAAACCAGCATTAGAATTGCACATAAACATTGCTGTCATGCTTTCAATGGGACTCTGGAGTCCAAGTGGGACTCTCAGTGTCTGCAGAGGGCAGAAAAGCCATCTCGGGCAGTATGATGATTTCTCCCAGGCAGCCCACTGAGCAACACCACCTCTCTCCTGTGGAGAATCCCCTCTAGAAATGCAGAGAAAAATGAGCTTATTTCTAAGCCAAGATTAAACTGGGTCCACACTGCACAAAGATGATGGGCCTTCTTGAGAAGAGAAATGAAACTAAAGCATTAAAGTATATCTATCCCATGGAGGCAGGAGGGGATAGTCCTAGTGTTCTTGGGAGTCACATGCAGCAGCAGGCACAGTGCCTAGCACATTGCAAGCTATGAATGAATGAATGAATATCCATAGAGTTCCAACATTCTAGTCTTACTAATACTTTATTCATTCACTTTCTGTTTAAGCATCAAATGAATCTATTGGGCCAAGTCTCCGGGAAGGGGCTTCAAGGTTATATGTGAACAACTGGTACCAACCTATGAATTTTTGCTACATACCCAGTGCATCTATCATACCTGGTAATTCCTTCCCTAATGTTATCTGAAGTCTAGAATTATCCATGACTGAGCAGCAAAAAGTGTGTTAAAGATTAAGTAGTCAGCTGAAGTATCACCACTGGGCCACAGTCTATCCTAAGAAAATAATTGCTGGGATTAAACAACTGTTCAGATAATCATCAACTCTCAGATTCACTGTGCTCTTAAAGAAGTAAAAAAGAGATATTTCTGAAACCTCAAGTGCCCAGCTTGGGGGAAAAAGACCGTGGTTAAGAACATGGCCCTGTTGTGAAGCCAGCTTTTATGCACTGTGCCTCATTGCCCATCTATAAGAAACAATCAAATTACTACTTATCTTACCAGGATGCTACAAGGATAAGTAAGTCAATATATAAGGCCACTGTACTCAGGTCTGAAGTATAAAAACTTCTCATGGGGGAGAAAAAAACAAAGTTCTTTTCAAGCTCTGAAACAGCTTGTCTGGAGTCTTGTCACAAAAGTCCTTCACTGGGCTTTACTGGCCTTTAATGCCAGGTTGACTGTTATATAAGGTATAGTCACCCATAACTTATGTGTTTCTTTGACAAAGTTAAAAAACATACATTAAAAAAGTATAGTCCTGATGTTAGCTGAGGAGATGATAAGCTTCAACAAAAATTCAACACAAATTTATCTGAACTTTTACAATAAAAAAGAGTCTATTTTCTGTTTGTTCATCTAAAAAAGATATAAAAGAAAAAAGAAGAAAATGATACAGAAAATTATTATCACCTCTTGGCAATAAACATTAAGAAACAGTTATGTTTCTGGTCTTCCCTTCCTGAAGACAAGAAAACATGCTACACTTTTCCAAAATGTAACCATAAAAACGTCTAAAATTTTAAGAAGTTCTGGTACTTTTGTGGTGTTCTGGAAATCATCTATATCTTGATTTGTATGGTGATGACATGTGTATATATTTACATTAACATTATTGAGACATTCATGTACTTACTAACTGTATGTATGTTACACCTCAGTATAAAAAAAGTCCTAGACAATGAAGGATTAGATTTCAGAAAAATTCATTTACATGGAACATCTTATTTCCCAGTGTGGCCATATCATTTTGCTTCTCATACAGATTAATTATAAAAGTAGTTATTACCACTGACAGAGCATTAACCAATCAGCATACTCTATGCTAATTGCTATACGATTAATTCATTTACTCTTCACAAATTCTATATTTTCAGTTAAGAAGTGAGGTTCAGAGAAGCTAAAGCATAAGATCCTAAACAACAGAAAACTGTATCTGTAGTTGTAACCTGCCTGTCTTCTGAATCACTGTATCATCAGCACAGAGACTGCTATCTGGAATATGGTATGTACTCAGCAAATATTTGTGAAATGCAAAATCCTCTGTCCAATGTCACATAACTAATATTGGGAGATCCAGCTTGCTCTTTGAGTCTGACTGTAAAGTTCAAGTTCTTAACCATTCCATGAGAGTCACCCTCAAACAAACATCTGAGTCCGTGTATTAGCCTAAAGCCATGTAAACCAACTTTAGGAATATCAAATGGAAGTGTACCATATCTTTTTTTAAAAAGTATAAAACAGCTGTAGGTTTAAAGAATCATAATGGAATAGACATTCACATGACTACCACAGTTAAGAATCGCTGACATCAGCAGCAGCCTAGGAGCTCTGCATCTCACTTTGCATATCTCTAGAGGTAACCACACCTGGATTTTGTGTTTATCAATCTTTTGCCTTTCTGGATTGTTTTAACACAAGTTGGTATCCTTAAACCACACAGTGCTTTCTTTTTCCTGCTTTCAACTATAAATAGCAGATGACTTTTTCACCACTCTCACTACATTGCTCACTAATGAGTTCCAGTTCATTACTTTCTCTCCATTATTCTAGCCCATCCGCTCAATTATATTTTATTTTTAAAAAAGGTTTAATAATTCTTTTCCCAATATCATTATATCCTTTCTCTTTTCATTGAATTTATTCAGTAAGGTTTTTGTAAATATTTAAAAAGCAACTTCAGAGTGAGTGAGGGCTGATTTGTAGCATTGCTGATTTCCTTAGTGTAGATTTTCCAGCTTTGGATGATTTTAAGCTATCATCAAGATGCTCCCAAACAGAGAATTCTAGAAAAGATGCACATAATTGGCCCTTGCAAGCTGTTATAGGCCAACTCCAAAACATTTTAGAACTATATAAAACCTCAACCCTGGATAAGCCAAATGAGACATTTTCTTCTTATGTCATGTTACATTAGAGCAACCAACTGGACCAAGAAAACTAGATATCAGAGGGCAAGAGAACCTTTAATATAAAGCACATAGGTTAACATGTTTAGAGCATAAAATGGGGTGGTACTAGCTTCCTATATCTTCTGTAATAAATAACCACAAATTTAGTGACTTAAACAACTTCCGGAGGCTGAAAGTCTAAAATGAGTCTTACAGGGCTGTAATTACTATAGACAGTTAAGTTAGATAGGTTTTAATATACAGTCAGAGAAGATTATGCCCTCAAGGAAGTCAGTACAAAAAATAAAGAGTTGTGACTGGAGGCAAATCTGAAGAGAGACGGGCCTCAGAACGGAGAAGCAGTAGTCTCCCTAGAGATAAACACCAACTTGAGATTATACTCTAATTAGCACCACCTGGTTCAGTGGGCTCACATGAGTATCCGATGAATAGGTGGGTGGCCAGGCCAGAAGATCTGGGCCTGTACTCCCCTCCCTTCCCAAGAAAGCCTTCGGTCTTTTCATATACCCTTGCTATGTGACTCATTTCCCTATTGGATCAATATTAGTTAAGCAACTATACTTGTAATCCTATAGGTTGATCATGGTTTGACCCATGTTGTACCTGCATTGTGACTTTGCTGTATAAATTACCCCTGACAAAGGGCCTCAGTGGCCACCCACTCCTGGATGGAAACCCAGGAGCTATTCTTCTCTTTAAAACTCTCCTAGCTTCCTCTTTTGCTTCACGACTTCACTCTTCAGTGCTGACGACTATGAACTCGGCACATCTGACATCTAACAGGTTGGGAGTTATATTTTTCCTATATCACAATCAAAATGCCAGCAGACCTATGCTTCCCTCAGATACTCTATAGGAGAATCAATTTCCTTGCCCCTTCTAGAGGTTAGAGCTGCACTCTACTTTCCTTGTCTCACAGCCCTTTCCTGAGCCAGCGACATGCATCTTCTGTCTCACACTCTGCTTCTTTCCCACAACTCTTTTTTTCTTTATCAAACCTCTCTCTGTCTCCTTTTATAAGGTTACGGTGATGGCATTTAAGGTCTACAGGTACAATCCAGGATAATTTTACCATCTCAAATTCCTTAGCTTACTGAAATCTTCAAAGTTTCTTTTTCCATAGATTCTAGAGATTATGAGCTGGACACATTTGGGGCCATTATTTAGATTCCCAGAAGGATAGGGAAGGTAGAAGTCAAATGGTAAGTATCTAGCCCTGTATCATCCATTCTTGACCTCACTTCAGGTGAGAAGTTCATGCCGATGACACAAGAAATACTTTAAAGTTCTATCAGATACCGTATTATTGTGCAGTGATGCCAATTTGTTCATATACCCTTCTGAAATCTAAAATATTTGTCCCTACTAGTGTTCTTCACACACAGTATGTTGGGAAAGAGAGGAGGAAGAGAAACAATTACTGTGGACCATAGCTTCTATAGTCCCAATTTCTACAGCTGGTTCTGAGACCCATGTTGAATATCCTAGGTACCAAGGAGTCTGGGGTCCCAGCCACTTCTGATTTACACTTAACATGGGTGCAGGTAGCATAATGTCATCAATGTGATGAGGCAGGACAATGTTCTCTGGGTTTTCAATGTGGTTGAAATCCATCCACTATGTAGCTGCTGCCTCAGGATGCCATGGTGGACCATTCTACAAGGCTTGCCACTTCTGTGGATGTCACTGAGCCTTGAAGCATAAGTCCTCTAATCTTATTTCCCCAAACTAAAGGAGGGCCTGTCAAACTCAACCAAAGTTGTGTGTGTGTGTGTATGTTTGTGTGTGTGTGTGTGTGTGAGAAAAGCAGCTTAGCTGGATTTTTTTTTTTAATCTCAGCTAAAGGGGGTTGGAAAAGCTGGTTCTGCAAGTAAATGAATGAGTTTTTCTTTTAATCTTATTCTCAGACAAGTCATTTTTTGAATTTAAGAGCCATAATTTGCTGCCATTGTCTATCTGATTTCACAGTGACCACTTGTCCCAAAGCTGTATATGCTTCCTGCCTAACTGGGTTGGCTAGGATAAGGGAAACCCCTCAGGGTGTGAGAGAGGAGATTCTCTGAGTGCAGAGCAGGATGGGAGCTCAGGAAACATCAACAAACTCTTGGAAATGTGATCCACACCATTTCCCTCATTCACACAGTAGTGGCTCTTTTGACATCTCCATTCCCAGCCAAACCTGGAGAAATCCCTTCATGTCCTCATTGCTATCCACTCTTCAACCACTTCATGCTACTTCCCTCTGACTGTCCTGACATCTTTCCATTCAGCGGTTATCTAGGAGACACATTTTAATTATCTTACTTGTCTTCCAGCCACCTTCTTGCACTGCTTACTTGTGTTAGATTCTCTCTGTTTGCATCTCCAGATCCTTTCTTCATCCTTCCCATCCTATCTTGTGTCCCAGATTACATCAAGAGATCTCTATGACTTTGCACTAACTGGTTTGGCCAGTTAAAGTTCATGTAGGAGATTAGAAAGAGAGAGGAGACAAAGGTCAGGGGATTTACTCCCTGCCCAGGTGTAGTTTGGCAGTTGCTGGGCAGCCCACTCTGACAGCTGGAGCTCTTCTGGACTCAGGAAGCCCCTCTCTACTCATGGTTCTTCTGGCCTAGGCATGGGAGTACTAACCTGTCATTGGCTCTGGGCTGCTTCATTATTCCATATTGGTTTTCCTTAACATTACTGATTCTTTTGTTAGCTGCTTTTTGCCATTATAAAGAACATCTGAGATCACAAATTTATAAAAAGAAAAGATTTATTCTGGGTCATAGTTTTGGAAATTCTCAGTCCATGACTGATTGGCTCTATTGCTTTTCAGTTTGAAAAAAAGACAGCACATCATAGAATGGATCCCTTTGGAGCAAAGCCATTTATTTTATGGCCAGGAAGAAAAAAAGAAAGTAGAGAGGGTTCAGGATTCCTCTATGCCAGTGATGGTGAACCTTTTAGTGACCGAGTGCCCAAACTGCAACCCAAAACTCACTTATCGTAAAGTGCCAGCACTGCTACCTATGTGCCCTATTATCCAATACTCAGCTGTTGGGGCGATGCTGGCGTTAATTGGCTTGCATACCCATGCATGCCAAAGGTTTGCCACTACTGGTGTGGCCTCCAGTGACCAGAAGATCTTTCACTAAGACCCCTTTCTTAAAGGTCCCACTACCTCCCAATAGCTCAAAAATGGGAACCAAGCTTTTAACACAGGGGCCTCTGGGGGCTATTCCAGAACAGAGCCATAAGGATCTCACCTCAGATAATTGCTTATTAAAATTCTTAATCATCCTTTCTTAATGTGTCAATATATATGTATTTCCTCTTGTTTGAAACAGATTTTTCATTTGGCCTTCTTTTGTGATACTTCACTCACCTGCTTTCATCCAATTTTCCCTCTCCATTCTGTCTCTTTCTGTAAAGTAGGTTTCTCCTACTTTACCTAACTAGAAGTTTCAGAATTCCACAAGTCCTTAGCCCTCTTTTCTTTCTACTGATTTCCTTTCCAAAACACATTCTTCAATATCCACATCTTTTAGCTCACAGACTTGTCACTCCAGCCACACCTGTCCTTTAGGATCCAGACTCATACATTAACTTCATTTTTTTCTACATTTTCATCTCTTAAATCAGTAAAGGATTTTGAGAGCCTTTTGTGTTCCAGACCCATTCTAGGTGTGTTTGGAGATGTTAAAAAGGACCTTCAATTGCACTTGTCCAAACTGAATCCATGATTTTTTGTTACTCTTTCCTTTCAGTGGTTCCTTCCCAGTGAAGGATATCAAAACCACGAATGCAACCCAGCAACCAGAACCTCAGAAACAACTTTGATGTCTCTCCTTTTCCCATTCTCCATAGCTAAATGATCAAGCTTTATCAAAGTATCTCCTAAATAGCTCTTAAATTGAACCAATTTTCTCTATATTTAATGACTATTTTAGCCTAACCTGCCCTCTTATTACCTTACAGCACTATGGTAATCTCCTTTCTTGTTTTCTTACTCCAATAAATAGTAAACTTATTGAGACACAAATCTTGTCAAACTATAACCAGCCCTAGATTAAAATCTTCCAATGTTTACTGCTTACTCTTATAAAAGCCGTGCGGGCCCAGGCTCCTGCCCATCTCTCCAATCTCTTCTCAAATCACACTTCCACACTCTATTCTCGAGCCCCTCTTGCCTTCCTTCTTTTCCTACAATTGTCACATTTCTCCTGCCATGGATCTTGGCTCTTGCTGTTCTCTTTGTTTAGAATACTCTCCCTCATACCTACTTTACTCAGCAGCAAACTCTTACTTATTCTTTAGCCCTCAGCTAAAATGTCACATCATCAAAGATACTTTCATTGGTACCTCTTTCAAAACTACATCACACAGTTATTGACTATGAAATAATCATACATACATACAATTGCCTTTTATATCCATGAATTCTGCATCTATGGATTCAACCAACCACAGATCAAAATATTCAGAAAAATTTTTGTCTGTACTGAACATGTACACACTTTTCTTGTTATTCTCTAACCAATCCAGTAAAACAACTACTTATACAACATTTATATTGTACTAGATATTATAAGTAATCTGGACATGATTTGAAGTATACAGGAGGGTGTTTATACATTACATGAAAATATTATACTACTTATATATAAAGGACTTAAACATGCACAGATTTTGATATTATCAAGGGCCCTTAAACCAATTCTTCACGAACACTGATATATGACTGTGTGTATATTAACCTCTGCCTCTTGTTCCTGATAGAGAGTTCCTAAAACCCTTGAAACTAGGGATATTCTAAGTGAAATTTTGTTCTGCTGTTTGGTCTTTAGCCCCAGTTCTTGACACAGAGTTTCTTCTAAGACCTTTATAATTTCCTGAATGATATGAATATCTCATTCAAAACCCCTAAATACCTTGGATTTCCTGAATGATAAGAGTTTATTTGCTCTAGTGAGAGTAACTTTTGGTGGACTCATGGATGAGGGCTGGTTACCAAAAAAACCAAGTCATGGTTAGAAGCCTGGAAACTTCAGCTCTACTCTCCATCTTCTGCGAAAGGGAGAGGAACTGGAAATGAAGTTAACCGGTCATGTCTGTATGATAAAGCCACCACAAAAATCTGAAAATTATACGTTCATATCCAGGCTTGGTGAACAAAAACATGTTCATTGGCCAGGAGAGTGGAGCACCCCAATTCCACGAGGACACTTGTGGTCCTGTGCTCGGGACCCTCCTGAACCTTAGCCTCTGGGCTTCTTCATCTGGCTGTACATCTCTATTCTTTGTAACATCCTGTATCTTTATAATAAACTGGTAAACCAAAGTAAGTGTTTGCTTGTGATCTGTGAGCCATTCCAGGAAATGGCTAAACCCAGGAGGATATTGTGAGAATTCTCAATACATAACCAGTTGGTCAGTATATATAGGTCACAACCTGGGACTTGTGAGTAGCATCTAAAGTGTGTATGTGGAAGCAGTCTTGTGGGACTAAACTCCTAACCTGTGGGATTGGTGCTAAATATGCATTCTTGTCAGTATTGAATTGAATTGTAGGACGCTTAGCTGGGTTGGGAGAATTTCTTTGTTGTGGGAAAAATCCCACATATCTGGTGTAAGAAGTGAAGCATTGAGAGTGGTGTCAGTACAAGAAGAGTTTGTTTTTTTACACTGACTGACTCTCAAAGTATTAGGTATCTCTCTTCACAGCACATATCAAGGTAATTTTATATTTATTTAATGCTTTTTTGTATTTAATGCTTTTTGTATGTTATTTTGAATAATAGACAGTAATTATGCATGAGGTGAGTGGCCATATGTGTTTTGTTCAACAGGACCATCGCTAGTGCCTAGCACCTAAATCTCAATAAAGATTTGGAATGAAAGGTTCAAGGAAGAGGGAAACTTGTAAGAATAAAATTCAGGCTTATATCAATTTCAGGAACACTTTGTGCTATTTCTCAAAGGCTTTGGAGGAAGTCTGGTGGCTTAATAAATGTTGATGCCACAAAACAGTGACTTTGACCTGTGAGAGGATTCTGAGAGATAGTCACACTGTAGTCCAACAGCTAGTTCTCGAAGCTTGAATAGTAACATAGTTTCTCAGTGTGTTACATAATAGACTCTATTGACTAGAAATGTGTATTTCTTAGTGGTTCAATCATCTCCCTTACTTTTATTAGAAAAACAACATGGTTTAATTACTAATATTTAACTTAAAATTCACCAAGAGCAAGATTAGAAGAAATAGAATGATCAAATTATGAACAATTATTTTTATTAACCCTTGACCAGTGTCAATCACAATTTGCCTTTAATTTATATCTCTTTTAGAATCAGACAGGACTCTTTAAGTAAATTTTATAAATGTGTTGATTTCATGCTAGTGTTTGCCCATGGGAAATTGAGAACTATAGAACTCTGGCTAATCCTGTAGTTTATGGAGGGCAACTCACATGATAATCGCTTAACCTCTCATTTGCCTTGTGTTTTACTTAAACAAAAGAGGTCAAAGTTTTCATTCTAGGAATCCCAATGATTAGTGATAGCATTTATTGAGCATTTACTATGTGCCATGCACTCACTGTCCTGGCCTTTTACACAAATTTTTCTGTATTAATTCTTTCAATATTTTTCTTTTACAGATAGATAAATTGGAGCTCAGAATCTTATACCTATCACCTCCCAAATCTTACTGCTCTTATTTACTGAAAAGTCTTATTCTCCCCATTCTTTGGCCAGATGTAAGTAAACAACAGCCTGTCTCATTCAGTTTCCTATACCTACAGCCTGGCATCATGCCCTGTATGTACATCAACAAGTATTTGATGCAAATAAAAACTTTTTTTAAAATATTGAGTTTAGAATTTGAAAGATTCAAGGGGAGAAACAGCTTATTTTAAGCAGACAACTACCAACTTGACATTGTGGTAGGCCCAGGAGTACGTATGGAAGGAGAAACTGTGACATAATACAATCAGATAATACCCATAAAAACTTAGCTCTTGCCCAGAAGGTAGTAAGGACTGGGTAATGATTTAAAGATGGTATAGTATCTTTGATCAACAACTTACTTTGCCTTGTATAATATTGACAAATTACCTCTCTGAGAACTTTAGCAGGGATGTTTAAAGATTAAATGAGATAATGCTGTAAAGTGCTTAATCAAGAGCCTAGCTCAAAGTTACTGATCCACATGTATTAATTTTTTACTGGTGGGAGGTAATGCTGTATGTGGCTAACTGCATCAGATGCTATAGAGAATTCAGAAAATTGGGACTGGAAAATCCTCAGATGTAGTGAAAAGAGTTCAGTACAATGGTGAGAAATAAAGAGATGTTTTGATCACAAGAGTGAAAAAAAAATGAAGATTGGAGACTAGGGGTATAGCTTAGTGGTAGAGTGTGTGGTTAGCATGCATGAGGGGCTAGGTTCAATCCCCAGCACAAAAAAAGAAAAAAGAAAGAAAGAGAGAAAGAAGGAAAGAAAGAAAGAAAGAAAGAAAGAAAGAAAGAGAGAGAGAGAGAAAGGGGATAATTAAGACACTTATCTGATAAGCTTAGCTGAAAGTCAAAAAAGAGATTTTGACTGGTAGGTAGGACAGAGAGCAAACAAGGAGTTCTGTGTTTGTTTTAAATACAAGAGTAATGTATTATTTTAAGAAAGAAAGGAAAAAATAAGAACAGAAGGAAAAATAAAAATGAGACAGGCAACAAATGTGTGTTTGGTTAGTGTAGAACCCATACTCACTCTCCTTTGCTACTCCTTATTGATGGTGGGGATAGGTTTTCCTCCTCAATTGCCCACATGGTTCTTCCATTAAACCTAGCAAGGCAGTACATAAAGACTTTAATCCTACCTATGTGCTTATTGGTCATATGACCTTACTCTGGTCATTTAGCCTCTCTGTATCCTCCCTTGAACCATGAAGATAATGCTGCCAATCTTGCAGGGCAGCCTTTAGAATTAGAGACAAAAAAGACAAATGACTTTAAATGTGATTAATAAGTAGTAGTTACCATGTTATTAGTAGATCACATTTACATTCCAGCCCCCAGTTTTATAAGCTGTTTATTTCACCCCATAGTAAGTTTCTGGATGTCTGTTCTGTTTTCTGCCAGTTCTGTGTTCAGTAGCTTGCTTGTGTGATACTACTAGCTACTTTCTTCCCTAAGTATCCTGCCTGTTGAATCTATATTATTGCAGTGAAGCAAAATTAAAATATTAACACAATATTCCTGTTTAGATACCTAATTATGCCTCAATCATACATATTTTGTGGGATGTTTGGACATTTTTACAAGCTGGTGCCGAGAAGAGCTTATTAGCATTTAAAAATAGAAGTTTAATAGTGAAGAATCCATATCTCAAAACACAAAATCAGAGATTACTTTCTCATAATAACAGATGGCAAGGACAGCATGTCTTAGTTGAACAAATAGCTCTTTTTGGAACAATCTGGAGGCATATAGGTTTATTTTTCCCAAGAATAAGATTCTAGTTTTGGCTGAATCATACAAAAAAGGTCCTCAAAGAGAAAATTAATAAACTGTTTGCAAGAAAATAGTGTTATCACCAGAAAATCAATTTTTATTATTAACATATTTACTAACTCCATAACTTTTGTGCTGATTCCAATATTTCCCCAAATTTCCTCAAAAAAGCCCTGAGTGTTCAGAATCACTAAGACCTTGTGCTTTATCTCCTAAGCTCTCAATCTATCTTTCAACAGGAAACATTTATTTCCACAATATTAAAAAGCACCTTAGTAAGTTTCTGTAGTAGAAATCTTTAGAGTATTTAAAAAAATTAAATCACAGAGCCCATTATGTCTGATGTCTATGTTTCCAGTAGAATCGTTTTAAAAAAGGTAAATCTGGTCATAAAGCATGGCAGCTCACTCACACCTGATACAGTGTTGCCACATTATTGTCCCATTGGCAAAATTTTTCCATTAGGTCTGATAATTAACAATACATTTTATGAATTTAGTTTTCCAACTGCCAATCAATGAAGTACTTTATTAAGGAGCTCAGAGATGTTATCAACAGGCACTGCAAGTTGTCTACTAAAAATTATTGACATTTTCAGTCACCTGGGGACCCTTCAGCCTAGAAATGAACGATCAGAAAAAACGACAAAATTTCATTTGTACCTATGTTCGGGAAAACGCAACTTAGTTTTGAGATGACTTCACACTTTCTAAATGCCCACAAGATGGCAGTACTGCCCCTGGGTCTTAATTGGGCAGCAGGCAGCAGAGCCTGAACTAAAGGAACAATATAAACATTGTCCAAAAGCCAAAAGGACTTCAAGACAGGACTGAAGAAGGTTGCACTGGAATGTAGAAATTAGGACAGTAGAGGTCTGGATCAACTTTCAATTCAAGGATAACGGTTGTAAAAATCCTATAATTTTATACATTCAGGTGCTGGTTGCTTCTTGAGAAAGATACAAGTAATATCTACGAGCCCTTTTTTTATTATGTTTCCTATGGTTTATCTTCTTATCACTTGTCAAGAAAGAAAATTGGGGCCTGGGATTTCTTTGATGAAAAAATTTCAGGGTAAACCCATACATGACTCAGGGCATCTATTCTGGTTCAAAAGAAAATAATTGGAAGATAATTTTTCAAGAAAAAAAAAGCATAAATTAAAAATATATATTTATATTTGTTGGCTTAGATATCTTTTCTTCCTTAAGTTTTTACTATTATGGTGTACTAATAGATGTTAACATCAGTTACAGTATTATTGGACATGGTAATTTCTTAGCCTAACTATATCCCTGGTTTATATGATGTGGTTATAGTATTCCAAAGCTTGGGTAGCTTGAGGGGGTCTATGTTAGTGTGTGCTGATGCTTTGTATAACATTAGAAAATTTATTCTTAAAAGGCCAAATAGTTCTTAGTGTTATGGGGTTCTGGTTACCCTCTCCCCTGGTCTTCTTACTCTTGGGTCCCAAAAAACATAAGGCTTTGCCAATAGGAAGACAGTAACCCCAAATAAGATTACATTGATTCTATTTTCCACAAGAGGGACCTTGTTTTTATCTCAAGAAGGAAGAATTTTAGGTGCTTCTGATGAACTATGATGGGTTACCCAGGAAAACCAGAAGATATTATCCTTAAATAGGGGCTGGTTAGTTTGAGTAATGCAACAATGTAGGCTCTGAATTCCAATGCTGGCTCTAGAAAATTTAAAAATAACAGCACTTATTCTTGACATTATAAATTGAAATAAACTTTCCAGAAAAACAAAATGTGAAGGATTCTAAAATTTGTTTGCACTTTGAGCTAAGAAGAACACTGATAAGAATTACCCCAGAAAATAATTCAACCAAAAAAAAGAGCTATGAATCAAAACATCCACTTAAGTCCTTTTGTTTGTACCATTCCGTCAAATTTAAAGTAATTTTGAACTTCCTTTCCTGAAAAAAAAAGTCATGTGCAAAAATAGTCATTGTAGTACTATCTGTAATTCTGAAAAGCAGAAAAAATAAATGTCAAATGGTATTATAGTGACTAAATAGATTTCAGTGCACCTAGCTACTGGCTGAAACATTAAGCAGCTTCAAAAATGAGTATAAGCACCATTAAGTAACATTTTTAAAATGCTGGTTTCATGAGGCACAGTGAAAATAATGATCTGCAATGGAACCAAGAGCACAATCTCCATGCTGTCAGTTTAGGCTATTCCAGTCTTAGCAGGGGGCTTCTCTCAAACAGAATTCAGTGCCCCGTATGTTCAGGAAATAGCAAAGATAGAGTATAGCTGTTCTTCCAGAGCAAGGCCTAATGTCAGCATCTGTCTGCCCCGGTAGCACACTTTTGCTTTGTTGCAGAACTGAGCTTGGTGTCAGGATGTCCAAAGCAGTATACTCGGCTTCTAAGCGATCAACCACATGGTCTATCACGCTAAGCACTCTGCTGTGTTCCTGAGTGCAGCCTGAAAAATGGAATCAAAGAAGTCATACCTGTCCCCCCCCTTCATGCTGCATTGGTCTAAATCAGTGGAATAAAAGATGCTATAAATAAGAAGAGGAAAATCAACTTCTACTTTTCTACAAAGTAATATCCACTTTATAGTAATATCACTATGGATTATAGTGTAAAAGTTTGATTTTCACAGGAATGAGTCTTTTCTCCCAGCATCTTTGAACCAACTCCTTACCTTCCTCCCTTTTATGTCTTCACAGACTGCAACCTAGTTTTCAAAGTGATAGAAATATAAATCACACCACATATGTCCAAAATAAATATTAATTAATTATGAATAGGGCTATAGGTTCTTCAGAAGCTTTATTGTTGGGGAAAGGGTCAGGTCTTCACATAGTCCAAGAGTCCACATAGTTGACAGTTAATTGCATATTGATTTTGTACAGATACAGTTTAATGTAAGCCCATAAAGTTCCAGCTTCCTAACCACATAGCCTTCAAAGTTGACACAACAGTACAGGAGGCAGTAGGACTGGGAGAGGTGGCTCTGACTCAGCAAGCTCCCCTCCATGTCCCTGTTTCTCCTTCAGACCTGACTTCATTTACTAATGATCCTGTTTCTACCAGCATTCCATTGGCTGAAGAGTTAGAAGAAAATTCAAGTCAATTGTAGTTGTCTACAAATGTCAGTGAGACAGACCTTAATTATTTTGTGAATTATTTCCTGTGTAAGCTAGAATAGATATTATAAATTACCCGGAAAAGATTAATTCTGTCTTTGTAACCAATTTGGATGAAAAAAGAATAGCTAGCAAGTTATTAAAATAATTCTAAATGCCAACTAGCTTTTATATAGAGGCTTTTTTTTTCTTTCCACTCTCAACATAAGAGATACTTAAATGTTGAATTGTCCTTTAAATGCTAGTCATGTTTAATCCTTGTCAAGTTTTGAGGTTTTAGTAGAAAAGTGATAGGGGTACAGGCTGTGAATGAAGTGCTATTTCAATTAAAAGTATCATAAAGGGGGCCGGGGATTTAGCTCAGTGGTTCCACAGCCTGCCTCTCAAGCTAAGGACCTGAGTTTGATCCCCAGAACCCCCCCCCAAAGAAAAGTATCATAAAGGCCTCCTGTCACTTAATTGTGTATGGTTTGCTCATGGGAGAGTTGAAGAGAGGTAGTAGAGGGGTGAGGAATAGGGGCCAAAAGACAGCTAGAATTTGGGCTGAGGTCAAGCAGGTCACTTCCCAGGGTCTAACACAGCACCACCTTCCCAAGAGATCCAGGCTTCATATAACAGCCAAATTCCCAGGGTTGATGCCAGCATCTATAAAGGAAGAGAATTAAAAACAAAACCAAAAGCAGTAATCATTTTCCTAGATTAACTTTCTGGTCCTTTTATTGCAATGGTTTTATACATGAATGGGCTACCTCCTGCCTCTGCAGCCAAAATTATTTCCGTCGTATATTGTGCTTATGGATAATGAATTGGAACTCAAGTCTGCTGAGTTTAAAGAGCTATTCCAGCTCTGTGTAAGAGCCAGGACTGAGGGGCTGCATGCATCAGTAAATCACCACTATGTTCTTGTCTGGTTCAAGGCCAAGAATGTAAGCATCCTCCAGAAGGTAATGAAAGGTTCCAAAGGTCTGACTTCTTATTAGCAAATTCAGGACACAAAAGTCATGTGCAATAAGAAAAAGAAGTTAAGGGCCGGGGATTTAGCTCAGTGGTTTCTCCGCCTGCTGCGCAAGCGCAAGAACTCGAGTTTGATCCCCGGTACCAAAAAAAAAAAAAAGAAGTTAATTTAAGAGAGTTAAAAAACAACATTACCCTGGAAATTAGATGCATGATGCATCTTTCTGTGCCAACTAGATGATTAGCAAATGGTTGGTGCATGACTCCATTCACAAACACTGAAGTGATTTACTCTAGGGTTCTCTGCCACCTTTCCCATATTGATAAATAGATAAAATCATGTTTTAGTATCTCGCTCAAATAAAAATATAAGGCAGGATCTACTCTACATTTTCACCAAATATTCCCTTTGCTTTTTAGAAATTATGTTTGGAATGGAAAAATAGTAGGAGAGATGCCTAGTCTACATTATTGAAGTTAGGAGGATTTAACCAAGATTTAATCACTAAACATTTTATCATAGTTAATAAAGTTAATATTTTGTTGCAATATTTTAAGAAATAAAGATTTAAAATTAATTTAAAATCCTTCATTTTCCTCTTCCTGGTGCCATTGTTTTCCCTCTCTCTCCCTATAAAAAAATCTGCATATGTTTGGCGTGTGACCAATCACTATTTATACTTTACTTTATACATACATATATCTGTAACTAATTAACTTTGTGAGTATTCTATAAAATTATATAGATGTTTACTTTCAACCTCATGTTCAGTTCTCCTGATTGAATTTCTTCTCCCATTAAATACAACTGTATAATTCCATGGACTATGCCATAATCCACCAATTTCTCTATTCATGAATAATAGATTATTCTCTTTTGTCAATGGACATTCTTGTCCATGTTTCTACATGCAACTACAATGAGCATGGCTATGTGATTTTGTATACCCCATTGGAACATAAAACTTGACATCCTGTTCTCTCTTCAAAAATAGAGGGAAAGTGGTGTTAAAGGCACTAAAATATAATGGTTTTTCACCTTTCTTCCAAGGTCTTTCTCTCTCTCTCTCAATTTGCCATTGTGTTTTATTTTTTAAAATTTCCTAATGTTGCTCTAAGAAAATTTTTTAAATGTAGATTATTATAGTGAATTTTACCTTTCATCTTTATATTGTGCAATATCTGCTTTAAATGCAAAAAGAAGCATACTTATTTCGTATGTGGAATCACTGAAATCTCCTGCCTTGCATTTCATAGCTCCTATAGTTGTATGCATATGTATTTCATTCTGACTAGGACAGGGGAAACAGAACAAAACTAACTCACTGTTTTCGTTTCACCTCTTGATTTGTGCACAGCCTACTAACACTCTCTTACCTTTTACTGAGGAGTAAGGGAGAACTGAAAGGAAAAGGAGCTCTGATTGTTTGATCTTTCCCTTCTCTTCTTTGCAACCATTTTCAGCATAACTAATTGGCTAATGTGGGGAAGTAATGTGAGTAAAAAGGACATAACAGGGTTTCTTGGTTGTTCACGGTTCTTCCAGTGCCACTGCCTTCTACTTGCATTTGAACCAAGTCTGGTTCAAATGCTAAGTATGGCCACTTCAGCAGCTCTCCATTTACTCCATGGAAAACTGAATATGTTTTCCTTGTATGCCCTCTGAGTCCTGCTGAACTCTCACATGTCCTGGGTCCATGGGAATTCTATACTCACTGGGCACCCTGAATGCTATATGAGAACAGGGCAGCAAGCTTCTGTGCACCTCTGCTTGTGATGTGCTCCATTGTCCTAAGGAACTTTACTTACAAGTATAAATTCAAAACTACAATTACTGGAAATCTTAAGACAGTGAAAGTGGAGCATTAAACCAAGCACAGGACTCTCCTGAGGGCAGAGCCCTGTCTGAGTGCTTGTGTCCCAGGAAATGGCCCTATATCTGCATGAACCTTTCTCTGGTACAGAAGCCCAGAAGTAGATTGCTGAGCACTTATGCATGTTATTAATTTTAACCTAATAGTAACAAAACGTTCCCATAATCACTGTTCAAATTTGCACTGACCAATAATATATGAATGTTTCCCTTAAACTACATTCTCACTCACACTTAATGATGGTATATTATTCAATTTTTGCCAATTGTGTCTTTCATTGTTATTTCCTTGTAGGGTTGAACAATTTTTCATTTTGTTTATTCTAGGGGTGTGAGATTTTTTTCTGTGAACTTCTTGTTCTTGTTCATTTATCTACTAGGTTGTCTGTCTTTGGGTATTAATTTATAGAAATTTGGGAAGTTTCTTTCTTAATATATTCTCAGTGCTAATCTTGACTGATGTATATCTTGCCAATGTCTTCTCATAGGTTATTTCTCATCTTTAAACTTTGTAATGTGGGATTTTTACACTACAAAAAATTAAATTTTGTTGTAGCCAAGTTTATTTATCTTTTCTATGATTATTTTTGTGTTTTCCTGCCCTAAAATAACAAAGATATTTTTGCACTTTTTCTAAATAGTTTTAAAGACTTTAAAAATATTGTTTCATTTTAAGCATTATAGATCCTTAAGCTATCTGGAAGGTTTTGTTTTTGTTTTTTGTCTTGTTTTGTTTTGCAATATTGGAGATTGAACCTTGGGCCTTCACACTGAGCTACATCCCCAGCCTTTTTTTTACATTTTGACACTGGGTCTTACCTAAGTCGCTAAGTTGCTCAGCTGGGGCTCAGCTGGGTCTCAAATGGAGATATGAGGTTAGATTGGAATTTAGCATTTTATTTATTTTTATATGGAATGTCATTTCTCCCAACATCATTTATTAAACAATCTCTATTCTCACTGATATTCACTGGGCTATTTCTTAGATCCTCATATCATTCCTCTGATCTAGTCATATTTCCCACTTATTTAGTAAAGCTTTTAATAAGTCTTAATATCTGAGTAAATGAGAACCCAATACTTTTAAATAACACATTTTCAATTTGTTAAAAAACAAAAACAACAAAGCAAAAATAATCAACTTTTTCTACTTTTTAGGATGCATTAAGAAATTCTTCAACCTACATAGCATGAAAACACAATGACTTTGAAATCATACTTGAGTTCTTATCCCAAGCTTGTCATTTTCTGAGTGTTTGAACTTGGGGCATGTTTCTTAACCTTTGAGGCTAGACTCTCTAATCTGTAAAATGGGGATAATAAGGTCTACGTTCTAAAGCTATTGAGAGGATTAAGTGAGTTAAGTGCCTGGCACAACCCAAACACTCAGGAAATATTACTTTTATTCCCCTTTCCTATCCTTGAAAAGACTGTGTTTCTTGGTTATTCTAATCACTTATGCACTCTGCAAAAGACAACTGAAGCTGGCTGAAAGGCAAAACAAAATTTATCCTAGGCTGATGATCTGGTTCAGTCACTTTTCTGAAACTCAAATAATTGCCTGGGCTTTGAGAAAAGCAGAAGGTGCAAAGCTGTCCTTAAATGGTTCAGCAGCTGGCTGCAGCTTTTCTTATTAATTAAATGACACAAACAGGTCATAATAAAACCAGAGCCAATCAGCAGTGCCCACCCCCAAATTACACAAACTCACCTCTTTTGACAAGTGCTGCAAAGATCAAAAGGACTGAGAATCAATAGGATTAAGAGTTTCAAATGCTAACATCTTACCTGCAGTGAGTCTGGGACTTCCAACTCCTTGGCATTGCTCAGACCAATATCATTTCCTTAAATGGGGAGGAATTCTTTAATTCACCTTGAAACTTGGGATGAAGGTGAGAACATGCTTGGAATTTCATCATGTCCAGGGAGAAACCTAAACCGAAGCAGCTATTTTGGAAGATCAAAGGGAAATATAGTAAAGTACATCAAGAATAAATACATGATGGATCTGGCTGAAGCACCTAAGAAGCAGGTGGTCAGGTCCTCTCCAGAAGCTCCTACCACACAAGGAACAATTTTGGAAAGAAATAAACCATAGGTGACTTGCTGAGCATACAATCTGTGCAGGGGGAATGAAGAGGCTTAGCCGAAAGGGTGTTGAAGGAAATACCATGGGCTGTGCTGCTGAAGTTGTAGAGGACAGTGGCTATATCTCTCTTGGGATCTCCACTGTTATTTCAGCCCCTCGTAAGAATGAACATCAATGGAGAGACAGTATGCTGTGGAAGCTTTGGGAGCAGACTTGTGTTCTGATCCTGATTCTAGGTCTTGTGAGCTGTATCGACCTAGGCAAGTTATTTAGGATTTTCTGAACTTTGGGTTCTTCTTCATCTACTAAATTAGGAAAATAATTTCAATGTTAAAGTGTTGTTTGAGAATAAACTGAAATGATATATCACTGGAGTTCTCAGTTCAGGAGGGGCTCAATAAATATGCCTGCTAGCATCTTGCACATGCAAATGTTGCTTGCCTTAGTGGGCCTCAGGAAGGAGTAGCCCTGAAACTTTGCTCTTTCATGCAGCTGCACAAAGCCTCCTGTTTCCTGGGTCCTCTATTCCCATAGTAAGTTGGCCATGTACCTCAGCAAACCTCCCTTCCCCTCCCCACCTCTCAGCAAAAACATCCCTTTCTTTGTTCATCTCTAATATTGTGTGTGCACAGTTGCACCCCAGTGTAAGTCTCAATCTTACAGAATATCTTCTCAAATTTTACACATGGGATGTTTGTGAGCCAGAAACATGCCCCTTTGATTACAGTATTCCAACTCATTGTCTCTTCTGGAAGATATGATTCAGCAGGTTGGGGGATCCAGGAATCTATACTCAACAGTAGCTGTAGATCCTTGCTGTCAGTGTGACTTGGCAGCTCTGGCATCATTACTTAGGAACTGTGTAGAAAATGGAGGATCTAAATGCTTCACTTCAGACCTAGTAAATCAGAAGCTAAACTTAAAAAAAAAAATACTCAGATAGAGTTGACATATAAAAGACAGCACACTCAGTTACATTTGAATTTCAGATAATGAATTTTTAAAAAGTATAAGCATATCACGTAAGTACATCTGTATTTTTATTTGCTATTTGGAAATCTTACATTCAGGTGATTTTTATGCATATTAAAGTCTGGGAAGCAGTGGTTTGGATCAGATTTCAAACTTCTGTATGTTTCAGATCCTCTGGAATCCTTGTTAAAATCCAGGTTGCTGGGCTCTATCCCCGCAGCAGTTTCTAATGCAGTAAGTTTGGGCTGGAGTCTGAAAACTGCATTTCTAACAATCTCCCGGTGAATGCCAATGGACACACTTTGAGGGTCACAGGTCTGCATGATGACTAGAATCCCAGATCAGCACACAGAAATCTGCACTCCCTAAAGCTTGGATAAGATAAGGATGAGGTTCCTTCCTATACACGTTATCTATGAATAGTGAGAGAATAACAGCTTCTTATTCCAAGCCAGCAGCCTGAAAGACTAGTTTACTATTTATAAGAAGGCATGAAGGATAAGTCCAGATGACCACATAGAGCACCAGGAACTTGTCTCCATCTGAATTTATTTTTCTGGCTTCCAATTTACTGGTGATTGTTTCCAAAGCATAAAAGAGAAAGATGGTAGGTAGTGTGGGAATCCATGGGTTCAGAGCAGGAACCAACCTCTTACCAAGTAGGTCAGAGAGAGTGAAAGTAGTTTTAAAGGTCACATTTAGGGTGGAGTGGAGACCAAGTTCTCAGAGAGGGTAATGAGGTTGCTATTGGTGGGGAGTGAGAAGGAGAAATGGGGCAGGGCTGGCTCCTTAGCAGAAGGAGCAGAAATGATGAGTGGATGTAAAAGAAAGGATACCAGCCCCTGTAGTGATCCATGATCTCACTTTTTATTTCCTCACGTGAGCAATGGGAAATGACAACTTCCTCAACAGCAAGATTGTGAAGAACGGAAACAATGTATACAGGTAAAATGTCTGATTCCTTCCGTACTTGCCTATTTGGTAAATGGGAGTAGATGCAATTGCAAGAGGTTTAATGCTACTTTAGAGTAACAGTCTAGTTTAGATATTCTCTTTACTTGTATTTAATTTCAAAATATAACAGTTTTAGGGGAAATGCCACCTATACTCTGTGGTGACAGAATGCTTTTATAAAAAATATACATCGTTAATAAGATGTACGTTTCTACCACAATGTGATTCTCTCCTGCTCTGTCCCCACTCCCACTCCTACTGGCTCAGATGGAATGAAGTGATGGATTGGACAGGACTTACTAGGAGCAGGCCATGGCCCTCAGCTAGCACTACCAAAAGGTCAGCTGTTGGCTAGACATCAAGCCTGTGCTGTGATAAGCACCACATGACATAAGTGTGTTTTATAAAACACCTTGTTTGATTTTTTGAAATGAACATGCAGTTCATTTTGGTGTAAAACCCTATGAATTTTAACAAGAGGATAAAGTTGTTTAACCAATACTATAATCAGGACACAGAACCATTCTATCACCTCAAAAATTTCCTGGTGTTGCCTCTTTATTAGCCACAGTTACTCCACCCTAATCCCCAGCAGCCAGTGATCTGTTATCCACAGCTATACTTTTGTGTTTTGGAGAATGTCATGTAAATGAAAGAAATTATGCTGAATGAAGAAGTCAGTCTTGCTTTGCTTTATATTTTTAATAAAATCAGTAAACCTTTAAGAAAACTTGAGACATAATAAAACTGAATATGAGGTGATGAAAAGTTCCATTTGTAGGTTAGATTTTTCTTTTTATTGTCATACTCTATGTCCCCTTACACACTTCCCCTCAATTCTTTACTAACTTACCTCTTTTTTTTTTTTTTGTACCAGAGATCCAACTCAGGACCTTGTGCTTGCGAGGTAGGCGGCAGAACCACTGAGCTAAATCCCCGGCCCCTAACTCATCTCTTTTGGAAAGGCTCCTCATATTGCTTCTTCGAAACTTCCTTAACCTCTCCTTCTTGTCCTTTTCCTCCCACTCTGTGCTTCTCTCTTTACTCCCTCAGGCAGCCAGTCCTGGGCATGAATAAGCAGCATGACACAGGGAAGCACACATTCTTCAAAGACACACAGACCCCAGTATGGGCCTGGATCTCTTTGGATGGTGGCAAGGTACTTAGCCTCCTTGGTCCTCAGTCTCCTCAGGGTAGAATAACATCCATCTACCCTGAAATGCCAGAGTGAGAATGGAGTGAGAGATGAACGCAAAGCACGTGGCACACAATGGGCAATCGATACACAGTTATTATTCTGAGCTACCATTATAACGGTGCTCATTATTTAAAAAATTTACATTGTGTGTCCATCACAGGAGCCTGCAGACCATTCCATCAGAGGCACAAACCCAAAATCGTTCAGGGTCAGAAAAAGAACCAAAGCAATAGAATAAAGTTTTCATTTTCTCACCCATTGTTTCAGAACATAGTGAAGTATAACTCAAATAGGGATGGGCACAAAAGACCTTGCTCTACCACAGTTGCCCATGTGATTTTGGCCATGACATTATCCTTGGTCCTTGATTTTTTTTTTTTTAATTTGAAAATGTAAGACTGACTTCAAAGATTTCTTAGTTCTGAACTTCTAAAACCCCACGTACATACACACAACCGCTTTGAAGTTTATTAAGTTCTTATAAGCTCTTTCCCTAGTCTATCTAGGTTGAAACTGCTTGCTGACCGTTCAGGTGTAGACCAGCTGCTCTCCCTCAGCATATTGTTCTGTCATGTAGCTGAGTCTCTACAGAAAGGATTATCAATCTAATTCTAGATTATGTAAATAACGACTAGACAGCTGACTTTACAAAATTATACAGTGGATATTTTTAGTTTTTGCCATGTAGATGGCATAGTAATAATACATAATAATTGTTACACTTCATGGTTGTCTGGTATGCACCAGGCACCAGGCTGACCACCTGAATATTATCTCATTTAGTCTTCAGAAACTATCTGTACCAAGGTGTTGGGATTGCCATTTTAATTGATTAGTAAACTCACCCTGAGAAAGGTGTGGCCAATAGGCAATTGTTATTATACAGGGAGTAAGTGGCAAAAAACTGGAGGGAGCTAAAGTAAGCATAGGTAATCTTAGAAGAGGAATTATATTCATTCCCATTACAAAAGGGAAGACAGTGATCTCCAAGGGTTGGTTTTTTCCTCTCTGAATATCAGGGCCCAAAAAGGCCTTAAGATGAAAAGCATTTCCTGACTATGGGTTGCAAGAATAAAGGTATAGGAGGGAGGAAAAGGAGGAAGCTATAGGACTCTGAAGGGGAGAATACAGCAGAGAAAGGAGATAAAGGAGAAGAAGATCTAGTTTCTCAGGGGAAGCTGAGAAATTTTAAGTGGTCCTGGCTGTGAGAAAGATTTGTGGAACGCAGAAAGAAGGGATGGGAAGGCTTCAGAC
Organism: Heterocephalus glaber; assembly: GCF_000247695.1. The sequence continues at coordinate 14,293,740 of NW_004624730.1, read as the reverse complement.
TGCAGTTACCTCAGAGGGCTGTGATGAAGACATGAGTTGGGAGATGACAGACTTGGGAACAGGAGAGAGATCATATTTTCTCTGGCCTTTAAACTAAGAAACCCATGGAAATTTTTTTACTTTTTCCATCTCCTGATTACCAAGGAGGCCAGTGTTTCTTGTCCAAAATAAGAGGGCTTTTTTTTTCTCCTTTTCAATATAAATGTGGGAGCAGGGGGAAAATTTGTCAGTTTAGTTTCCTAAATGGTGTTTCCTCCCTTCCCCCACCCAATCATGCCATTTTGTAACCTGTCAAATGACAGGGAAACTGAAGCCACACTGGGAGAGCCCTGGGATTATTGTTGTATCATTTAAAAAAGTATGATATCACTTTGAAGAGACAGGTTGAACAGACCCTAACCTGAGCTTCTTATTCACCATGAAAATACACAGGAAAGGGATTCTGAATTCAAAAAGATATTTTTAAAAAGAGTGAAAGAGAAAAAATAAGACACTAAAATTATAGCTAACATTAATAGTATGGCATGGTTCTAAGCATTCAAGTCTGTTAAGCCTTAAAATATTTCTGAGGACTTCAGGGATGTAATTATTTAAGAGAACCTTTTCTATCTTCATTTTGTAGATAAGGAAAGTGAGATAGAGAAGTTAAGTAACTTGGAGCTAGCACAGCAGCAAATCTAGGATTCAAACCTGGAGGATCTGACTCCTAACACCCAAGTGATGATCCAAAATGCTAATCTGCTGCCTCAAATGATTAAGAAAAACAAAATAAATCTAAAAGCAGAAGAGTCCCAATGAGTTAGCTCTGCAAAAGGAAGGCTGATGAAGGACCTAGGACTTTGCAATTTTTGTGTGTTGAGGAAAAACAGAGATGCAGGGCATACAGGTCTACAGGTATAATAGTGGTAATAAGAATCCCAAACTGGGAGGAAAAAGATCTGAGTTTCAGGTCCTCTTCATATTGGCTTTGTGACTAGGCAAGTCATTTAACTTCTCAAAGCTCTACCTTCTCCTGTAAAATAGAAATCATACCTGTAAACAGGCCGCTGTGAGGACTGTGGGGAGCCTAAACTAACGAGAAGGGAGAGCAGGGCGATCAGGAAGGTGTTATACACATCTATGCCTGTTGCGCTTCTATGATTACAGCTAAAAGTAGCTCCAGGTGAGAAATTTGGCAGTTTAGAAAAACAATTAAAACAGCAAGGTCAGTGCCAATCTGCAACAAAACACTTGATTTGTGGGGTGCTTTTTTTCCCTTCCATGGAGACAAATTGTTTCACTGTTTTCCCGTAAAATTTTTCTGAAGGCTATTTTAGAATCTATACTGAGGCTGACAAATAAGAGGCCAAGTGATGTTGGAAACAACCTCAGACTTTGAAAGACCTCAGATCTAGAATTTAGCTGCCTAAGGCACAATAGGCCACAGGTTAAAATAAATATCGAAGGCAGGCAGTCAGGCAGTTGGGGCCTCATGGAGCATTTGGGGCCTCATGGAACATTTGGGTGACATCTAAATGAGAGGACATCATTCATTGACTTTGGAGGTTTGTCTACCACTGGACTGTTTGTGGTTAGTGACCTTCCCTTCTCTTCCTCCTTACTTCTGCCCAGGTGACCCTTCTAATAGATGGGCAGGCCCTGGACTTCAAGACCCATTCTATTTCCTCCTTCCTATTTGGCCTGTGTCTCCCAACCCCAATTCCAATGGAAATGTGTTAGATTTTACACAATCTAATTAATGAACTAAAGAAATTATGAATGTGAGAGAAAAGGTTTAGTGTTACCAAAAAGGCATTTAAATGTTTTGAGAAAACCTGATGAGTCTTCATGTCTTCTTCCCCCAAGAGAAAGTGCTAATTGCCTAATGCTGTTTTCTTTCCTTCTTTCTTTCCTTTTCTTTCCTTCTTCCTTCCTTCCTTCCTTCCTTCCTTCCTTCCTTCCTTTCTTTCTTTCCTTCTTTCTTTCTATCTTTCTGTCTCTCTCTCCCTTTCTTTTTCCCAATAGGCTGTATGAGCTTGGACAGTCATTCACTTCTCTGATTTTTCCTCATTTTCTTTAGTGGTCAAGTTAGCACTTTAGTGTTTTGAAAAGTGACTTGGGGTAATTATGATGTTACAGGGATCAATTTCTAATTTCTGATATAAAAATCTCTCCCACCAAAAACTCAGGAATTGCTTAGGGTGAGGCCAAGGGTGAGGCCAAATTTGAGGAAAAACAAATTGACCTAAAGAAAACTCTAAATAATATTGTAGATGGATGTGACTAAAATTGTGAAGGTGATATTTGGAAGAAGGAAATGTGGTGATCCTTGCATCCCAGTCCTTCATCAAAGAGGTGAGGACTAGGAGCCTTCTCTTCTCTCTCTCAGCCTTCTCTTCTCTCTCTCAGCCTTCTCTCGGTGTTGCTCTGCCCTGCTCCTTTACTCTGCCCTCCCCAGCTCTACCAGGGCTTCCTGACAATGTCAATGAGAAGCCTGCATAACACAACCATCCACTTCTCTGTGGTTCTTAAGTTTAAAACTACAACTGGCACAAGTGATCAGGTCATCAACTGCAGTTCACAAATAAAAATTTTGGTAAATCTAAAGGCATATCAAATCCTCTTTTAACACTTTTATAAAATTATCGAATTTTGCTCACAGACATGTCTTTGGCCCTCCGTTCTCTACTGATGCACTCCTGTAGCTTCACACATATATTTTTTGTAAGACTTCTTGGAAATCACCTGTATTCCAACCAAGGGTGTGATCTAAAACTGGAAGAAGATGGAATAAACAAACATGTTTGGGACCAGTTCTGTAAAAGTTGTGCCCAAATCAACTGGGAAGCTTTGGAATGTCCTGATATTGCCTTAAACATAAATATTGTGATTGGTTACTTTTTATTTATGGCAAGCTTTGGTATTTCCAGAAAGTTGCAGCAAATGCAAGCTATTATTAGCAAGGAAATGCAAAATCCTCTTGATAAACCAAGGTTGTTATGGAATCACTTAATGCAGGATGTGCAAAGAAGAGCATTGTTCCCATCTTAAGACAAAGACAGAGAGGCTGGGAAGCTTTAAAGAATCTGTCTGAGAAATTCATGAAGCCTTTTTTTTTTTTTTTTGGTACCAGGCATCGAACTCAGAACCTTGTGCGTGTGAGGCAGGCAGCAGAACCACTGAGCTAAATCCTCAGCTGCCTGTCTGAGAAATTCAAGGAGATCACCAGGACAACAAATTTACTAAACCCAACTAAGACCAAGAAGATGACAAACAGGGCTTTCAGAAATATTTCATCTTTCCTTTCCCAACATATTATACCTTCAAAGCCAAGCAGCCTAACAAATGAGGCCTGTCTGGAATGAGTATCATGAAATGGACCGGGAAGGGCTCCTTGAGTAGGGTCTGCAGGAAATCTGTCTGTATGTGCCCCTCCATAGCTACATCATGTCCTGGTCCCTGGTTGTGTCTGTGAGACTTAGAAACAACCAGCAAGACTTGGGGCTGTACAGTGAAAGCAATTGGGCCCAACTAGTAAGAGGGCTCAATGATGAGAGATGATGAGTAGTTTAGATTCCACATACTCAGCTCATCAATCTGTGAGAGGGAAGGTGATTCCCTCCTTCGCTTACCCCAAAATATTTTGTTGTCTCTCCTTCCTTGGTCTCTTCCTCAGCTGTGAGTTTCATGAGTTCTCTGCTCTCTCCTTACCTATCTCCAATGAGCCCTTGGGTTTACAGATAATAGGTAAATGGTGAACTTGATGAGTTGCTTAATGTCTCTGAGTATGTTTCCTCAAGTGTGAATTTGGGATATTAGCAGTACCTACCTCGTGGTGCTTTAGGAAGAATTTAACAGGATGGAGTGTCTAAGGCAGTTCATAAGCTTTATTTGCACAGAACACTCAGTTAGTATCCATCTAATAAATCTTCTTATTGTAAACAGAGTATATCTCCCCAGGGAAAGAGAGAAATCTTGAGTCCTAAAAAGCAATACAATCAATGAAAGCATATCCCTAAAACACATTTTAATGAAAGAAAAAGAATCACCTTTAACTCATTAGCCAAGATGGTACATAAACTCTTTTGATGATGTTGGCTCTTCTTTTGGTCATTGATTTCAAAGAAATCAAAATCTCAGTCAATGAGCTACCCAGGCACACTCAGTGCTCCTGGTAGTAACATATGAGCATCTTGACTTTATTTTTCTGCATCTAAGCCAGGAACTTCATATATAAATAGTCTGAGGCTTGATGCTCAGCCTTTGCCTTCCTTATCAGGCAACAGCTACCTTGAGATCTTCCAGGCTACTCTGATCACACCCCAGGATTTTTGTCTTTAAGTGTTATAGATTTCTTTTAGTAAGACATTCAGAACTTTGGCTGGTACACTCAAGGGAAGGAGTGTGTAAGTAAACTTAACACTAGTAGGGGACTAAAAGCCAATTATTAGGAGTTTCATGATTAATTGACAGTGGCATACCACTCCTTTCATCCTATTTCCACCCTGTTTCATTGACAGTGGTGTGGAATATTATATAGGGAGTCTGAGTTCCTCTGTATAGTGGCAGTTAGCTGTAATTCAGTAAAGTAAGGAATTTGAACCATAAGGGGTTGACAAATACATTCATGAATTGAGGTCTTTTCCGCTAGTTTCCTCCTTACTAACCATAAGAAATTTCAACACAGTTGAAACACAGAGGATGGCCAGGAAGCAGAAATTGATATATATCTTTTGCTTTCAATCCAAATAACTTTTCTTTCTGAATTTATCCTGCTGTTAACCCTCCCCAACTAAGAACAGTGAAATCACAATGATCATTTTCTTTTTGAAAAGAGTTTGTCACAAATGAAATTTACCTGTTTACCTGTTTCCCTCCAAGTCATCTTGGAAGAGGATACAGATTTCTCTCAGTGGGTTTCATGATTACAGATGTTCATCGTATTGCAGATTAGAGAATAGTGGAGATAATCTAATTTCTGCTTCCACAAAAATAAAGTTGAGAGAACAAGAAGAAAATGTCTCTGTAGAATGTCCTCTAGTGGATGTCCCCCAAAGTGTGGAGGCCTTTGGTCTGCCAAAAGAACTCAAGAAATGACCATCTTCTGCCAGGCATGGTGGTGCACACTTGTAATCCCAGGACTTGGGAGGCTGAGGCAGGAAGATTGCTATTAGTTCAAGGCCAACCTGGGCTACATAGTGAGTTCAAGAGCAGCCTGAACTACACGGTGAGACTCTCAAAACACTTTAAAAACAGGGGGCCATCTTCAGAAAGATGAGGCTGCTGCAGAGAAAGACCTAGTAACAAAGCATGGATTCATGTTCGTCAATGAGATTTCTCTTCCTAAAATGAAAATTCTAAACCTACTTCCACTATCACTCATTTCACCTGTTAATTACAAAATACGTTTTCAAGAAATGTTGACACCATCTGCAGAGGGGCTAAGGTATTTAATTTTGGCAGCAGATTGACCTTGCATCTAATTCCAGTCCTTTCTACCTAATGGGTTGGACACGAACAAGTCTACAGTTTTGTGATATACTTTGAGTGTCACCAAGCCCATGGTAGCAAGACTGGTCTGAACCCCAGGTGTCACTTGGGACTGTCCCAGCAGCAGAGAGGGAGTCATCTGGATTAACATCATTTATACTTGTATTAGCTCACAGCATAATCTATTTATACAAATAGCCAAATGCATCATTGTAAACTAAAAGTATATTCAGACAGAGAAAAGTTTAGCTCACCTCTTCTATAGATGACACACATTCAGGCCTTCAACTCTCTTTTGTCAATTCAGCTCTCAAAGATAACTCAGAGCGAAAGGAAAACTTCCTATTAGGTGTAATTATCAAAACATTGAAGAGCCCAACAGATGAAAGATAATGGAAAGAAGCAATTCTAATATGTCTTTAAGGTGTTCTCTCAACTGGCTGACATATTAAAAGCACCTACCCCAAATGACTCTGTAGACAGAGTTTGAGGCACAAAATATACATGAGTCATTTCAACTTCTGACCAAACTTGCTACTTCTTTTGCCTGATACTCAATTTGTTTGATTAAAAATTAGGTGAGTAAGAAAATGCATTACCACGTGGAAGAAAGCAAGATTAGAGAGAAACATATACTATAAAAAATGATGTTCATAATTTGTGAAGACCTAGAGAGAAAATTTCAGGTCCAGCAGTGGTATTCACAATCTAAAAGGAAAACTCAATAGGAAGAAGAGGAGGAGGAAGGGGTAAAAAAGGAAAAAAGGAATGAATTAGTCTTCAGTCTGGAGAAGCTTCATCCTGAGGGAGCTATCTTAACAATTTACTGTTTTTCTTACTTAGGAAAATGATCATCAGATGTTGGTAGTTGGTCTTGTCCTTGCTTAGGTTCTGTAGATCTGCAGTTATTCATCTGGGCATCCCTGAGGCAGGAAGTGGCACTATATTACCTCCTTACTTGGGAGAATATGAAGAAAGTGTTTGTCATGATGGCTGGCTATTATTTTTTATTTCAAAAAAGTAAAACCTATTCTTATGTAATCTGTATCACATGGAAGCTCTCCAAATGACATCTCATTTTTTTCTCAATATATGCAAATTTTACTACATATTTATATGGACCTGGCAACTTTAAACACAAAAGATTGGATGCTCTTTATACCTTGACCAAACAGACAATCCTTACGGAAATGTCAATTTGTTTATACCCATAAAATACAAGTATTTTAATGAAACAATGTGTTATTGACCCAACATTTGACTATACATGAAGATTTGTCTTTTGCTATGTTTTCTACATTACAGAAAGGTTTTCAACTGATAAATGTCTATTGCACGAACACTTTATGGAAAAATAATTGCATATCCTTTGCCTATGATGTTAATCACAGGGAAGCTGCATGTACTCCAATTGCAGCAATAATGAGATGGAAACATCGTTGAAAATTTGTCACAAAATCATAGTGGTAAATTATCAGGTATATTTAACAACAACATCTTCTCTCTTTTCTTATGTTTACCTATTTCATCTCAATCTCATATTATTTTAAAGAAAGAAAACTTCATTGCTTATTCTAGCAAAGTGTATCGGTAGAAGAAGGTTTAACAGAGCCAGAATGTGCAAGGAGTGAGAAAGTGAATTGATGGATGGATGGTTAAATGAATATAAATGAACTGACACCTTTACAGGAAAATAACATTTCTTTTCTTTTTTTATTCTATAGATCAGTGGGTTTTGTATCTGTAATTCTTTCATATCAGCAAAGAGGAAATAAACTCTCATGTAAATCATTTTCCCCCCATCTGGAGCATATTAAAACCATGCCTTTTTTTTCTTTTAAGCAGACTCTTTTTCCCTATTTGCTTATCAGTTCATTCACCATTACATTTTAAATGAAATTGCAAGACCCTTGTCCCTCCCCCAAATTTCAGCCTGATGTAGGAAAGTGGGAAGCAGACTTTTCTTGCTTTAGAATAGTGACCTAGATTCAATTACAGATAGACCCAGAAGAGAGAAGTGACACCTCACAATTTTCTTAGGTCTTGAAAAAAATTAGAAATCCCAAAACAATACTTAATGGAAGGAGCTGTTTATTTCCCTATTTCTCATCTTCTTCCCTGCCTTAATTGTATTGCTTTGGTCCATTTAATTGTTCTGTTATAATATCACAATAGGTTTCCCATAAGATATTGCGAGTCCTAAAAAGAAGAATTTCAAGGAAATTTCAGAGTTTAGCTTTTGAGGGTAGGTGTCTACACAACGAATGTGTGTAATTCTGCAAATTGAAGCTAGACAAGATGAAAAAATCGCATCCTTCTGTCTTTTTTTTTTGAACTGTTTTTTTTAAAAGCAAGCAAATTACATTACAAAAGTACACCCATTTTAATTGCATTGCAGACAAAGCAGCGAATGGAAAAACCAAACAAACGCATATACATTTTATTGCTTTTCCAATTACTGTAGAAAAATGTGGTCAAAAGGAAGATCCTGTGATTCTGTTTATTGACTTTTATCACTAAATTAAGCATATAAATGACCTTAACGGGTGGCTGGTATATTAAATTTTTAAAAAGAAGAACAAAGATTCTCGTTTCTTCTCTTCCCTCTCTGATCTCAGCCTGAAAGGAGTCTCCTAGAGATAAGAGAGATGGGATTCAGTCCGCGCTACTGCGGTCGTCCCTGCCTACCAGGGAGCAGGGACACAGTTGCCTTCTATGCAAAATTCCCCTTTCAGGGTTCAAAATAAGCCCTGTAAGCGGGCCACACTGCCAGCCCTTCAAACAAAGAAGCCAAAGTCTGGAGTCCCAAAAGCGGTGCGGAAGAGAAGCCCTGAGGTGCGTGCGGGCGAGGTGGGCTGCTGCGTGCCCGCGTGGACGCCGAAAACCTGTGGGTTTGGAGAGCGGGGGAGTAGGAAGAGGGCAGAAGTGAGCTCGCACCTGTGCGCTTGTCCGAAGTGAAAAAGCTACAAACCGCGAAGAAGTTCCGGAGTGAGGTGCGGGAAAACAGAGCAGGGGAGCTGGCGGAGTTCTCCAACACCGCCCACGGGTGGGGACTATTTCAGACTTTGGGAAAGAGGATTTGCCGGACGCCGGCCTGAGCACTGGGCGGTGGGCGAACGCCCGGGCCTGCGGAGAGGGTTCCCTGGTCTCGCCGGGCAGAGCAGGAGGCGCCCGCCCGGGAAACCGGTGGAGGATTGTTTCATTTCAAAGTGAAAATCCGCAGGCTTTGGGTAACGATATTCAAAAAAGTATTTAATCTCCATATGCCGCTCAATGGAGGATCCTCATAATTTACAGCGGCAGATAAGGCTAGAGGGTGTAATAAAAAATCTGAAGCCCTCCCCTCCCCCTGGCCGCCTCCCTGGAATTGCACCTTGGGCAGCGGAGCAGAATCCGGAATGTGAACTTCTCTCGACATATGTTTCCCGCAGATAAGTAAACAATCTGGATGTGAAATGGAAATGGTAATTAATGCAGTAATGCTGTTACACCTCGAGTGTGCAAATCCCATTGACTCGCCGCGCCACGGGGGGTGCCGGGCGACGTGGACCCGCGGCGTGCGCCCCTGCCGCCCGCTCCCTCCCTCCTTTTTCTTTCCTCCCTCGGTCCTCGGGCGGGGCGTCCTGTGGGTCCGCCTGGGGCTCGGCCAGGCTCCCAGAAACCCAGAGCTGCTTAGCTCCGTTCTGAACACCTGGCTCTCGATCTTCCGCCGGATAGGCAGGTGCGCGGCGCTCCTGTCCGCAGCCACACCTTCCTCACCTTCCTCAAATTCTCCCCGCAGCCCCGGGGCCTTGGGCCTCGGGGCTCAAATGTGAGGCCCTGAGTTGAAGCAGCCAGGACACCAGGAGCTCTCCAATGGAAGCGCAGGGGACTCCCTCACCTTGGTACGGCCAACGGGTGTGGCTTTCTAGTCAAGCACATCCTGACTGGCTGGCAGTTTTTCTAAACTCCCTTCCTATCCTTGCCCCAACGCAGTGACCGCGTATGAAATGCTTTTCTTCCGGACCCTAGAGTAGCACAACTCCTCCACTTTGTAGCGAAGGGAAAACTTGCAGACTCCTTTTAGCCTGTTTGGCCTGGGCACTTGTACTTTCCCTAACTGGACTAGGGAGGATGCCCAGTGTAAGAATCTGAGCAGAGGATGGAGAACCTGGGAAGGCAGCCCAGGGATGCTTTGGACCTGCGGTCTTTCCAGTGCACAAGTCGGTCTCCCCAGCCCCAGAACTGATGTCCACTCTGCGGCAGTAAGAACCAGGAGCTGGACTAGGGTGGAGGTAGAGGTCCCCTCTTTCCAGCCTCCAGGCCCCTTTCGCAGGGCCAGAGCAGGCACCCCAGGCCTCCGGATCCTCGCAGGCACAGAGCCGGGGTTAGGCGAGGTGACTGAGTCTCTGGTTCTGACTCCACGCCCCAGGATTTCTAGCGCCCCCCTCCTGACTCCAACTTCATTATTTTCTTAATTCCTCTGCTTGGGCCCAACGGCATTGATTTTGGTTCCAAGCCAAGGGCCATCGCCACAGCGCCAGAAAAGAAGCCAGCCCAAGTAGCCCTCCACTGCCGGTTCGGAGTGGGTCTGGGAAGCCAGGTCACCGCCGGGAGTCAAGAAAGCACCCCCTGGGCGGAGGCGGGAAGACTGCCCTGGTGGTCTCCTGTGCCCAAATCCAAAGGGGCTGCTCTACCTCTCCACTCTACTCACAAGCCACTCAGCAAATAAAGGGACGTGAGTTCTTAACAAGCATCTTGTGAATTACATAATATGCAAATCCAAATGACTTGAAATTCATTGTCCACTTGAACAATGGTGACAAGGTCTGATCTGGGGAGGAGCTGAAGGAAATGAGAATCCTGGAGGGCAATCCTGGCTCCGTTGCTTGCCAAGTTTTCAGGGCTCTGGCAGTCCCCAGTTTCTCCAGAGCGACTGCGTCGGAGCCCAAGTCTCTAGGCTCGGTCCTGACTGAAATACAGTATCGCCCTGCTGTGGATCACTGGAGATTCTTGGAAGTTATCTAGCGCCTGTTTTTAAACGCAAATGTTAAAGGAACGGGGTCTCAATTGTCAGTCACTCATACCTCAGTGTGATTTACTCAGAGTAGCTGTCCATCTCCACCTTTAAAGTTAGTGGTTCTAAGGAAATTTATATTTAAACAGAAAAACTGCGAAACTGGAAGGGAATCAAAGGTTTTTGGAGTCGGATCCGAAGCTAGGAACATGCATAAAAGACTTGAAGAAGCTCTCGCTAGGAGGCCAGGAGCTGAAGGCGGCTAACAATTCCGAATCTCTCAGAAGCTGTGACAAGTGTACCCCTGGGACAGAAGGCCACCAAGGTTAAAGAAAGAAAACCCAGCTAAAAGCCCAAACAACTCTGCCCCTGCAGCTCGGCGCTGCCAGCTGCCGACCTAGGGGCGTGCTCTTCCACCCCGCGGCCCTAGGAACAACCAAGAGGAGCAGCAGGGAGACCCCGGGTATGCGGTGTCAGTTTTGGGGGGCGCAGTCCCTGGGATTATGGCACCTGAGGGGAGGTCTGGGCCCTCCCTAGTCCCCTCTGCTCCACGGAGGCCGGGGCTGCGGGACGCTTGCCCAGCTCAGAGGGGTTGGCAGATGCTCCTCGCTCAGGGTCGCGGGCGTCGCGCACGCCGCCGGGTTCTGCTTCTCCCGACGCCAAGCGTCTGTGGAGTGGAACTCTTGGCTGCTCCCCGCTGAGCGTGGCGGGCTCAGGAGAAGCGGGCTTTTCGCGACTCTGGGCGGGCGGGGCGCTCCTCTCCCTACAGGTTTGCTTTAATGATTTTCTTGAAAGAAAGAGACAGTTGTGAGCAAACAGGTTTGACAGGGACTGCTTTCCTCCACACCCCCCAGGGGATTTCTTTTTGTCTGCGCCTGACTTCAAAGTCAGTAATCGGCCCCTGTCAGCGGCGTGACAGGGAGGATTTGGGCTGTTCGTTAGGGCGAGTCTTGGCCGCGCACCCCAGCGGACTCTCGGCGGCCCGCGGGGCCAGGGAGGCGAAGCTGCAGCGGGCCCCTCGGGGCCAAGGCTGGGACTAGGTCTGAGGAGGGCAGACTGTCTACGAAGGAAGGAATCAAAGTGCACGGGGAAGAAACGGTCTGGGCCAGGTCTGCGGCTTCAGGGCCCATGACCCAGGCTGTACAACCCGCTCTCTGCAGGCTGGAGAGAGATTTCGGTCGCCCGGGGCGGGATCCCGCTCGCCTCTCGGTTTTGGCGCACCCCAGTTTCCCAGAGTTCTCCTTGGAGTTCCCAGGACCAGTGCGATCTACAACCCTTGTTTCAGTTTTTCAGTTTCTGCAACCAGCCCACGAGGTCTTCGCCTCTCAAACCCGCCTGGTGCCCCTTTCCAGCCTAACCTCACTTCGAAATCGGCTGAGCACCCTAGCGGGGAGGTGCGCGTGGGTTTCTCCTCGGGCTTGGGAGCTCTGTGAGCCTAGGGCGCTCCCGCGCTGGGCTCTGCGGGGAGACACTCAGACCCCCGTAAGCTTCCTTGTAGGAGATGTTAAGGGACACTGAGCTATGAGGGAGAGCAGAGAGGTTGACAGGACTGTCAGTTGAGGTTATATCAGACAGCAAAGCCTCGGCGACTCCATCCCCGACTTCCTGGGCATGCTAGGGGGCGGGAGGAGGGGCTTTCCCTCTGCACTCTGAGTCCCCAGACCCGACGGCCACCGGAGGCAAGTCACTTCCTAATTGTCTCGATTTGTAAGAAGGTTTTGTGATGCTAAATAAGCGTGGCTCAGCCTGCCCGGCCTCCCCCACACCTCCCCCAGCCAGCCTTTGTTTACCTTCCACTGATCGCTCATTTATTTATCTATCTATTATTTATAGGCGTCCCCTCCTATTCAGTGCCCGTGTATGTTAATTGTGTTATACCATTTAATTCTAACATCGGTCTCAAAAGAGCTCTTAATGAGAAAAGCATATACAACACAGATCACTTTGCTATTCAGCTCAGCCAGATGGACAACTGCTAACTTTTTTTTTTAATAATGAAAATCCCCCTTTGACAAAGGGGCTCGGATGAATAGGCTCCAAATAGCACCTCAAACACTTCTAATTGTTTTGTGGACGATATGCTAATCCTCGGGTTTTGGCTTTGGTGTCTGTTGACAGCAGTTTCCCAACCTCAAGTCACTGCCTCCTTTGGAAAAGGCAGAGGCAAGAGCACAGGCCCCTCAAAGACGGCAGAAACTGGACAGACCCTTAGGCTGCCCTCCCATTGAGAGCCAGTGGGAAAAGCTTGAAACCTACCAAAAACATAGATGGGTTTGAGGGGTGGGGAGGGAGTTGGAGGAGTTGAGGTGAGCAGCACTCTTCAATTTTGAGAGCAAATTCCAAGGAGTTGTGTTGGAAGGCATCAGAGGGTCTTTTCTCCTTTTGGAAAAGCAGTAATCTTCAAGCAAACATTCACCAAAAGGGGAAAGGAAAGGGCTTGTTTTCTTATTTGTTAAACACCAAAGGCTCCGAGTTATTTAATTATTGTGATTTAAAAAAAAACACCTTTTTGCCTGAGTTGTAACACTATCGCTTTTTTTTTTTTTCCCCTCTTTTCTCCCTCAGGGTTTTTAGTATGAAACCTCTTACAGTCTGGGACTGGGACCTCCGTCATGTTTTTCTGCATTTAGGTTTTCATGTTTAAATTTAGGAAACAGTATGAAGCCCCAGATCCCCAGAAGAGCCAGCAACAGTCTTCCCAAACACCTAAAAAATGAATATTAAAAATCAATTCTACCTGCCTTACCCCCTACTCTGAACTTAAACACCTACAGCAGGACACAGTGCTCTGCAGGCAACCGGTTCCCAGGAGTCTCACTTCTCCCCGAGGCTTTGGAGTTTGGTTTTTAAAAAAAGCAAACACACCCAGAACTCAGAGCTTGGGCCTGCCATTGTCTTAGTTCATCCACTCCTTGAAGTGGTCTGACCCCTTTGTGAAGAGTGAGAGGAAAAAGTGATGTCCCAGGGAGTGATAGCTTTGTTTAGCCTCTAAAGCAAAAAGCAGATTCTCAGGGTGCAATCCAGAATGATCTCAGACTCTAGGCCTTTACACACCCAGCTCAGGAGGCCACCAGTTTCAGCCCCCAGCCTTCTCTGCTAGAACCACTCAATGCACTCTCAGCCTCCTGGGGGGACTCCCAGCCCCATGGACCTGCTGGTTCTCCTAACTTGATTTTATGCACACCAAAGGTTACTTTTTGCAATGACAGATTGTCTTTATTCAAAATGTCTTTGTTCAACAAATGAACAGAGTAACGAGGTAAAATCCTTCTAGGTACATTTCCAAGACATCGTCAAAACATTTATGACCATTTAGGATGTTTTTATTGTTTTAATGTTTTTGTTCACTTTCTACTTCCTGACTTCATAACCCGACATTCTGTCTAAAAGTAAACTTAGGTCTCTAGGAGAACTGCTTTACACAAAGTAAATAACCATGTGGGTCCTTTTTTGTTTTCCTTTTAAAGAAGCAAACACTATCATAGCATGGTTTTAAATAGAAATGTTTCTTTCTGTAGTTTTAAACTTTCAAACCTTTCCCCACACACATACATAAAGAGCAAATGGTGCCTACTTGTGTCTGATGACAAAACACAGAGACACAGCTATTTCTTTTCTTCAGGGGGCAAAAGAAAAAAAATATGCATTTTCTAGATATAATGTAAGGATCTGGAGTTCCAAGTCCACAGCCTATCGGAGAAGAGTGAAGGGCACATAAATAAAGCAAAACTGCCTACTTTTTTGTCCAAAGGGGGTAAGTCAGAGATTTGTTTTGGGTGAGTTGGGACAGGGGCAGCTGTGTAGCTGTCATAGCATTTGCTCAAGTTTCTGTCACCTGTCTGCGCCTTGGGTCGGGGAGGAGTCCCTCCCTTCCCTGTGGAAGAGAGAGGCAGAGTCTGGGGTGGGGTATGGGACAGCAGCAGGGCTGACCCAGAGGCATCTGCAGGCCAGGGGTAGGCGCAGAAGACAGGGTGCAGACCCCACTTCCAGGACACCCTTCAGGTCCGGGCCAGGCTGTGGGTTACATGGCCGTGGCGTGGGCTGAAGAATAAGGGTCTATGCCAGTCTTGGTCATGCCTGGGAAGAGGATGTAGGCGACCGGGGGCTGCAGGGTGGAGGCAGACCAGGCGGTACAGTTACAGGGCACCACGTAGCCCGGGTTGGTTGGGGACGGGTGCGTGTGCGTGTGCTGGCTGGGGCAGCTGAGGCTGCCGAAGGCGCCGTTCTGGTAGCCCAGGGAGGACGCGTAGGGCAGCGCGCTGGTGGCCAAGGTGTGGGGCACTTCACCCATCTTCTGGATGGCACTCGAGCTAAACTGCGCGGGGTCCAGCAGGGAGTAGGGCGCCGAGGCCGGCGGCAAGAAGGCCCGAGCTTTCTCGGGCGCGCTCAGGAGGCCGTCGGAAGCCCCCACGGGCAGGCCGGCCGCCTTGAGCGGGTCCGTGTCGCCCAGGTAGGGCAGGGGGAAGACATACCTGTCCTTCTTGAGCAGGTTCTTGGGCTTGCGCCGGGGCCGGTACTTGTAGTCGGGGTGCTCCTTCATGTGCTGGGCGCGCAGTCTTTTGGCTTCGTCGATGTAGGGCCGCTTCTCTGCCTCAGATAGAAGCTTCCATTCGGCGCCAAGGCGTTTGCTGATCTCTGAGTTGTGCATCTTAGGGTTTTCCTGGGCCATCTTGCGCCGCTGGCCCCGGGACCATACCATGAAGGCATTCATGGGCCGCTTGATGTGGTCTGAGGGTTTGGACATGGTCCCGGCGGCTGGGCGGGCGGGAGTGGGGAGTGCAGGGGCTGTGGGCGAGTCTGAGCGAGGCTGGCCGTCTGTCTGTCTGTCTGTCTATCTGTGGGTCCTCAGCCGGAGCTCTGCGCTCCCCTCGCCTCGGCGCCGCTGAGGGGAAGCCAGAGAGAAGAGCTGACCCTGAAAAGTTCAGCTGATCATGCCCGTCCTAGCACCCAGGCGGCCCCGGGGAGCGAGCGGGGCGGGAAGGGCGGGGATAAGTGGGCGCTCGGCAGGCCGGGGGTCTGGGCACCAAGACTGGGGCCCAAGTACCAGAGTCTCGGGGATTAAGTGGCCAGGTAATTTTCTGACGTGGGCAAGTGGCTCCTCTTTCTCTCACTCCGCACCTTCGCCTTCTCTCGTTCCCTTCTCTCCTCTTGCGTCGGTGGCCGTGGCTGCCCCCCTCCCGTGGCTTTACCGGAGCTGCCTTGCTTACCCCTGCACCTGGCTGAGAATGCAGGGAGGCTGGTGAACAGGAGCCCAAAGCGGCGAAGTTCAAAGGCGAGGTGGGCCGGGACGACACGCACTCTGACATAAGCGCGGGGCGGTGACTCCCAACCTGGGCGCCAATCAGCGGCAGAGCAGGCGAGGGGGCGCACCTGCCGCCGCGCGCGGAGAGGAGCGGGAGCTGGTGGGGGCGGGGAGAGGTGCGAGGCCGAGGCCGAGGACGGCGCCGCGACAGACCTGGCTCAGGACTGCGGACGCGGGCTCCGCATTGTCTCCGGCACCGTCAAAAATTAAAAACTCTTCGTACCTTTCTGGGTTGTGCAAGAGAGAATTAGGGCATCGAATACAAACGGGGAGTGGCAGCAAAGGGAGCGAGGGGAGAGTTCATGTTGATAGATAGGACAGCCTCGCCCCAAATGCAAGGACAGGACTTTCCCTCTTGTCAAAGATCCTTGGAAGAGGAAAGGAATATGTCAAACTCAGGGTCAAAGGGAAATAAACTTTTTGGCACCAGGCCCTCCGCAGTCCATTGGCAGCGACCGTCCTGCAGCTCGGCCTCCACGGGACACGGAGCACAGGCGTAGCTCTGGGCACTCCGTGTCCAAATCGAGGGCTTCGGGCCAAAGCCGGGAGGCCTCGCGTCCGGCAGTGCAGAGATTTCGAATCCTGGCCGGTGAGCCCTTGAGATCACCACGACCCAGTCTTCACTCTTGCAGTGGGACTGTGTGTGCGCGCGCGCTTGCGCTTGAGCTTGTATTTCTGTAGTTCCATCATGGTTCTGATTTACGATATTATTAGTGGTGCTAGGTCCCCAACTTACCCCCACAACTGTCCAAACGGGGGGGGGGGGACTGAAGGCTGGGAGTGGCGGCCTTCTGATATCCCTACTGCCAAAGCCCTACAGCGGGGTTTCAGGCTGTACCCACATCCAGGGTGGAATTTTCCTATCCAGCCAGGCTGCAAGAGACTCCTTTCTTGAGTCAAATAAGCGTTTTTTTCGGAAAGAGGACGAAATAATCTGCAGAGCGAACCTTAGCCTGTTTCCTTTGAATAATTGCCTGCCCGGTGTGAAGTGCCCTTGGGGGAATATTTATTAAATGGAAACCATTGTCCCAGGCCCGGCAGACCTGCATGTGTTCCAGGCTTATTGGCTTTTGCACCAGCCTCTCTGGGGAGGACAGGCCAGAAACGCACAGTTTCTAGGCTCTGCGGAGCCAAGGGTGGGGGGTGGGTGGGTTGAGGTGAGGGAGGTAGGCAGGAGTAGGGAAACGGGAAGAGAGGTTCTTTCTTTAATGATGTACAATATCAAGCGCAAAGAAAAGACTTTGCTTCTCCCAGCATTTAAAAAGACACATGGAATTTCTCACTATTAGCCCACTCTTCATGGAGGTGGGCTCTATTTCCATTTTACAGGTTGGGAAACTGAGGCTGAGAAAAGATAAGTAAATTGGCAAAAATGACTGGTGGGAAGTGGTGACACCCACCCAGTATATAGGAAATGAAAACTTAGAATCCCTCCTCAATACACACACAACCTGGGACCATCTGATGATTGGTGCCACTCAGCTAACTGGAACCCTTAACTAGACTATTGGAGCCATGAAAATCTTCCATGCAGATAAACTGCACGAGAGAGCTTACTTTGCTCTTGATTCATTTAGGCTGGGTAGGGGACTTGGCTTGCTTGAGCATACACCTGGAGCAAAAGGCACCCCCTTGATGCAGGTGCAGCTTCTGGTGGACCATAGGTGCACTGCCTTTGCAGTCCTCACCCTGGCCTGCACCACTCCCCCTACACACATACCCTAACCTCGCGTCTGTGTGCTTCTACCCTTGTTTTTTTCTTCAAAACTTTTCATTTGGTTTGGGGTCCCAGGAAGCAAGATACACTTTTCAGCACAGCTGGAAGAGGATTTCCAAGCATCTGAGGCAACCCGTACTTAGTTCTGTCCAGCACTCGGGCCTGTCAGGGATGCGAGGTCCACTAGTCACACGGTTCTAATTTACCTGGTAATCCCAATGGCTTTGGGAAAGAAAGAAAAGTAGTCCGATCTACAGAGAGAATCCAATGAGGACTAGCCAATATCTGGCCCTGGATCCCTCAAGAGGAACCCCAAACCCACATTCAGGTTTAATGCAAACGATTTCTTGGCAATTGCTTAAGGAGGGGTCTCGCACAGGGTCTCAGACCCCTTTTCTCTCAGCCTTCAGACCAATCCATTCGGAGGCAGTTTCTGAGAGACACGTGACACCTTCAATTTCTGACATTTCCTTCTCCTCTCCAGCCCTCGCTCCTCTCCACACCTCTGGCGCTCAGCCCTAGGTCTCAATCCAAGAGCTATCCACAACCTGAGTTACCTACCATTTGGAGCGGTTTAATAACGGTGGACGCCAGGCCGGGAAGAGGAGTGTAGCAATTTGTGTACAGGAAGACACCTGACCTTCAGGGGTTTCAGGGCCCTAGGCTGCTTGGTCAGACTGCAGTGACCCAGGTGGGCCCCAGCATCTATCCCCGAGAATTGAACTCTGCTGTCAGGTTGAGAGTTCCAAGCCTGGAATCCGCTTGTCTCCTAGGAGAATCTCGCAGTCTTACGGACCACTTTCGCAATCTTGGGTAGCCTGGGGTTTATTGAGACACCTTAGCGTAATAGGGGGTGTGAGGGGGCGGAGTTCTCCTGATTCCGGGGTCTGGCCTGGTGCTGTTTCTAGCCCACCCCTTTTCTGCGCTGCTTTGTCCCTCCGAATTCTGGCAGACCTAGACCACCTGGCAGCACATCTCGGAGGAGAGGTGATCCCCGGTAGAAGCAGTAGTTTCGGGCACCGCCAGAACAAGCAGGACAGATGTCCTCTAAATGCTCCCAACCCCTCCTGCTTCGACCATAGCCTTAAGACCGGGCTTCAGGCTGCCACTCCGTTCTCCAGGGCTAAAGGTGTCTTTGGGATGAGGTCTGTCTTCCACGTTTGCTGGAGCATTCGTGCACACACTCAGGATGCGCTCCTTTACTCAGCGCAGTTAGAGCAGGCATGCAGCGCGCTGGCCTCACCCAGATCGGGGAACCGTCGCAGTTCTGGTAGAAGTGAATGAATGAGTCTCGGGGGTCAGGAACCTATCTGAGTCTCTTCCGCCTCCCCCTGACCTCCACAGTGCTCATCATCCCGGATGCTCCTCCCTTCCTCTTTTGGCTTAGGCCTTTGCAAGGAGCATTATCCTCAAGTATATCGCTGCCAGGGTGGGGGTGGGGGCTTCTTTGACTCCTGGACTGTGCTAGGCCTCCCCTGCTTCCTCCGCACACACTTCCGTTTCAAGACGCCTTCCCCAGGTCCTCGTGGACCCCTTGAGTGCCGCCAGACTTCAAGCTCCTCCTTGTGTGCTCTTCCACGTTCAGGTGCCCAGTGATCACACAACTCCTGAGAAGGAAGAAATTCAATAAAGTTTCCTCTTGCCCAGATCCCAGGTAAACTTTTGTGACAGGCGCCTTGTGGCTGCGGTGGTCTCCGGATGCAGCCAGGCAGAGCCCAGGGAGGAAATGTGTGTGTGTGTGTGTGTGTGTGTGTGTGTGTGTGTGTGTGTGTGTTGGGGGGCGCTTCGAGTCCTGCACCCACCCGCCTGGCTTCAAAGCTCTACTTTATCTTCCAGCCACCTTCGGCTCTGCTGAGTGGGCAGAAATAACTGCTCCGAAGTCCAGGGGACTAAGAAATGCCTGCGTGAGGAGAAGAAAGTGGCTTGGAGAATGCAATCGGTGGTGTCCTGAGAGAGTAGAGCTGGCCAACCACCTTGTGCTCCGAGGCTTTGGGGGAGTAACCAGAAGAGTCTCCAGCTTGCAGAGACAGAAATGCTAAGCTCACCTCAGCTCACTGTGGCCCCTCTAGGATTCCCAAAGAAGTGGAGAGGAGTTGCAGGTGCTGGTTCAGGGAAAACTTATGCACAGCACTGGCTCCAGCTTAATGCTGGAAGTATGCTTGCGGCAGGCTCATTCAGGTTTGAGTGAGGACAGCAGGAATCCAGTGCATTCCCCAGTGTCATGTTCACAATCCTGGAGCCACCGTTAGGGGTGACCTTGGGACATAATACGCTTTGGTCAAGTCATAAACTTATTTTTTCTTATTACTAAAAATGTTTTAAATATCTGGTACCCCGACTCCCCTTCCCCCATTTTCTATTTTAAAATTCAGAGACTTCATATATTCCATCTCTACAATGTGCCCAGAAGGACCCAGGGCCTTAATCTTATTAAGGAAGACATTTCTTGGTAATCACTCTGTTGTGGTATCTCCAGCCCACTCTAGCTATCTTGACATTTTTAAAACTTCTATGTGTTCCTTACAGTCAAGACAGTACAAGAAAGCATTGCTGCCACCGGGAAAAAAAACCCCAACAAAATCTTGTTCCAACACAGATGCCTGGAGTGCCTGTGATAGAACACTCAAGCTGGCAGAGCTACCTGGGCTGTGCTGGAGAATATTTCTGTTTCAGCACAGAATGCCCAAGTTAGGAGAATTTTTGATGCTTGAAACTGCTGTAAAATGATCGGTTTATGTTTGTAGATGAGATCATGTGCCTCACTCACTTGTTGTGATTCCAGTAGAGGATTGGATAACATCTTCGTACATCCACCAGGAAATGGGAGGGTGGGAGCTTTGACATCTTATTAATTTATTAACTCAACAGCTATTTATTGAGCACACTATGTGCCATGGATTGTGTTTAGATGCTGGGCCGCAGCAACGAAGAAGGCTATAGAGGTCCCTGTCCCAGGTGATTATTACAGTCCAATGGGAGGACAGACAATAAACAAGAAACAAATTCCAGATGTGATTCCTGCCTCCACCAACAAGTAGTTGTTAGATGTGTCATTTCATAGCAAGTATTTAATCTTTCTGTCTCCTGGTTTTCTACCCTGTAATGGAGCTATAATAGATTATTATCATGAGTAAATGATTTTATTTCTGAAAAACTCTTAGAAGTTTTTTTTTTAAAAAAAATAAATATCTGGAAAGATCCTCAGAAGATTGTGGCATGTAGAAACTGAATAGGGTTAGATCATATTATTTTATCATTTAATATAAGGAGTTAACTTCTGATAGTGAAAAATGCTAAAAAGTTAATTAGAATGATGAGACAGGATTTCAGGGAGGATGATTTAATTTAGATTTAGCAGTAAGGGACTTGAATATGGGAAGGAACCAACCTTATGAAGGAATAGGAAACAGTCTAGAGGATCATTCCCAGGAGAAGCCAGAAATGGTACTGACAGAGAAGACCAGATGAGGGAACCTGGAGGACTTAAGGAGCCAAAGAAGCTAAAGCCTGGCCATGACCTTGGGGAGCTTCTAAGAAATAGGCTGGATGGGGTTGCTTGGCAGTGCTCAGAGTATCCAGAGCCTGACCCCATAAAGAGTTTGAATGTTATTCTAAATGTACTGGGAAGTCATAGGAATGAAACACACCAGTGTTATTTAACAATAATCCCAACAGTCACACACAAAAATATGGTTACTCTACTTAGAAGAATCTCACCTTTAACTATAGGTTAGAAACTTCATAAATTGACAGTTTTTGTTTTTTTTTTTGGCCCTGGGGTCAGTTTCTTGACCATTTCTTAAAGATTAAGTGCACGCTTCTATATACTTTGGACTCTTCTTACCTTTCTCTTCTCCCAGGAAGCCTAGGAATAAAACAAGGAGTGGTCATAGCTCTCACAATTTTGAAAACATGTTTATTCATACCCAAAGGTATTAGCAGCCTGCTATGTCTCCAGGTAGGAAAAGACCTGAAAGTTGATCCTTTTTGAAGAAACTGAGTCAGCATTGAGGCATCTTTAATACCTTAGCCTGAGAACTATGGGATTTGTATATGAGCAAATGAGGTTTCTTAGGATTTAAAATAAACATCCTGGTGGCTATAAAAACAGGAAAAATACAATTTGCTTCTAAGAATAAAAGCCAAAAAGAATGTCAACATTGTATACTCTGCCTTGGGTTTTATTGTATCCAGGTGTTTTATGTGCATTAGGGTCCTCCATCCATTCTTCTAATGTAAGAATTCTTGGTCAGCTTTTATTGTAAACAATAGTCTTTAAAGCTCTGTGTTTGCCTAATGCAATCGACCAAGTTATGGGAGCATATATTCTCTTGCCAGTTTTATCACACATTACTCACTGCAGAAGATAAAAACAAATTCTGGCAACAAGCCACAGTCAAGAATCAGAACAACTGTTCCCTTTCTTGTGGTACCTGCCTCTGCCCCCAACCTAAGCAACAAAAATAGTAGGGCAGTTAACAGTTTCAAGAGGTGTTGCATTGAACACGCTAATTTCATGTTCCTGTTATTTTTTTAAAAAACATCATTTTTACATGTTCTGAAGACCAACAATGCTTAAAATTTATTTAATAAGAAATAAGAAAAGAAAGTCATTGAAATATTAGCTTAGTGAGCTGGAGGCTAAGCAGGAAGAACTATAAAAATGGAGTTTAAGACCTAATGTAGCTAATTGCAGTGAGATTCTGAGCAAAGTATAACCTCTTTTTTTCGTTTGTTTTTTTTGTTTTTTTCGTACCAGGGATTGAACTCGGGACCTTGGACTTGGCAGTCAGGCGTTGGAACCATTGAGCTAAATCCCCAGCCAGTATAACCTCTTTTTGCCCAGTTTTCTCACCAATAAAATTGGGAGAGTAACATTGCACTGGATGCCTTCCAGGCCCTGTACTGGTTACTTATTGCTGTGTAACACAATCACCCCAAAACATAATGGCCTAAAACAAGAAATATTCATCATCTCCTATGATTTCTGAGGGTCAAGAATCCATGAGCCACTTAGCTGGGAAATTCTGACTCAAGGTCTCTTATGAGGGAACAATCAAAATGTTTCCATGATTCAGTCATTTAGGGCTTGCCTGAGCTGGGGGAGGGGGTCTGCTTCAAGGCTCATCCATGTTGTTGTTGGCAAGAAGCCTATTTCTCAGCCCATGGGCCTCTCCCTAAATACTGCTCAAAACATGGTTGCTCATTTCCCCTTGTGCAAAATGGTCTAAGACACATCAAGATAGAAGCCTGGTACAGTGTGAGAGGAGGCTACACAGGGGTGTCAGTACCACAGGAGGGATCCTTGGGGCTCTCTTGGTGGTTTCTTACTACAGGCTCCAAGTGGGAACAGATTGGCCGGAGCTTTGTGGGCAGTCAAACACCATTAATTGTAATTGTGCAGAGACCACTATTTGACGCTCTGACCCCTCTGTCCCCTCTACTTTTCCTCATTCACTCTCAATGTGGTTCTAGTATAAATGCTTTGGTTGCCTCATCAATGTTAACATTATTACACCTATGCAAATATTCATTTGAGCATTTTAATATGACTTTTTCTTTCCCACTTTCTAGTAATAATTGGCTTATTTTCTCCTTATTTGATTTGCCTTGTAGCTGGTACTGATTCCCTACACTTTCTCTCAAACAATTTCCCACAAGGTCAGTGTCTTAGTCCATTTTATGGTATTATAACAAAATACCAGTGACTGGGTAATTTATAAATACATAAAATAAATTTATTTGTCATGGTTTTAGGGCCTGGGAAGTCCAATATCAAGATACTGACATCAGGACAGGGCTTTTTCCCCCCAGTGGTACTGGGGATTGAACCCAGGACCTTTGCACTGAGCTACATCCCCAGCTCTTTTTAATTTTTTTTATTTTGAAACAAGATCTCACTAAATTGCTAAATTGCCCAGGCTGGGCTCAAACTTGTGATCCTTCTGCCTCAAGCTCCCAGAGTGCTGTCATTATAGGCATGTATCACCTCTCCCAGCTTGAAGAGGCCTTTTTACTGCATCATAACATAGTGGAGAGAGAGAGAGAGAGAGAGAGAGAGAGAGAGAGGAGAGAGAGAGAGAGAGGAAGAGGAAGAGGAAGAAAAAGAGGGGGGAAGGGAGGGCAGGGTAGATGAGAGGAGGGGTGAAAAGAGGAGAGGAGAAGAGAAGAGGAAAGAACCAAACTTGCTTATAGAGTTTATCCCTGAAGAGATACACTCCAAGACCACCAGTGGATACCATAGCTGAAACTTCAGATAGTACTGAATCCCATATATATTATGCTTTTCCTATGTACTTATGATAAAGTTTAATTTATAGAGCCAGGAATGTTGACACATACTTGTAATCCCAGTACTTGGGAGGCTGAGGCAGGAGGATTGCCTTGAGTTCAAGGCCTCCCTGTGTTATATAGTAAGTTCAAGGCTAGCCTGAAATATATAGTGAGGCCTTGTGTAAAAACAAACAAACAAACAAACAAAAACTAAAGTTTAGTTTATAAATTAGGCACAGTAAGAGATTAACAACAATAACCAATGATAAAATAGAGCAGTTATTAATAAAGCAATGAAATGGATCATTATTAAGTGGAACAATGCTTACTTGGACATAAGCACTATGATACTGTTAACAGTTGATGTGGGTTAGAAGGGTCCTATAACACAAAGCAGTAAGGCACATGTGAGTTCAGTGCGGATATGGTGGACAAAGGGACAATTCACATCCTGTACAGGATGGAGTAGGATGGAGTGAGATTTCATCATGACACTCAGAATGGCATGCAACCTAAAACTATGAATTTGTATTTGTGGAAATTTCTGTTAATGCCTTTGGACTATAGCCTAGTATAGGTAATGGGAATTGTGAAGAGTTAAACCCCAGAGAAGGGGTTGCTACTGTGCAATAAATCTACTTTCTCAAGAACAATAATCCATTCTCCCCATGACAGAATCATCTTTAAAGATCTTACCTTTTAACATCATCACATTGGGAACAAAAGGTCTAGCACAGTAACACGGGGACATGTTCAGACCATAGCAGTCAGTCAGATAAGGTGGTTACTATTCCCATCTCTTCTTAGAGTCCAGCTGTCTAGTGGTCTTTTCCTTCTGGATTGATGTTCCTGTCTTCCATTTCTCATATTTTACTCCCATATTTGTTTGGAGTGTCTCCTCCAGTATTTTCATCAGAGTGAAGAGATGGCAAAATGGTGGGAGTCCTCAAAGTGAGTGATACTTAGCAGCTCCACTGCTCCAATTTGGAATGGTCACTTCTCTGTCGGGTGCCTGGAGTCTGTCTCTTCACACAGAACATCTCCTTCACTCCTCTCCTGTGTTGGAGCTCCAGGTCTTTGTGTCCTGTCTTCCCAGCTTAGGTTTCATCCTCATATATTTTGGCTTGCAGGAATAGCACGCTTTCACTTTTGTCCCTCCTCATGGCTTTTGACACTCCTCTCTTTCCTAGCTCTTAGCATTCTTTCTCCCCTTCCTCTGGGTGCCAGTGCCCTCAGGCTGCCTGGCAGCAGTCTTGCTCTGTGAGAAGTTATATATGCTTCTTTACCCTTATTAAAACCCTCCTTAAGAACTCATACCAAAGCAGTTACATCTAAAATAGCTCTGCCTGGGGACCTGGAAGACCTGGCATCTCTATCATGGGTTATTGGAAAGAAAATGAACTTGTGCATGGGGAGAAGTTTAGTTATGATCCAGACAAGGCAAGACTTTTCACTCTAGGTGGTGAGGGCCCAACAGGACTTGATGGGTGTCTTAGTCACTGTCTAGTCTCTGGGACAAAGTACCCGATGTCTACAATTTAAAGAAAGAGAGATTTATTTGGGCTCATGCATTTTAGTTCATGGCCAGCTTGTTCCAATTTAGATACAGTATGGTGGAAGGGTCTAATAGAGAAAAGCTGCTTACTTCATGACAGCCAGGAAGCAGAGAGTAAAGGGAGAAGCCAGGGTGGTTGATTAACCCTCTGGGCCACACTCCCAGTGACCCACCTCCTAACAGCACATTTAGCTACTGAACTCACTAGTAGATGATTACACTGGTGAGTATGGCACCCCATGAACCAGTCGCCTTCCGTCAGCCCCACCTCTGAACAAGTGAGGCTTTTGGGGGACTTTCTAAATCTAAACCATAAAAAGAGGGGAGTTTGGCAGGGGAAGGAAAGGGACTTGTCCTTCCTGGTCATTGGCTGGCTGCAATGATTTCAGTTGGACCAGTGATGCAGTACTGAAATTTGAGAACAGACAATTTACAGCAGAAAGTAATTGGAGAACAGACAACTGTAGCAGGTAGCAGCTAACAATTACTGAACTTTTAAAAATCATATCATGTTCCAGTACTATGCACAAACCTCTTACAACTTTATTTAATATACAACAAATCTCAGTGGAAAGGTCTGTTATTTTTCCTATTTTGAAGATGAGGAAATGGAAGCCCAAAAAGGTTAGACAGGACTTGCCTAAATGTTACAGTACTAGTAAGTAGTCGGTCCAGAATTTGGGGCCAGATACCTCATTTTTACTGTCCTGATTGCTCTCAGTATAACTGTGTGAATTTGGATGGAACTTAATTTTGGAAGAAAGCAGAGAAGAACTGTGTGAGTTCTTGAGGATTGGATCTTTACAGAAGGTTTCCACGAATAGAGGACTTGATCCTCATCCGTCACAAAAAATAGGGAGGGATTGCATAGGCTGAGAAGAGGGAAGGAGGCAGTTCAGGCTGCAGATATATGCATTGGGGCAGGTGTGTAGATGGCATTAAGGACTCACTTGAATTGGGAAAAGGTGAATAGTAAGGTAGGCCAGGTCCAAATGGTATTAGATGCCAGAATGAGAAACTGACAGTCTTATCAGACGGCAACAAAAATTATGTTTGGAGATGAAGGAAGAGATTAAAAATAGAATTTTAAGAAGTCCCGAATAAGAGTATTATATAACTGGATGGAGATGGGAAGAAATTGGAAGTTATTTAGTACTTATTTACTACTCTTATTTATTTTGGATAGGCAATTGCAATAGCTCTGTTAAAGCAACATTTTTTCTCAATAAATTCCCCTAAATTCTTACTTTTACCAGAAAGCAGAATGTCTGGTCTACTGATGAGAACTTATTTTTGTCTGTTATGGTTTTAACCGGATATATCTTTGAGCGGTACTTTGCTAAAGCTATTTTTAGATTTGTACTTACAGTGTTAGAGTCAATTGATCCCCTTATCCACCTATATTCAAGAGCTAAATTCAGTAGAATAAATTTAGCAATGATTAGCTTAGAGCAGTGATGGCCAACATTTTAGAACTTTCACTGATACAAACAGCCTTCTGCAGCACATGTTCTATAGGTACAGTATAAATTAGGACAGCCCATTTATAATTCTTGGATTATAATTCAAAAGATAATCTCAACCTTCATATTTCTTAGTATTTATTATGCCCTGGAATTCTGTTTATTAGCTTCCACATTAGGCACAAAATTATGAGAGAAGGGAACTATCTTGGAATGGCTTGGCAAAGGTCTCTTAATATCTATGCATGTCATGGGCTGGAATTAAGACCTAGGCCTGTCTGATCCTACTCCCCCAAAATATACCACTAAAATATTTGTTATAAGATTCTAAATGGAAGGCATATTTTTTTCTACAAAGGAAAGTAGATTTGAATTAAGTAGTGAAGATGCCTAGAAATTCTTTTGTAGTCTTGTTTGATGGTATAGAACACTTTCCTTATTTGTGAACCACCCTCTTATGTCTCTCTAACTTTCTAACACAGTCTGTGACCAACAATGGTGACTTCTCATCAAATAGTCATTTCCTCTATTCTTTCTTGTCAATGGGACCTTGATTTTTGTTTTCATTTCTTAGGGGTTGCTTCATTAAATTAAAAATGGACTCTCCATCTACTTGCCAGTGATTTATTTAAAGGTGGACATGTGGTAGAGTCTGACCACTGAGCAGAAGTCTGATTAGGGATGATGTTCTGGGAAAAGTTTTCCTTGCTCTTCAAGGAAGTTGCACAAGAAGAAAGGACCTCTGTTTCCCTTTTTTGAATGTTGTTGTCAGCATGTCACCACTTCACCACTGCAATTAAGGTGGCCTGCTTGAGGCCATGAGGGATCTGGTTTAAGAGAACATGTAAATGGGTAAGGATGGGGAATAGTAAAAGGAGAATCTAGTTTCTTGGTGACTTTGTTGAGTAGCTGTATTAACCAGCTTTGAAACCCAACTTTGAAACTTCCTATTATGTGAGGGGATTCATTTTCCTCATCATTTAAGTCCTTTATGGTTAGGTATTCTGTTGTTGAAGCCAAAACCTCTGTTTGATAGCAGAGCTTTCCATTTTCACCACTCCAAGTTTTGTATGGAGTTGGACTTATCTGAATTAATGCAACTATGGCTAAACTTTCACATATGGAAACTGAAGCCCTTTTGGTATGCACATTGGAATCTACTTTTTTATAGATTTTCTGTTCAGCTATACTATATTTTCACATACTTTAATATAGTAAAATTGTGATTATTTTTACTGAGCAGTTTATTTGGGTTGCTTCTTCTTACCATATAAACCCCTCAGTTTTTCAATCCAGGAGGAATAGAAATGAGCTATGTTGAGGGTCTCCCCATAGTGATTTTAAGACAGCAGATAATGGGCTGGGGATTTAGCTCAGTGGTTTCGCCGCCTGCTGCGCAAGCACAAGGACCCAAGTTTGATCCCCGGTGCTAAAAAAAAAAAAAAGACAGCAGGTACTATTCTTCCCCATATGACTGTGGGTTGTACTTCCTGAACATCTATCCTGGGGCCACAGACTGAGATCTACTTGTGTGGACTCTGCCAGGACTGTTCCAGCTATCTGTGACTGCTTAGCAGACTTTTTTTCTCCATCTGTTATTCTAAGAGCAAGGCTTCGTTAAAGACCCTTCTGACTGCAGCAGTGTCACCTGTGAGGGCTCTGTCAGCAGCTGTCTACACTGAAACTTGGTTTGTTTCCCCCATCTTTTTTTTTGTCTCTTAGCTCAGAAGAAGAGGTGCTCTCCTTTTCTCTAGTGTTCCCCTAGCACTGCATCATTTACGTGTTTCTTAATCTAGTGGATGGGTCCTTTATGTTACCATATATTCTGAAAAGACTTCATTCTCTTTGCCTAGGGATGGGCATTGATTTCTTTTGTCCTGAGTCAAAAGGCAAGTTGTCTTGAGTTGGCTTCTCAATGTATCATACTGTGGCCTTTCTTTCTTTTACAAAATATTCATTGGCTTTGCAATCCTGAGGGAATAGGACTGAGCAGTGTTCAGTTTCTTCCTGCAATGACCATGGGATAGTTGATATAGCTCCAGATATCTAGAGTGGAAAGTCTACACGTTTGGCTCCATGTCTTTGCCACACCTCTAGTCTTAATGCTCTGCATTCTGTTCCCTGTGCTTACTAATTACAAAAGTGAACTAGCAAAGGTAGTCAGGCCCTCCTATTAGCAAATCCATGTCCTTGCTCACCTCTGTTTCCCTTGACTGCTTTGACACACTTGGAGCTGCTCTCTATCCTCTAAACTTTTTTTCTAATATGCCCTGGCCTCAGCTCCTTTCACTTTCTTCCTGGGAGAGCCCAGTTGTGTACTGGAAACCTATTATCTGAAGAAGCTTCTAGTCAAGAATAATCTTGTTAACCTTTTTGGATTCAAGATTCTTCTGGGTTTTATACTTAGTAGCTCAATGGATATCTGTTGAATTGACTCAGCCTTGTCTGCTGATCTGGAATTTCTTTTCCAAATTTTAGTCCTGTTTCTATGCTTAGGGAACATTTCCATAGGGGCATCTGGACATTTTTTCTAATTCCTCCTATACAAAGCAGAAGTTGTCTTCCCTTCCATGCTGAGTCCCCACACTTTTTCCTCCTTTATTTCAGCCTCTTGTAACATCATTCTTCCTTCTCTTGTATGCTGCCAACCACCAAGCCTTGTCTAGTCTTCTTAATGTCTAACAATTTGTCTCTCCTGTTACTTTCCTATCTTTAGCTTTTATCATTTGGTGCCTGAGCTGAGAGGAGCTAACTATTCTGAACAATGATCAAATATCCATTTTAAAATAAAACTTAACACTTCACATGTTACTCCTGTGCTAAGCTACTCTTCTTAACATAGATGAGGTGTCCATTGCTTTCCTGGATCATCAAGCTGTCTGCAATTGGTTTTGTTTCAGTTCCCCTTTGGTTAGGGGACGAGCTTTACCATCTGTTAATCTCTTGTCCCAAGATGTTAAGACTCTTAGCTTGTAGGTTTTATGTGGGCCATTTGGAGTATGGAGGACTTGGCCGTGTCCTCAGGTTGGTAGCACTGAGCACAATTCAATTTGTTCCCAGGTCCTGGGGTTGCTGAGATTGGTTGTTCACCAATTCTTCCTTAAGTAGGGCTGAATTTTCACCTCCTGCCTGTGTCTCAGTTGTCCCATTATTTCTCCTCTTCTTTTTCTAACTGGGCTTAACGCTGTTTCAGGTTATAGAAAAACTTTACTAGGCAAAGAGACAGACACTCTCATCCTCTGTCTTTTGTTTTGTAGTCGCCCCCCCCCCCAGGAGTAGTTAGGAGAGAGGGAAAAAAATCTTAGGACACCTGTGAGAGGGGAGGGGGAGGACAGTATGCTGAAGCAGGGGGACAGTTACTAAGGGAAATAATCCTGCCACTTTTACATGACCCTCTCATTGTCTTTGCAATTTTAGTTTCTTTTCCCCCCTTGGACAAGGTCTCCTTATTAGTTTATTAGTTTCTCCTTATTTAGTTTATTAGTATGAATTTGCAATACATAATAATTATATTCATCTTGGGCCATTGGTACATATACATAAAACAGAGATAATAATGCCCTCTCCAGTCAGATGTGAAGATAAAAATGGAAATACTATCTAAGCAACAGACTTGGCTTGCAACAAAGTAGGGGCAGAATAAAATACGTATGGTTATTTCCTTATTATTCCTGTTCGTCAACATGGCTCCTAATCACCTTCTGACTCTCACCCTGGAGTTACACTTTTCATCTGCCTTACTTCATTGTCCAGACCTTAGTCACCTGACCCACCTGAGTGTAAGGAGGCAGGGAATCACAGTCTGTTTGGGTAGACATGTGATGTTCCGGATATGCTGTAACTATGGAAGAAGTAAAGATAGGGTACTAGTGGATAACTGGGAGTCTTTGCTAAATAAGCTTGACAACTTTGGTTTGTCTTTTTCTTGGGCACAGAATTGTTATTTTCAGGACTCCGGATTGAAACCAACTCCTTCATGCTGAGCTACACCCCTAGCTGTTTTATTATTTTTTATTTTGAAACATGATCTAAGTCACTAAGTTAATCAGGCTTGGTTTAAATTTATGATCCCCCTGCTCAGCTAACCAAAGTGCTAGGATTACAGGCATGCACCACCATGTCAGCTAGGGCACGGATATTTGACAAGGAGTTTATAAGAATCCCTTACACAGATCAAGACATACACATACCATCTTGGATCTTGCTAGTGAAGCCCACCTTTTACTGCATAGACCCTAAGTGGCAAATACACATATTCATAGTCTTCTTTGCATTTTTTGGACATAAAATAGATCTTTATTTATTTATATTTTTGGTATCGGGGATTGAACTCAGGTCCTTGCGCTTACAGGGCAGGTGCCAGAACTACTGAGCTAAATCCCTGGCCCTAGATCTTTATTTTTTAATATATTTTATTTTATTAGCACATGGGTTTTTTAAGTTTATTGGTACATTTTATTTTTTAAAATTAATTTTATTGGTGCAATTTAGGTATACAATATAGTGACATTCATCATTGGAAATTTGTACCTTTACATAATCTATCTTGGTTCTTATTTTTTCCCCACCTTTTTTGTATTTATGGGTAGGCATAACACCAGGTTGTGAACAGTAAGATCATGAACCATCACTAAGAGACACTATGACCATGAACCATTACTAAGAGACGATCTGCTGAGAGCTTCAGGAATAATCTTCCTCATAAAAAGAGAAATCGTACCAGACACCTCTGGTGCGCTACTTCAGAAATCCTCTCTGCCCTTTGTTAAGGCAACCAGTTCATGCAAGGCAGTGCTTGTGCACTGGTGCAGGGTGATGGGGTGTCATTGGACCCCAAACTGTATTTCTCATATCTGTCCTGGGGCTTCTCTGAAGCCCTGGAAGCCTCAGTCTCTGACCTTACCCAAGCATGATTTGCTGGATGTAAATTCAGTGTCTCTGAGGCAAGTCTTGAACTCTTGGAAATCTGAGGTGATAAATCCTGCCTCCATTTTTTTCTTTTTGTGTGGACAACTATGACATGCATTCCATAAGGCTATTTGGGAAGTCCCAATGGATTTGGGCACTTGTATCCCACAGAGCTGGCCATATGTTCTGTTATTGGCTTTCCCACCATCTCTGTTTCAGGCTTCATGTCTTAAAACTCTTAGAGAATCACATTCCCTAATCAACTACATCTGTATAAGTCTTTGTCTCAGCCTTGCATACAGACAAATCCAGATTAAGAGAAGCTTTCAGGAAAAATACACTCTCTCTTTCTCCTTTCTTTTCTTTTTATCTTTCCTTCTTGTTGACTTGTAGGGATGAGGTGTGTGGAATACCAGCAGCCAGTCTGGGACCATGAGGAAGGAGTAAAGAGAATTGCTGAAAAACTGATCCTGAGCCACTGGACCAAATCTGTAATCATCTACCTTAGGTATTTTTGTTATGTGAGAAAAATTAACTAAAAATTTTAAATAAATTTTAGTTGAATATCGTGGAACTTGCAACTGAAACTATTTTATTAACATAAAGCCCATAAATCCATTTGATTGTAGATAAATAAAATTACCATATATAAGTATTCATTCATTTCTTTTTTAACTGCATTTATTTAAAAGGACGTAGAAGGTACTATTATTGCTTAAGAAACATGTTTTCCTCCTTCATAACAGGACCCCAATTTTTTCCCAGGTGTTTATTCTTTCCCTTGCAGTCAACCTCCTGGAGAATGCCAACTCTAGGAATAAACCAATCTGTCCCAGTTTATTTCTAATCTCTGCTCATGATTATTCCAGAATGGACACATGAACATACTCAGGGCAATGCAACTTGGGAGAAAATTTCCAGGAAGCTTCTGGGAGCAATTTCCTTTCTCCAAGAGAGAACCATGGGAAGAGATGGGCTTTCTTACCTTTCTGATGTGTGTCCTAACATGGACACGCGTGTCCCAGTCTGAGGAGGACACCCACAGTGAAGATGTACAGTGGCACCAGGGAAAGACCCTGAGTTCATGATGGCAGCACTGACCTGGTGAATCAGCCCTCCTGAAAGTCTTTCCTCTGGATTTTGTTTTATGAGATGAGATAAATAAATATCTGTATTGTTAAAGCCAGGTGTGTTTGGATTTCCGTGTCTTCCTGTTGAAATCCTCATTTCCAATTATTTGGGATTTAGTTTCATTTTCTGTACTACATATTCTCAGCTTATGGGTACTCAAAGTATGTCACTAGTCATGCTGAGGTCCATGAAACATTTGGGTGTTAGGATCAGGACTGGCCCTTCCAAAGGAATTATCTTCCAAAAGGTCAGGAATGGCTGTTCTAGAACATCTTTAAACCTATTACACCTTTCTTCTTTTTGTCCTTATCTGCCTCGTTGCTATTTCTATTCCTCCAAGGGATTGTAGAGAAGTCAAGGCAAAGAAACAAGGAATTAACAGGGCCCTACCAAGCTACCCTTGTCAAGGGAGAGAGAGGGCTTTTCCGAAGGAGGGTAGAATGGACATTGTCTGGAGCAGAGCTTGGTTCTTGAAATTCACTCAGTAAATGGATATTTAATGAGCTCTTATGGGACAGATAGGAAGGAACTTTTGTAATTGCTTAGTTGAGAAGTGGTTAGGGTGGCCTGCTTAGGGTAGAAAATTCAAGACAGACCCAATTCAAAAAACAAATAAATAGATTTTAATCTGCATTAAAATATTTTTTTTTCTAAGGCCGGGGATTTAGCTCAGTGGTTCCACTGCCTACCTCGCAAGCGCAAGGACCTGAGTTCAATTTCCGGTACCAAAAATATTTTTTTCTAAACTCTAATGTGTGCAAACCATCATGGTTGTTGTTATGTAGGCTGCCATGGTGTGTAGTTCACACCATTGAAGTCAAAGTCTAAAAGTAGTTATGCCATGTGAAAGTAACTATAAAGTATGCCACATGCTTCTACATACTACATGCTACCAGTCTGATCACTGAGTGAAATTGTAGCAAAAACTAGTGGCTCTTCAAACTATGTTGAGACCTTATAACTACCGGGAGGAAATTTTTCTCATTGTTACATGAACAAGCTGATAGAAATAAGAATATCTTTACATTGAAAGTGGAACAGATCTGGTCCTTAATCCAGGTTTGCAAGCATGCAGACACTGGATTAATATATGACATATATTAGAGTCACAAAGTCTGATTTTTCTAAGAAATTCTAGCTTAAAAGTAGGTATAAGGTGGTCTGGTCTAGTAGAATATTCTTTGGGGAACAGTGGTCCAGCAAGTCTAATGATAGGATCCAGCAAAAATTAAACACTTTCCACTGGAAATACAATGTAAAATTCTTTTTTTTTTTTTTTTGGTACCGGGGATTGAACTTGGGTCCTTGTGCTTGTGCAACAGGCGGTGAAACCACTGAGCTAAATCCCTGGCCCTAGAATGTAAAATTCTTACATAAATGATGTGATCAACTCACACTGTCCTCCACAGTTCTGACAGTGTGCCATGTTCAGAACTCACTTCTATCTTTTAAGAAAAATGTTCACAATGGGACCAGTTTCTTTGGAGTACTACTTCAGTCAACATTGCCTCAGAGGATAGCTAGTGAGTTTTCCGCATATATCCTACAATTAGAAATTTATTTGTAGTTTCCCCAGCAAAGACTCTGACATCCTGCTGGAAGGAATGCTTCTACTGAGAAGAATACTTCTCTTCCTTTGACTGCTATCTTCTGCCCATTGTGGGTTAAAGAAAATCTTCCCTCCAGATTCCTAAAGATTTTTATGTCCCAAAGTATAAGAGTTTGGATATTCTGTCATTAGCAGTGACATCTCTACCTATGTGGATGATAAGGTCAAGTGAAGATGGGCCCAAACTTCACCAACAGGCATTTGAGCTAAATGAATTTTGATTACATGATATGCCTACTAAAGTTCCAAAAGTACATGGCTGTGAAATAAAAAAGTATTAATGGGGGCTGGGGATTTAGCTCAGTGTTTTCGCTGCCTGCTTCAAAAGTGCAAGGACCCAAGTTCGATCCCCGGTACCAAAAAAAAAAAAAGTATTAATGGTAGGGGTGAAGATTGAAGCTATCCACAGGATGCCTTAGTCACTTAATAGTCTATGTTTTCCTGAGGAGATGTAAGATTTAGCCACTCATAATCATGACATAATACATGATTGATGATGTAAGAAAGTAAATAAATATCTAAAAGTCTAACAAACAAGTAAAAGCAACAACAGCAGCAAACAACCAAACAATAATACCCCCAAAGTATAAAGAGTTTTGAATTCTAGACAAATTAAAACACTAAAGTTATTTATGGCCAAAATTTCCAGTGTCCTCATGTTTCAAGGGTTAATTGAAGGAACAGTGCATTGAATGGGGAATGAGACAAAGATGTCCTGCAGTCAGGCACTGTAAACTGAATGGATTCACTTGCCAGGAAACCAACTTCCAGGTGAGTGGACTCTGAAGTGGAAGAAAGTGATAGGCCAGCAATGGATGATGTTTAAACTGATGTAACACAGGACAAGAGAAAAGGAAAAATGAATGTTTGTGCTATCTAGAGCAACATTTTTGAAACACAATGCAGCTTTGTCTTGTAGGGAAATTAAAAAATTTTAAGACAGTTATGTAGTGAGGTTTTTATATTTAAGATTTAGAGTATATATCCTCAGAGAAATATAAATTAAAGCCACAATGAGATAGTCCATCACACCCATTATGATGGTTATCATCAAAAAGATGAAAGATAAGTTTTGGCAAGGATGTGGACAAAAGAGAATGTTTGTACACTGTTGGTGGGAATGTAAATTAGTACAGCTATTATGGAAAACACTATGGACATTCCTCAAAAAATTAAAAATAGAACTCATATTTGATCCAGCAATCCCATTTCTTACTATATATACAAAAGAAATGAAATCAGAGTGCATTGAAGAGACATCTGCATTTCCATGTTCATCACAGCATTATTTACAACAGACCAGATGTGGAACCAACTTAAGTGTCCATAAACAGAAGAATGGATAAAAAATGTGGTATAGGGGATGGGGTTGTAGTTCAGTGGTAGAGTATGTACTTGTCATTTGTGAGACCCTGGATTCAATCTCCAGCAACTCCTCTATCCTCCACGCGCTAGACTTGCACCAATGGAACACTATACAGCCTGTAAAAAGACGGGAATTCTTGTATTTGCAACAACATAAATGAACCTAGAAATTATGTTAAGTGAAGTAAGCCAGATGCAGAAAGATAAATACTACCTGATTTCATTTTTTAAAATGTGGTATCTTAAAATGTTGAGTTAATAGTGTACAGAGTAGACTGGTGGTTATCAGGGTCTTGGTCTGGGAAGGTTGGGAAGATGTTGGTCAAAGGATACAAAATTTTACTTAGACAAGAGAAATGAGTTCAAGAAATCTATTCTATAACATGTTGACTATATGTAATCAATACTACTTTATTGAACCCATCCCCCTTTTTGAGACAGAGTCTTGCTACATAGTTCAGGCTGGCCCTGAATTCACTATGTAGCCCACACTGGCCTCAAATTAGTGACAATCATACTGTCTCAGCCATAGGCATGCACCAACACATCCAGGTAAATTTACTGTGTTCTTGAAAATTGCTAAGCAAATACACTTTCATCATGAATAATAGTATTGAGTTGATATATATGTTAATAAACTTAATTTAGCCATTCCACAATGTGTATATATTTCAAGGCAACATGTTACACATAATAAATATATGACATTTTATTTATAAAGTAACAACTAAAATTTGAAGTATAAGATTATGTTTCCCCCAATCTTTGAAAGTGTACATGGCCTTGGTTCAGAAATCATAGTATATAGCCGTTGGATTTTCTTTCTTTTTTTGGTTTTTAGTTTTAATATACTCGAAAAAATAAAAAGTTATTAACTCCCAAGTTAGTTCCATGGTTTTCACTTTATTTTGTGTTTTTCCTATACTTTGTCTGCAATTGTACTTCCCCACATGTAGGCTGCTACTCTGGAGCATTGTTAGAACTTGCTCAAGAGTTTTGTGTTAAGTTGTAAG
Organism: Heterocephalus glaber; assembly: GCF_000247695.1. The sequence continues at coordinate 14,256,939 of NW_004624730.1, read as the reverse complement.
ATCCTGAGAATTGGGGAGGAAAAGGGACCAAAGTGAATTAGAGGATATGACAAGTGAAGAAAGGTTCAACCAGGATTTTCAATTAGTTTGAAATATAATTTTTATCAAAACATCATGCTGCAAGTAAGTTATCCATAAATAATAACAATAACTCTGAGATGCCTGTTTCAGGGTACTGTGATGGTCCACCTCCCCGAGGGAGGCTCTGGCCTACCTATGTTCACTGACTTGAGGTGAAAAGAACAGCTCCCATGAGTGGCATATTTTGAAAAGTATTCAGAAAGCTTATTGAAAGGGAGGGTTACAAAGTTAATTGCTCCTGTTTTAAGCACACACTTTTACGTTTCTTATAAAATATTATTTTGAAAGTTATCTGATTCTGCTGCCTAATAAGAACCAGTTACAGGTTTAAAATCATATTTTTTCCTGGTAAAGAATTTGTTATCTAAAATGGTGACATATATCTTTTGAAATCATAGGATAAGAAGCTGCTAGATCCAGGCTATCAAAGTTTCATAAGCCATATCTATTGATGATACTAAAATACTTCATATATGAGGTTTGATTACAAGGGAATGGAGTTGATTTATATGTATGGCTGATGAAATCTGTCTCATTTATCTCTAGTAATATGTTGGGCATGAACAAGAACTTTTAAGAGAGGAGTAGAGAGCACTGTAACTTTAGAGTCAAACTGGTTTCAATTTCTCAAGCTTTAGTAAGTAACTTCACCTTTACAAGCCTCAGATTCTTTTAACTGTAAAATGTGGACCATAAAAATTCCAGCCTAAGGAAATTATGTTCAGTGTGGTGGGTTAAGGAAATGCTAAAATCTTCCAGTCATACTTCAAATTGTCAAAATGATAACAAGGAATACATAGCCAAGCTTTAAAACAACAAAGTGATGACCTCTTTAGAAATAGGGAGTCCTTAGTGGAAAAAAACAGAACAGGAACAGCATCAGTAGGCAGAGAACACTGTATTGCTACAAAGCAGCTCTGAACTTTTGTAGCATTTTTGTGAGCCTGAGGCTGCTGCTGTCATGAGACCTCATCATCAACAGGGGCAAAGTTTAGGAATGACCCACATAAAAATGATTATCTCAGAAAGTTAACATCGAAAAAGAAAAACAATGTGACACTGTATTTCCATAAGTGACGGAAACAATATTTCTTATTTCACATTCCCTTTTATAGCATGCCTTTTATACTCCTGCCACGGAGAAATAGGATCTATATAGTCCCATTATAGTTTAAGTTTATGGCAATAGTGAAACAGGTGCTATGCAACTTCTAATGATAAGTCATAAAAGTTGTTACCGCTTCCATCTGAATCTATCGGGGTGCTTGTTTTTGGAATTAAGCCACCCACGTCAGAGCCCATTCAGCCCATGGGTGAGGTCTATAAAGAAAAAAACTAGTTTTTTTTTCTCAGCCAAGGCTGAGCTCTTGGCTGAGAGCAAACACCAGCGTGCTGGTCACATGAGTCTATCTAATCTACTTATGGCTATTGAAAAAAGAAGTCTTAATTTATGGTTTGAGTAGTACATTGAGCTGGCTGGAGTGCAAATCAGTGAGCTGGACAGTTGAGCTAAGTAATTCTTCCAGAATGTTATATAAAGAAAACAAGAGATGAAAAAATGAGTAATGATGAAGGAATTGGAGCAGTCCTAGCTTAATGGAAGGGGAGAAGCCAAAAGGATAACGGTAGCTGTTATATATAAATTAGTATTCTACAAGCATTTCATGGGTGAAATCATAAGATCTTGTGGGAAATCCATAAGTACCCGGAGCTGCACTTCTGACTATTATGTCATTCTGCTCTGGGGCATAGGTTTAGCCAAACATCAAATGACAATGTGAAAATAAGTTTCAATTGCCACAAAAATGTGTTTATTTTTTCCTTAATATACCCTGTCTCACCTTTGTTTTCTGGCAATATCTATATGTTTGATATTATTATTAAAGTACATTTCAGCTGTTTTTAATAAAACTGAATGTCTCTGTTTATTCTTTGACCAAAGTATGAAAAAAGTAATGAAAAAAATGCCAATGGACGAAGAACTTCAGACATTCCCATAAAAGTTCTAGAAAGAGAAAATGAAGAGAATGGAATAAAGGCAATATTTGAAAAATAATAAATGAACATTTCCAAAAGATAGAAAAGATCAAAATTTTTCAGATTTATAGAGCCCATCAAGTTCAGAGCAGCATAAAAATAACTCCATAATTCAAAATATTGTAATGAATCCTCAGAACATTAAGAAAAACAAGAAAATAAATGAAAATAAATAAAAAAGGCATACTAACTACAATAGAGTTGACAATCTGAATGACATCAAACAACATTGAATCCAAGAAAATAATGGAGGCATATCTTCAAAGCTTTAATGAAAAATAATATGGTTCTTATTTTCATACCCAACCCAACTACAGTTCAGTTGTGCACATTAAACAAGTAAGTTTTCAAATATTTCAGACTCAGAAATTTTGTTACCAGAGATTTTCACCAAAAGAACTTCTAAAAGATGATTAAAAGAAGACAATTCAATGAGATAATGAATATAAAGCATTAAGTATGATGTTAAATCTCCTTCTGCTCTACTAATAAAAGAGAAAAATGCACATTGTTCATTTCACCTTATGCATCTGGTTCTTATGACTAAGATTGCAAGAAAGAAAGAAAGAAAGAAAGAAAGAAAGAAAGAAAGAAAGAAAGAAAGAATCAAAAGGACCATAGAAGCTTTTAGTTTATTATTTCATTTCCAGCAATCTGCCTACTTTCTTATGTGAGAAAAATAAATTCTTGTTTGTTTAGGGCATTGTTAGTTGAGCCTACTGCTATTTCACCCAATGCAATCCTAAGTGGTTTACTTTGCCATTTTCTTATCTTTAAAGTAGGACCTATTAAGCTTAAATAGAAAATTGGGTTAAAAATTTCCAGTACCTAATGTATACTTTGATAAAATTTAAGCCCCTTCTTATCTTCTATTCAAGATTATAAGCACAAGAAACATGCTATCTTTATTGTATTTGCATCCCCATTTCCTAAGCATTCAGTCCAGTTCACTGAATATTTTGAGTGTCAATTTATGGGCTGAGTTCTTTTATAATTGGTAAGTCATAGTAGTATATAAATATATGTTTAATGGATATATGAATAAAACTTGAAGATAGATCAGTAGAAATGAATAAGTACTAATAGTTTGCCTTAAACTATTGAATGAATCATTTCTATCTTTTCCTTCTGCGCTCATGCAGCATTTGCAACATTCAGAAAGTGCTTCTTACCATTTTTGCCAACTTTCTGGCTTCTTTGACTCTTTTTTAAAAAATTGATTAATTTTATCAGTACACTTTAGGTATACGATATAATGACATTCATCATTGGAAATTTGCACCTTAACATAATCTCTCTTGGTTTTTATTTTTTCCCCATTTCCCTGCCCTCCCTTCAACCCCTCCATCCCTCCCTATTTAAAAAGACTTTGTTTCCATTTTTTCATTTTTTCATATTAATTCGATTCCCTTATTTCCTTTCCCCTTCCCCTCACACTTCCCCTTCTCCTTTGCCCCTTTTCGTCTAGTTCACATTATTATACATTTTACCCTTATTTACACTTTCAGTTTCTCATACTAGAGAAACTATTTGGTATTTACACGTGTGTCCTATTTATTTCACTTAAGAGTATCGCCTCAATGTGCATCCATTTAGCTATAAATGTCTCTAATTTCTCATTTTTTATGGCGGTGTAGTACTCCATTTTATTAAAAAACCACATCTCCTTTATCCAGTCCCCAGTTGATGGGCAATTGGGCTGCTTCCAAGTTTTAGCTATTAAAAACTGTGCTGTTATGAACATGGGTGCACATATATCACTGTGGTATGATTCTTTTAATTCTTTGGGGAAGATTCCCAGCAGGGAAATAGCTGGGTCAAATGGGACTTCCAGTCCTGGTTCTTTGAGGTATCTCCATACTGATTTCCACAGTAGTTGCAAAAGTCCACACTCCCACCAGCAGTGGAGGAGCAGTGTTCCTCTTTCCCCAGAGCCCCACCAGCATTTGTTATTGGTTGATTTCTTGATAGCAGCCATTCTTTCTGGGGTGAGGTGGAATCTCAGCATTGTTTTCATTTGCATCTCTTGAATGACCAGTGATGTTGACCATTTTTTCATATGTTCATTTGCTATTTCTACTTCTTTGTGTGAGAAATGTCTGTTCATTTCTGATGCCCATTTTTGGATTGGGTCTTTAAATTTTGGAGGTCTGATTGCTTTAAGTTCTTTATAGATTCTAGATAGTAGACCTTTTTCTGAGGGACTGCTGGTGAAAATTTTTTCCCACATTGTGGGCTGTCTCTTCACACTGCTGGTGGTTTCTCTTGCTGTGCAGAAGCTTTTTAGTAAGAAGAAATCCCACTTGTTGATTGTTTATGCTAGTTCACTGGCAACTGAGGTTGTGTTCATAAAATCTTTTCCTACACCAATGTCTTCAAGAGTTCTACCTAACCTCTGTTCCAGCCATTTCAGCATTTCTGTTTTAATATTTAGATCTTTAATCCATTTCAATTTTAGTTGAGTGCATGGTGAAAGACATAGGTCTAGTTTTAATCTTTGGCAAGTTGAAACCCAATTTCTCCAGCACCATTTATTAAAGAGACTATCTTTCCTCCAGTGAGGGTGTTTGGCTCCTTTGTTGAAGATGAGGTGGCTAAGTGTGTCTGGAGTTGTTTCTGTATCTTCTCATCTGTTCCACTGGTCCTCTGGTCTGTTTCTTTGACTGTACCATGCTATTTTTATCACAGGGGCTTTGTAGTATAGTTTCAAGTTGGGGATTATGATACCCCCTGACATGTCTCTGTTGTCTAGAATTGCTTTTGCTAGTCTAGATCTCTTTTGGTTCCAAATGAATTTTTTGGATTGTTTTCTCAAGGTCTGTGAAGTATGCTGCTGGAATTTCAATTGGGATTGCACTGAATCTATATAGAAGTTTTGGAAGAATGGCCATTTTCACTATGTTGATCCTTCCTACCCAGGAGCAAAGGATGTCTTTCCATTTTCTGTTATCACTTCAATCTCTCATTTCAGAGTGCTATAGTTTTCATAGAAGAGGCTTTGATTTCTTTTGTTAGGTTGATTCTTAGGAATTTCATTTTTTTGGATGCTATTGTGAAGGGAATTGTTTGCCCTATTTCTCTCTCAGTGAGTCTGTTGTTCTTGTAGAGGAAAGCTATTGATTTTTGTGTGTTGCCCTTATATCCAGCTACTCTACTGAATTTGGTTATTAAGTCTAGAAGACTTCTGGTGGAGTTCTTGGGGTCTTCTATATAGAGTATCATGTCATCTGCAAATAATGATAGTTTTGACTTCTTCATTTCCTATGTTTATTCCTTATATTTCTTTCTCTTGTCTAATTGTTGTGGCTAATGTTTCCAAAACTATACTGAACCAGAGTGGTGATACTGGACATCTTTGTCTTCTTCCTGATTTTAGTGTGAAGGATTTCAGTTTTTGACCATTTAGTATGATACTGGCTGCTGGCTTAGCATAGATGGCTTTTATCAGATTGAGGTAGAGACCATCTATTCCAATTTTTTGTAGGGTTTTTATCTTAAATGCATGTTGGATTTTGTCAAATACTTTTTTGGCATCTATTGAGATGATAATATGGTTTTTTGTCCTTGGCTCTATTAACATAGTATATTACCTTTATTGATTTGCATATGTTGAATCACCCTTTGATCCCTGGGATGAATACCACTTGGTCAGGGTGTATGTTCTTCTGAATTCTATTTGCCAGTATCTTATTAAGGATTTTTGCATCTATGTTCATTAGTGAGATTGGCCTACAGTTCTCTTTTTCGGTTGGGTTTTTCTCTGCTTTGGGCTTCTTTGATTCTTAACCTTAAACATGGTTTTTAATTCATTCTTAGGAGAGCTATAAGTAGAGGAGGAAAGTGGTTTTGTCAATGTAAATTTACTTCAAGCATTGTAAACTCCTTGAATTCTCAATCAAGTAACTAAAAGACAGCATATACAGAGTGGAGAGGGTTTCTGTTTTAATTGTTGTTGCTGTTGAAGTAATTCATACACAGGAACACAAAATGTTATGACTGTTAGTCTTGGAAAAGGAAGTGTTGGGGAAAAGAAAAAGTAAAAGACAAAGGCTGAAGAACTAAAAAATAATACCAAGGGATTTTGTGCAGAAAGAAATGTATCAAAGGAGAGCCATACCCCCAAAATAGAAATTGATAGGTGGCACCAATTTTGGTAACATAGCAAGATACAAAATCATCAATAAAAAATGAATAGTGCTCCTATATACCAATAACACTCACTAGGAGAGAAATAAGGGAAACAACACTTTTCACAATAGCATAAAAAAATGAAATACTTAGGAATTAACCTACCCAAGGAAGTGAAAGTGTACAATGATAACTATAGTACTCTGAAAAAGGATATTGAAAAGCCCATCAGAAAATTGAAAGACACCCCCTGTTTCTAGTTAGGGAGAGCCTATATACTGAAAATGGCCATACCTGAAAACCTTTAATACAGTTTTAATGAAATCCCAATCAAAAGGCCAATAACATTCCTTATAGAACTCTAGAAAACAATCCTAAAATTTATATGGAACCAGAAGAGACTTAGAATAGGAAAACCCATTCTAGGCAACAAGACCAATGCAGGAGCATTACAATCCTGGACTTCAAGTTATACTACAAATCTACAGTGACAAAAAAACAGCATAGTATTGGCAAAAAAAGGACTTGTGGATCAATGGAACAGAACAGAGTATGTAGAAACTACTCTAGGTATACTCAGCTACCTTATCTTTGACAAATGGGCCCAACACCTTCACCTCTTTAATGAATGGTGCTGGGAAAATTGGCTTTCCACATGCCAAAGATTGAACCTGGATCTCTCACCAGGAACTAAACTAAAATTGAATTGGATCAAACATCTAAATTTTAAAACAGAAACACTTAATCTATGGGAAGACAGAATAGGTAAAACTTTTGAAGATATAGGTGTAGGCCAAGACTTCATGAGCAAAACCCCAGTTGCACAAGAAATATTACAAAAGAATCAACAGATGGGATCACACCAAATTAAAAAGTTTCTGCACAGCAAAGAAAACTACCAACAGAGTGAAGAGAAAACATTTAGAAAGGGGAAAAATTGCTAGTAATTTCTCAGACAGAAGACTAATATCTAGATTATATAAAGAACTCAAAAAAGTTGTAACCCCTAGATATAAAGACCCAATCCAAAAATGGACATCTGAAATAAATAGGCATGTCTCAGAGGAAGAAGTGCGAACAATCAGTAAATACATGCAAAAAAGCTCAACATCACTGGCCATTCAAGAAATGCATCTTAAAACAACACTGAGATGCCATATAACTCCAGAAAGAAGGCTAGCATCAAGAAATAACTCATAAAAAGTGCTGGTGAGGCTGTGGTTGGAAAAAGAACCCTTCTACATTGTTGGTGGGAATATGTGTTAGTTATTTTTCTCTTGTTGCTGAGACAAATACCCGACACCAAAAGTTGGAAGGGAAGGGGTTTATCTGGCTTACAGTTTGAATAGGTTTCAGCCCATAATCAGCTGGATCCAAGGCAGGGATGGCAAACAGACATTGCAGAGGAGAAACAACATGGTAAGCACAAGGCAGCAATAGCAACAAGAGAATTAACAGCATCTCCTTGCCCCTTTTATCTTATTCAGACTACTTAGGGTGGGTAGCACTCACACCTTAATCCTAATGCCCTTGAGTCTAGCATTGCATCATGAATCATTTCCAGCTTCACACACTCTACATCAAGGCTGTCACCACATGAGGCTTTGGGGGGACACCTAGACCCAAACCCTAACAGTATAAATTGGTACAATTAGTAGGACTGTGGAAATCAGTATGGAAAGTCCTCAAAGAGCTAAAACTAGAGGTTCCATTTGATCCAGTTGCTTCCCTTCTAGGTATCTTTCTGAAAGTTAAAGTCATCATGCCACAGTGACACATGTATATCCATGTTTATAGTATCAAAATTTATAATAGCTAATGTTGAAAACAGCACATATACTCATCAACAGAAGAATGGATAAAGAAAATTTGGTATTTATGTACAAAAGAGTACTACTCTGGCATAAAGAAAGACAAATGAGGCATTTTTAGATAAATGGATGCACTTCAAGACCATAATCTTAAGTGAAATAAAGCAGATACACAAGTTTAAATATCACATTGTTTTTCTTGGGTGAGAAACCCAAAGTATAAATAAGGAGCAAAATGGAGGATAGATATTAGAAAATAAGAATTTTTTTCAAATGGGAAAGTGAATAAGAGATAGAAGAATGAAGGAGGGAAGGAAGGAAAAAGGATTTTAAGGAAAAAAAGAATTGAAAAAAATAGAAATAGAGCTTTTGCAGATGGGGAGGGGAAGAAGAGCTTGAGGGGGGGAAGGGAACAAAGAAAAAGAATTAAGTTGTGTTATGTACATGTGCAAATCCCCCAAGATAAATGTGATCATTATGTACTGCAAACATGTACTAATAAAGAAATTTATAGGTGGATAAATGAAGTTATTTAAAAGGGTTTGTAGAGGCTGCAGGAAATAGAATCAATGAAGTCAAGAAAGATGACTTGTCCTTCTTGGGGAAATTTGTTAGGCCACTAAACTTCATCTTGGAACTTCCCTGCCATCATTTCTGTTCATAATCCATTGGTCAAAGCAACTCATATGGCCAAACTCAACTTTCATGGGCTGGGTAATATATTCTGCCCACAGTGGGTGATAGTATGCAAAGGATGTGGAAGTATTCTCTTAAGAGAATGCAGAGTTGGGAACAGTAACTCAACCCACCATATGTCCATATTATTTACAATAGCCCCAAATTGAAAATAATGGATGAAACACAGTAGGGAATGAAAGAAAAAAAGGAAATGAAGAAAATTAAGTCCAAGTCTATGAGAGAATCTGAACTGTGACAGGAGTTCAAATGACAGTGCTCTGTTCACCCCTGCTTCTAGTCTCTAGCACATGCAGTTTATTTTCTAGGACTCTGCATCTTCATCTTCGCTTAGCCTACATCTCCTATTCCTTGCATACATAGCATAGCTGTCTTTTATTCCAGGAAGCTTCTTCTGACTCCCTCCCCTGGCTGCTAATACATGTGTTCCTATACATTCCCTACTTCCTTTCCTACAGCTCATGTCCCAAGAGATTTTATCTTCCAGGGTATCTGTGAACTCTTTGAGAGAAGCAACATGCCTTGTTAATCTCAGTATATACTAAGAGCAAAGGGTCTGGATAATGGTAGACACTTACTTAATAAGTGTTATTGTATAAATGAAGAGTATGAATTTATAACTGCTTAAATTTGAATTTGAAGTTAAAAAACCTTTGCTTAGCTGTGCCCAGTGGTGCCTGCCTATAATCACAGCTCCTCAGGAGGCTCAGGTGAGGTAGAAGAATCAAAAGTTTGAACCCAGCATGGGCAAAGTAATGAAATCCGGTCTCAAAATGAAAAGAAAGAAGGGGGAGAGGCGCTTGAGATATAGGGCAATGTAAAGTCCCTGAGTTCAATTCCCAGTACCAAACAAACAAACTCCTTCTTAAACCCCACCCTCTTCTAGATATAAGTATGATTATGTCAGGTTTCTCAACATCTCTGGGCCCTAGTTTTCTAAATTGTAAAATGGGATAATGCCACCTATTCTGCAGGTCACATCACTCTCACCATACCTAATCTCGTCTGACCATAGCTTCTCGTGGGATAAAATAATATTGTGCATAGGGAAGCTTTGCAAAACAAAAAAATGATTTTTCATGTGTGTGTGTACATGTGTATATGTGTGTGTGTGTGTGTATTTTTGTGTTTTGTAGAAAAAGAAAGTTTCTATGCAAAAACATATGTAATCTCTGTATGGAAAAACAGTTACAGTGGACCCTTGAGTTACAACTGGTCTTATATATGAATAACTTGAGTTATGACTGGAATTTTAGTTTTAACTTATGACCAAAGTATTGAGTTATGACCAGAATACTGAACACTTGCATGGCTGTAAAAAAGACTTGTAATGCTAGAAAAGCATATGTGAGCAAGGGTATGTAAGCTTCAGGCTGAGCCCAGATGCATATGTTTGTGGATGTGATTTCAGTCAGTGCTTTATATAATCATATGGTTACTGCTATCAAAATGCCCCCCAGAATAGCTAGAAAAGAAGCTAAGGAAGGAAAGGAAGGTAAATAAAGCAATCTTAATTGAAAAGAAGAAGGAAACGGTGGAGAAATATGAGAGTGGTGTTTGTGTGATCAATATCGCTCATATGTACAGCATGTCAAAATCCACCAACTTGACAATTGTACAAAGAAAAAATTTGTATAAGGAAGTTAATGTTGCTAAAATTGTTACTCAAATTAGGAAGTCACAATCAATAGTGTTAGATGAGGTAGTGGATAAATAAAAGACAGATGGCAGTTTATAGCCTATCTAGTGTATAATTTGTGAAAAAGCTAGAGCTATAAATGCAGATGTCATAAAGGATAACCCATCAATGAATGATAATGGTGAAACATTTTGTGCCAGTAAGGGATGGTTTCACAATTTTAAAGTGAGATCTGGGATTCATAAGGTAGCTAGGCATGATGAAGCAGCCAGTGCTGATAAAAGGGCTGCTGAAAATTATATACACCACTTTGAAATGATGACACAGAGAAATGACTTTTGCTTTCATCAAGTTTTCAGCTGTGATGAAACTGGCCTTTTCTGGAAAAAAATGCCCAGGAGAACATACGTTACACAGAAAGAGAAGAAAATTCCAGGCCACAAGTCTATGAAGGTAGACTAACCTTATTGTTATGTGTCAATGTGAGTGGTGTCCTCAAGATAAAGCCTCTCTTGGTTTATCACTCTGAAACCCCTAGAGTGTTCAGAAAACATAAAGTCATGAAGAATAGGCTAGGGGTCATGTGGATATCTAATCCAAAGCCTGGGTAACAAGAGTACTTTTTTTAACTTAAATGTATAACTTTATTATCATTCACTAAACACACACATATACAAAAATTAAAATTATTCAAAGAAAAGCAATGCAAGAGAAAAAACCTATAATAATATTCAAATGTAATAGAACTCAACCAAAGCAAAACTGAAAAGTACTTAAACATTTTTCCATATAACTTAAAAAAAAATCTCAAGCATTAACAAGACATCAGAAGATGTGATTTGTTTTAGAAAGATTTTCAAAACTAATATTGAAAAAATAGTGGTCTGGAGAAAAAATCCTGATGAACTAGTAGAGTCCACATAGGTCCAATTTTTCTTAAATTTAAATTTCAATACAGTCATGTGACATGTGATGAAAATATAATCTGACACATATGTTACTAGGCAATTTCATCTATGTGTATTGCAAAGTATCGCACAGAGTACCATCTTTTAAGTGGAAACTGAAAAGGTACAAATCAATCATCTGTGATGCCCCCTTGATCTTATCCAAATACACAGTTAAACACAAGATATATGAGACTACCACTGGCACAGCAGCACACTGTTTTACAGTAAACTCTTTTATATAAATAGGATTATGCTCTAAAGGATGAAAAACACAGCATGTTATGATAAGTACCTAAAACAGTAACAGTCATTCATCACACTATTGAGTACTGTGTACTATACATAGCTGCATGCTCTTCTTCTGGACACATACCATTCTCTCCTTTGATCTCAGTGACTCTTCCTTCCCAACCCACTGATGAGCTCCAGCCTAGTCTCTATCTACATCTCTTCCTATATATAGTTTTAAACACAATCTATATATGGATTCTTTCCAGATTCCAGTCTCTAACTCTGATCTCTCCCCTTCCCCTCCTGCCGTCCCTACCCCTTTGAACCTTTTCTTTGTATTTTAAATTATCAATTATTTGTTTTAATCATTTTAATCCTTACTTACACTTTCAGTTTCTCACACTAGAGAAACTATTCGGTATTTACACGTGTGTCCTATTTATTTCACTTAAGAGAATGGCCTCAATAAGCATCCATTTAGCTACAAATGTCTCTAGTTTCTCATTTTTTATGGGTGAGTAGTACTCCATTTTATAAAAAAAAAATCACATCTTCTTTATCCAGTCTCCAGTTGATGGGCACTTGGGTTGTTTCCAAGCTTTAGCTTTTACAAACTGTGTCACTATAAACATGGGTACACATATATCACTGTGGTATGATTCTTTTAATTCTTTTGGGAGGATACCCAGCAGGGGGATAGCTGGGTCAAATGGGACCTCAAAGCCTAGTTCTTTGAGGTATCTCCATACTGATTTCCACATTGGTCGCACCAGTCTGCACTCCCACCAACAATGGAGAAGGGTTACTTTCTCCCCACACCCCCACCAGCATTTGTTATTGGATGATTTCTTTATAGCAGCCATTCTTTCTGGGGTGAGGTGGAATTTCAGTGTTGTTTTCATCTGCATCTTTCAAATAACCAGTGATGTTGAACATTTTTCATATATTTATTTGCTGCTTTTACTTTTTTGTCTGAGAAATGTCTTCATTTCAGATGCCCATTTTTGAATTGGGTCTTTGAATTTGGGGGTCTGATTTTTTTCAGTTCTCTATATATTCTAGATAGTAGTCCTTTGTCTAAGGCACAGCTGCTGAAAAATTTTTCCCCACATTGTAGGTTGTCTCTCAACTCTATTGATGGTTTCTCTTGCAGTGCAACAAGAGCACTTTTTATTGAGTGGATCAGTGAGGCTTTTCTGTTCTATTGCTAAGAAATATCTAGAGAACAAAGGTTCACCACTCAAGGCTCTCCTCATCATCCACAATGCTTCTGCTTACCCAGGAGATTTGGAAGATTTGGTTGAAGTATCCCCATGGCTCTCAGTCAAGTTCCTCCCACCTAATACAACTCCTCTACTGTAGCCTATGGACTAGCAGGATATACCTAACTTTAAGAAGCTATTCACCAAGGAACTGTTCCTGAAGTGCTTCCAGATGGTCTTAGATATAGATTTAACCCTTGAAGAGTTCTGGAAGGAACATTGCAACATCTTTTCCTGTGTGGGTTTAATTGAGAAGTCCTGGGCCAATGTCTCTTTAAGGATATTGAGATCTGCCTGGAAGAAAGTGTGGCCTAAAATTATTCAGGAGAGAGACTTTGAAGGGTGTGTAGAGAAGCCTGAACCTTTCATTGACTCTGTGGTTGATGACACTGTCATGATAGCAGAGTCTAGAGGCTTGCAGGTAGACAGGGGTGATGTTGAAGAACCAGTGGAGGAACCCTCAGAGGAATTGTCTACAGAGGAACTTCAGTAACTTCTGGCTGAGCAGCAGAGAATAGCACTGAAGAGTTTTCTGAAGAGGAAGGAGAGTATCAATAATCAGTTGCAGGAAAGTTCTTCTGAAATAAGAGAAATTCTGAAAAAGTGGATTGAGCTGCAAACATTTGTAGAGAAGACCCACCCAGACACAAAAGTCCAATCCTTGCATTCACTTGCTTAATGACAATGTCATATTATAATACAGAAAAGACAGAAACAGACAACCTTAGACCAGTTTTTAGTTCTGAAAAGGTAGAGATCTAGTGAGCCAGAAGCAGGTCCTAGTGGGCTATGGACTCTGCCAAGGAAAGAAAGGACACCAGAGAACCAGATTTTGATGTTCTTATGGAAGGAGACTCTTTTCCCAAACAATAACCACCTTCCATTTCATCCTCCCTTCCTGCAAGCCAAAGATGTCAACTTGAATGGTACAGTATGAAATTGTTTCTGGTAAAATAGGTGCATTTTATAACTTTTTGGTCAATACACTAGGAAAATTATTGGTGTTTCTTATAAATTACAAACATTATAAAACTCTTTTTTATTATGAAAATGTTAGTTAAGAAGTGCTTTGGGAGATTAAGAATGCATTATGGTTATTTCCATTATTTCTTATGGGAAAAATAGTCTTGACCTACAACCAACTTGAGTCACAACCATCTCTTGAGAATGAATTGAGTTCATAAGTCAAGGGTCCACTGAATAATTGACATTTAAAATTTAAAGATAATCTATGATAAATAACAGTAGTGTTTCTGAAGTCTTCAAAAATGGTTCTGATGGTTCAGAACAATGTTATCTGATAGAACTTTCTATCATGATGAAAACATTCTATATCTGCATGTCCAATGCAGTACCCACTAGCTATATAAAGCTCCTAACCATTAGAAATGTAGTGAATGCAAATGAGGAACTCAGATTTAAATTTTATCTAATTTTAATTAAATTTAAATAGCCACATGTTGGACAACACAGACATAGGGATTCCCATCATGTCAGAAATTTCTATTAGACAGAGGTGGTTTATAATATAAATTGGTGATGAAAGACTCTATTAACTTCATGGAACAGCTAGGTATTGTAAACAGTAGAGATGGTTGGATATAAGCCTGAGGGAATATTCCTATTCATTTGTAAAAACATTTGTTTTAGATGAAAATTGCCAGTTTAAACCTTTGGGTTAACACCTAGGGATATTTGCTAGGCATAACAGAGGGGGTTGACTTGCCTAAAACCTCAAATCTATTTTGGAACTAGAGAGGTAACTTTACTTATCTACCTATTTTCTACTTAAGTAGCTTACTTATCTACCTCAATAATAAAAAGGAGTTGAACTATTTTGGTGGTCTCCCTCAGATTCATCATTTAATCCCTATATGCCAAAGGAAATTGATGAGAATTATACCTAAGTCAACTGGTTTGGTGATCTGATGATTTGCTTATAGGCTAATGGAATAAATCAAAGAATTTAATAATAATACGCAAGGATTGATAGGAAGATCCACAATTCTGACTTCAGATTTTGCAAGACCTATATGAAAACATAGAAAGATCCTTTTTTCTATGTGAAGTCCATTTTTTTCTCTAAAATTTATGTTACATAAATGATGACACTTTGGAAATATTGCTTATTATATTACCTCAATAGTAGGAAAAATGGTTTTGTTTATTGTTTTTTGATATGTCAGTTCTAGTATTTCATTGTTTATTTTTTGTCTAGTTGATCTATTTGTGAGAGTGGGGTATTAAGGTTCCCTACTACTATTGTATTAGTGCTTATATGATTTTTTTATGTCCTTTATTATTTGTTTTATATAGTTGGATGCACTAGTGTTTGGTGCATATATATTAATGATTGTCATCTCTTCCTCTTGCATTGCTCCCTTTACAAGGATGTAGTGTCTTTCTTTGTCTCTCTTAATCAGTGTTGGTTTGAAATCCAGTTGAATCTGCAAAGAGGATAGCTACTCCTGCTTTTTTTCGGGTTCCTGTCACATGGAGTATTGTTTTCCACCCTTTAACTTTCAGTCTATGAGTTTCATTTTGAATTCAGTGTGTTTCTTGTATGCTGCATATTGTTGGATCTTGCTTCTTGATCCATTGCCAGTCTATTTCTTTTGATTGGTGAATTGAGACCATTAACATTGATGGTCATAACTGATACATATTGACTTATCATTGTCATGACTTTTTCTTTTTGTTGGATTCTCCCCCTTTGCATTTAATTTCTTGTTGCACCTGACGGATTCATTCTGGTGGGCTTCCTGGGGTTGTGATCCTCATAGTCTCTTCCTAGGATATTGTCTAAAATTTTTTGGAGTGCTGATTTGGTACTCATGAAGTTCCTAAGGTGCTCTTTGTCAAGAAAGTATCTTATTTCTCCATCAATTTTGAAAGATAGTTTTGCAGGGTACATCAATCTGGGTTGGAGGTTGTTTTCTTTAGGGCTTGAAATACATCGCTCCACTCTCTTCTTGCTTTGTGGGTTTGTGTTGAGAAGTCTGCTGTGATTCTGATGGGCTTTCCATTGTATGTGATTTGTTTCTTTTCTCTCACTGCTTGTAGAATTTTATTCTTCTGTTGGGTTCCTGAAATCTTAGCAATTATATGCCTATGTGTAGTTTTTTTTGATCAGTGCTAGTTGGAGTCCTATATGCCTCACTTCTCTGTAGGTCAAGTTCTTTTCCCCTGCTTTGGAAGTTTTCTGCCATTACTTCTGTGATCAGTTTTTTTTATGTCATCTGTACTCTTTTCTGTTTCTTCCTTGACTCCAATCAGTCTTATGTTATTCTTCTTTGCATCATCTAGCAGCTGCTGGATTGATTTCTCATGGTCGCTTACTATTTTAAAGAAATTTTTCTTTTCCTGGTCACTAATTGCAATCTTATCTTCTATATCTGAAATTCTATCCTTGCATTGGCTTGTTCTGCTCTGTAAACTTTCAATGGAGTTTTTAATCTCCTGGAAATCTGTTTGTATCTGTTTTATGGATTCCATTTGTTTCCTATATTGGAATTCCATGATGTTCCTTAGCTCCTCTATTTTTTTTAATCTGTGTCCTCTCTAGATTTATTAATCATGTCTTGTACTATGGGCACAATCTCTGCTCTTATCTGAGAAATTATTTCAGATTTCATTTTTTCCAGGTCCCCTTTTGTTGCCAGTTCAGGAAGTCCATGTGGTTGAGTATCAGATTGTTCCATCTTGTAGCCCTTTGGGGTTACCCTAGGTGATCTGGAAGTCTGATTTATGTGTCTTCTCATTTCAACAGATGCAGCCTGCTGTGCCTTTGTTGAGGTGACTTTTTGCTCATCCAGTGTCTTGAATTCTCAGCAAGCCACTGAGAAGCCTTTACTCTGCTGCTCACCAGCACACCAATTCCTGGGTTCAGAGTGGTGGCCTTCTAAATACATGAGCTGATCTGTTGCCTGGGGAGGCTTCTGGCTGGGGCCTGAGCACACTTGGGATGGTATCTAGGCATGCCTCTCACCAGGGGCCCTATGTAGTTGTTGTCTGGGAGGGCCTTTGTTTTGGGGCTGTGCACCCCAGTTTCTGTTGTCTACACAGGCTTTGGATAGGGTCTCCTCTCACTTATCAATAGTATCAGGGTGAGCCTCTGGGTGTTGCTTGTGTGCCTGTACATTTCTTCTCCAGGCAGGTCCCTGGCTGTGGCCGATGGTATGGCAAGCCTCTGACTGAAGCCTGTGTGCCTGTGCAGCCCCTTTCTGGGTGGGCCTTTGGCTTGGGTGGGTGTCCCTGAGCCCCTGGGGTTGGGGTGGAGCCCTGGCTGGGATCCTCCTGTTACAACCCTGGTCTGGGCCACACAGCTGCTCCCTGGGATCTGCACCCACTCACCAATGGAATGACAGGCCTCCTGTTTTCTGATACTTAAACTTCCTTCCTGCTGTGGAAAAAAAATAATAGGGTCAAAATGAAAAGAGACTCTTAGAAGCAGATATTTGTGTCAGTGTTATCTGGTGCATTTGTAATTATCCCGTCTTGTCAAGTAGCAGGCACACTGAGGGCAAGTTTATCCAAAGGAAAGTGGATAATTCAGAGAGGTCACTAACTGTAGATTAATGAGAACATCACACATGACAAACTTGAATTAGAAAAATGAAATTCTACTCTAGGTGCAAATATTTTGAGAATTAGATGGGCAGTGTTTTTCAATACTATGCCAAGATAATCTACAGTGACATATTAAGTTTAACATTAAAAGACATTTTCAAGGATTTCCTAATTTTCCATTTTCTGATTTTTCATAGTTCACATTTGTTTAGTCATGTCTAAATAAACAGGTTTACTGAATTAACTACCATAAAAACCTAACCCCGGGTTCTGCTTCAATGTTGCAGATTAAATTAGGGTTAATCAGTCTTTGGGGTCTAAAGGACTTTGATGAGCAGCCCGGGAAAATGAACTTCCTGACTGCACTGGCCCCTGCTGTCATATGCTTGGATTGTTCAGGAGGAGTAGACTCCAGGCTTGCAGGTCAGTGGCCAGCTTTCTAGCATACTTGCCATTCTGAATTTGTCAGTGTTCCACTTGGATACTGTAGGAAGCAGCCTCTGTTCCTGGGTAGTGATCCCATGCAGCAGAACTCCACTGTTCAAATGCAAAACCTCTGAAGTTGCTTTTCATAAGCTCCCTGAAACTCAGTGCACCTCTGTGTGAAGCACACATGTTGTGTGGTTAGGATGATGGCTATGTCTGGACACATAGAATTTAGGAGTTAGCAATAGGAACCCAACTTCCAGCCTCTAAAGAGCAGTTAAAAAACTCAAAACAGTGGTTAAACCATTATTTTTCAGAAAACCTTTAACAAGCCCTTGAAATCCATAATATGAGTAGTTTATTTAAAATTTGGACTGCCCCAAATTTCATCTTCCTATAATTTTCTTTCCCTTGTCTTCTTGCTGTGTGTGTGCGTGCATGCTTTAGACTCTAGCTAAAGTACTGGGATTTCAACCCCTTTCTGAATAGAATATGCTCTTTGCCCTCAAGAAGACATTTTTGATCCTTTGTCTTCTATCTTATTATGGAAATCATGAGATTTATTAAAGGTATTGTAGCAATGGAAAATTAATTTCTGTTTTGGGAGTCAGGAGAATTTTCCTGAGGAGCATCTGAGAAGATGTGTCTTGAAAAATGGGACATGAGGGTTTAGAGAAGAAGCTAAGGGTACCTGGAGCAGCAGTGGGATATAGGGCTATGGAAGCCGGGGAGAGGCATTTTAGAAAAGAGGTAATGGAGAGATCAAGTTGGGAAACCTCTGGTATGCTGCATGACAGTTGAAGGGTAAAATAGGCATAAAGACAAGGGTGATGCAGAGAACTGTTTTTAGCCCCAAACTGGAAGCTTGAAGGCAGATTTATGCAGCTTATAGCTGACTCAGTGGTGCAAAAAGAACTGAAAAGTAGAAACCTACAAAGGGTGAATGTTGAGGGGAGGTAAGGAGAGATAGCCCTAATACTTCTACAGAACCTAAAAGCCTTTAGGAATTGGGGTACTTAAGGTGGATGCAGCTGGGTTAAATACAAACTTGACTCCTTAAGAAGTGATTAGAAGCTCAAATTTTCTTTTGGCTGTATATGCAGAATGGAAGGTTTCAAGGCTCCAGATTCTGGGATTTTATGTATATGATAGAGGCACGGAGAAGTGGATTTGTCACTGTAGCCCCAAGCCTAAGAACACTAGCAGCCAAGATTTTCTACCTCTGGCAAGATTCAGGGTTATAATCTACCTAAGAGAAAAGAGCCACAAACATTGACAACTAGAAATTCTCCTCCTTCAGAATAAGTATAGTCCATGTACACAGGGTTTCCATTTTTTTGTGCCCCACTCAATATAAGAAGAGAGACAAAGATGACCAGACAATATGAGAAAAATCTCACATGAGATATGATGATGAAAATGAAAAAATAGAAAAAAGCAAGTGTAGGATACAGAAACAATACTGAGTCCCCTAAAGGAAATTAAATAGCAACAATAAAATGATAAAGATGAATATCCTGAGAGATAAGAAAGATACTGCATTCATGAAATAAGAACAGAGAGCTTATAAAAAGGAAACATTAATAGATAGGAATAAAGTTCTTAGAAGTTAAAAATATTAAAACAGAAATGAAAAAATTCAATAGGGGGTTTAGAAGCTAAACTATATGTGGTGGTTAATTGATTAATTGTCAACTTGAGTGAGGAACATCCAACTGAATTGAGTCAGCATGGTTCTAGCCATAGAAGACCCACTTAAGGAGGATTGTTGTCATAAGGGTATAAAAGATCAGGAGGGAAGTCTTTAAGCTGATTTTCCTTGGAAGAGCTTTGTTGCAGCAGTTTTTCTTGAAAAGAGCTTTGGCTGTTCAGTCCTTGCCATTGCCAAGGATGGCTGCTGTTCTCTATGGAGGAACTCCAGACTTCCTAGTCTTCCCAGACTCTCTAGCCTCCAGCACTGACCCTTGGGTTTTCTGATCCAGACCCTTTAGTCTTACATCACAGATCCCTTTAGTCTTACATCACAGATTCCTCAGTCTTGTATAGGACATTGCTGATGCATACAGGACATTGCCATGGGTTCCAGGCCTTCAGCTGGATTCTTCAGATCTCTAGCACACAGACAGATCTCTTGAACTCTTCCACATTTGACTCTGTGGGTGGATATTGTCAGCTAATATTATAAATTTCTGTGTCCTGCATTAAATCTGTCTCTCTTGCAAATACTGACTATAACACTATAGGAGCACTAATTGACAAAAGATGATAAAATGGAGAAGAAAATATTTTTAAAATAGGAGGAAAGAGAAGAAAATTAAAGGATCAGACCAAGAAATCCAGTATTTGAAGAAAAGACTCATCAGAAAGAGAACAGAAAAATTGGAGAAGAGGAAATAAACAGAGGGGGAAAACGTCCTATTTTAGCATTGCTGAAAAGTCCAAGTTCAAAGTCTCCTCTGAGATTTAAGGCAAACTCTTTTCTGTCAGCTCCTATAAAAATAAAAGAAGAAAATTAAACTTTGCTCACATACAATGGCACAAGATGAACATTCCCGTTCTAGAAGAGAGGGAGAGAAGAACAGAAAGGAAGAGGATCAAAGTAAGATTGAAACCCAGCAAGGCAAATTAAGTCCTGTAGCTCCATGTCCATTACTTGGGGCAAACGTTAGTGAGAGGTGAATCCAAACAGCTTGGGAAGCCCTACCCTATGGCATTACAGGTGGTTGGAGCTCACATGGCCTCTCTCTTGGGCTGTATTTGCTCACTGCTTGTGGCTTTCCACAGATATTCTATGTACCTGGCTTCTCCAAATTTCTGGGGTCTTCCCTGCACTTTTGGGTTCACATCTCTCATTGCTTCACACACTGTGTCCTCTTGTACACTGCCTGGCCTTCCAGGCCTTCTTCTCTAATCTGGATGGAAGCTTCCCTGACTCTACAACTCTTATTTTGCAAAATAAAAAACGAGCACTACATGCATGACACTAAGGTCTTCCACCAGCTTGGGCAGTAGCCTGGCCCTCTTGCATCATGGCTGCAGTGGTTTCCATGTGCCTGCATGGTTGAGCGTGATGGACTGAATCCTGTGGAACAAACTTCCTATGTGGCCCTTCTTGAGTATGGTGCCCTGGGACTTTCTTTTCAAAACAAAGTCTTTTACTCTCGCAATTTTGATCCTGTAAAGGGCGGGGCCTTGCTGATTGATCACATGCCTTCAAGCCATTTTTCTTATTGTCTTACTCCAAAGTTCTTTACTTCATTTTCTTTAATTTTTAATTTTTATTTATTTATTATTTTTTCATTCATAAATTTTATTGGTATATTTTAGGTATACAGTATGCTGATATTCATTATTGGGAATTTGTATATTTACATAATATATCTTTGTTCTTATTATTTTCCCCATTCCCCTGTTCTCCCTTCAACCCCTTCTTAACTTCTTTTTTATGCTAATCTTTTCAACAACCAAGCTTTTCTCAGCTGCATCTTTGCTGGTGCTGTCTTTCTGCAAAAAAATAAAAACTTTTTAAGTGGGCTTTTTGCTCTCATTTTTCACGGTATATCACACTAAAAGCAGCAAACAATAACTATGCTACAGACTGAACATTGAGCTGCCTTGCAAGTTCATCTGCCAGATTAATTAGTCCACTTTTCTTAATCTTAGTCTCCCAAAAAAATCTCAGAGCATGAGCAAAACGTAGACAAATTTCCTGCCAGAGCATAGCACACACAACCTGGAGTTCAATTGCCAGTGGAATTTTTGTTTCCAACTGAATCTTCCTGAACTTGATCTTTACCATATGCTTTATCAACATTCTGATCTTCTGAGCTCTGACCAGAATCTCCCATCAAGCTTGGATTTTAGTGACATCTCCAAACCTTTCCAAAATCCTCCTATGAACCAGTTTTAAAGTCTTCTGAACTATGTGGTCAGGTATAGTTCCAGCAATGGCCCCACTGGGTACCAAAACCTGCCTGAGTCAGTTTCTTGTCACTTGGAGACAATAACAAACACCTGCAGCTTAAAGGAGGAGAGGTTTATTTTGCCTCATGGTTACAGTCCATACAGCTGCCTCTAAGGCATGACAGCATGGCAGAGGGGCATGTCAAAGTAGAAACTGCTCACCAGCAAGGAAGGAGAGAAAAGGGGGGAAACTATGGAGGGAGATATACCCTTCCAGGTCATGCCTCCAGTGACCCATCTCTTTCAGACAATTTCCAACTTCTAATACCACATTTAGCTACAGACTCATCAGTGGACTAATCTACCTATGAGTATAATACCCCCATGATCGGATCACCTCCCAAAAGCCCTGCCTATCACTGCATGAGGCTTTGGGGGTCACCTAGATATAAACCATAACATGAGATAAATCTTAATCTTCCATAGCTGCAAATTGATAGTATCTTGCAATGACATTCCAGAAATGACAACATAAATATATAAGTACTATATTATGTTGTACTGTGTAAATGATACAGAGAAAAATACCAGAATAAGAAGCCAAATTGGTAAGAGTGGTTGCACCTGTGTGGGTAGGCTCTTGGAGTGTGGAGAAGGAGGTCAGGGGCCTCTGCTAGCTCCACTGTAAATGTAGTTTTAAAAAGCTTTTAAAGTAAGTTCATTATTATTTGAATTTTTAAAAGGCAAAAGAGAAAAAGGTGATGAGAAATAGTGCTAGTTTTTGACAAGATAAAAAAGATCAGAGTGATAAGATCAGAGCTACATTTAGGAGGGTTGTCCTATGTTGAATGGGGCTTGGTTAGTGATGGGTAGACAGTGAGCTTGCACAGGAGGTCTGTAAGGTGGCCCATGTAGCAGACACTGTCACCCTTGAGTCAGGATGGGTCATTAGGAAGGTTGAATAGACTGAATCTGAGATCTTCTGAAGAGGATAAATGTGCAGGACTTTGCCTTCCTCATGTGAGGTCAGGAAATTAATTTTTTCTTTTTTAAAATTAATTTTATGGATATATAATAATTACACTCATTTAGAGGAATTCATCATTTTCAATACCTGCCTTCCTCTCTTTCTGTTTTCCTTCCTCAACTCTAAAAAGTCTGCCTCCCTGTTTCTTGCATCTCTTTTGCTTTACTCTTTAATTTATTTATATTGTGGGTTTCTCATAAGTGAAACCATGTAATATTTAATCTGTGTCTAATTTAATTAATTTAACATGGCTTCAAGATCTATATATTTTCCTACAATGACTCCAATTCATCCTTCTTATGGCTACATAATATTCCACTATGTACATGTACTACATTTTATTTGTTCATTTGTCTGTTGATGGGCCTCTGGGCCATTTCCATAGTTTAGCTACTATGAATTGTGCTGGTATAAACATGGGTACACATGTCTATTATGTCACATAAATACATATATATTGTTTAAGTATATGGTATAGTATTCTCTGACTCTCAGGAATATACCTAGGAGAGGTTTAGATGGGTCAAATGGAATTTTCATTTTTAGTATTTTGATTTCCATACTGATTTCCATAGTGGTTGTACTAGTTTACTTTCCCATAAACAATGAAGAAGTGTTCCTTTTCCCCCACCATGTTCTCACCTGCATTTGTTGGGTTTTTTTTTTTTTTTGATAAAAGCAATTCTAAGTAAGATGGAATCTCAGTTATTTCAATTTCCATTTCTCTAATGACTAAAGATGCGTTAGTATGCCATCTTTCATGTACCTATTGGACATATGTATTTCTTTTGAGAAGTGTCTATTCATTTCATTTGCGCATTTTTTGATTGGGTCATTTGTTTTTTGGGGTCTAATTTTTGGAGCGCTTATATATTCTAGATATTAGTCCTCTTATCAGAAGAGTAGTTGGCAAAATTTTTTTCTCATTCTGTAGGTTATCTCTTTACTCTGTTGACTTTCCTTTGCTATGAAGAAACTTTTCAATATGATATAATCCCATTTTAAAATTCTTGTTATTTCTTTGCCTTTTGGAATTCTGTTCAGAAAGTCTTTGTCTATGTCTCTGCCTTCAATTGTATTCCCCATTTTTTCTTCTAGCAGTTTCAGTGTTTCTGTTTTTATGTCTATGCATTGATTCACTTTGATTTTATTTAATACAGGGTGAGATATATTGGTTAAATTTTATTCTTCTGCATGTGGATACCAGTTTTCCCAGCACCGTTTGTTAAAGAGGCTGTCTTTCCTCTAGCATATGTTTTTAGCTCCTTTGTCAAAGATCAGATAGCTCCAATATCTTTCTTCAGGCTATTATGCTTTTTGTTATTGTGGTCTTTGACACCTTTGGCAAGTTTGATTCCAAGGCATTTAATTTTTTAAGAAGTTGCCATGAATGGGATTGTTTTCCTGATATCTTTCTCAGTGGGTTTACTATTGGAGTATAGGAATGCTAGTGGTTTTTGAATGTTAATTTGGTATCTTGACATTTTACTGTATTTTTAAATTGGCTCTAAGAGACTTCTGGTAGGTTTTTGGGGTCCTCTACATAAAGGATCATATCATATGCAAATAAAGATAGTTCAATTTTAAGAAATTAATTTTTGAAGCAAAATACAGGATAATACACTTTTTCTCCATTAAGTTTAAATTTTACAGGTTGAGTCCAACATCCTAGGTAGTTGTAAAGTTAATATTGTTTACTAGATTTATTTAAAATATGCACATTGAAAATTTGAATAGTATAAAAATATATAAAACAAAAAGTAACTTCCCTTTCTAACTCAGACCCCACCCAGGTATCCTAGTTCCTCTTGTTGGAGATAATCACTCATCAATTTTTTGATCTTCCTGCAAGTTATTTCCTATGCACAAATTATCTGTGCACAAAGTAGCAAAGACTTCTACCAATACCTGCTTTGTTTTAACACAAACATAAGCACACCGTGCACACTTTCCAGCACCTTGCTTATTTTTCCTCTACAGTATATTTATCCAAATATAATTCTTGAGTATTGTCAATATACCAGGCACTAATCCAGGCATTAAGAGATCTAAGCTATTCTAGAGATCTTGCCTTGTCCACATATATTCATCTAACTTAGTCTTTATACCAAGACTACAGATTAAAAGATTAGATGTTACACACCTAGCCTCTTCTCAGGTTTCACCATCATGTTACATATCAAGTTCCCCGTGGAGGATACCTGAAGAATTCATAGAAGCTATGAGTGTTTTGATTTTGAGGTGATCCTTGCCATGTTAGTTTCCTTAGAGATCTGTGCCATCTGAAAATTTGATTCATTTATCTCTAGATTTTTATGACACTGGATAAAATACTGAACATTATAGAGCTATTTAGCACTGTGCCAGAGAATCATACAGTTTTTCTATGGATTCTAATTTCTTATTGTGGCAATTTTACCAGCTGCCCTTTAATTAATGTGTTTGCTATTTTTCTCTCCTAGCTAAGACAAAATACCCAACACCCAAAGTTAAAGGAGGAAAGGTTTATTTAGCTCACAGTTTGTAGAAGTTTCAGTCTGTAATCAGCTGCCTCCAAGGCAGAGTGACACATAGCAGAGGGGTGTTGCCAAGGAGAAATAGTTCATGGCACCCACAAGGTAGCAAAAGCAACAAGGGATTTTAACAACCTCTTTCTGCCCATTTTATCTTATTCAGACTACTTAGGGTGGTTAGTATTCACACCCTTAATCCTAGTGCCCTTGGGTTTAGCTAGCATTATACCATGAATCAATCCTGCACTCTAGATTAAGCTACTTCTGAAAAAGCCCCACCAAAGACTGCATGAGACTTTGCAGGTACATCTAAACACAGGCCATAACAATTTCTAGTCTGTCTCTGAACTTACTGAGGAATACTTCCATTTTGCAGTCAGGCTGGCAGCTTCCCTGGCATGTTTGGGGGGTCCTGTTTCTCCCAGAATTGAGGTCTATGTTTTCCTAATGTCAGAAATGTTTGATGCAGGCTGTTTATGTGAGTTGTACTTGCTACCTGTGAACCAATGGCCCACCACAGGTGGGCAGCCTAGGAGTCAGAGGGCTTCTGCAGGGGTAGCCACTGAGAAATCCTGGCAAGAAATAACCATCCTATCCATTAGTCTGGGGAAAAGGACAGATACAGCAAAGCCAGAGAAATCCAGGAATGATGGCTAAGGGCCATGCTGGGGAAGGAACCAAGAGAGTAAAAAAGCAGGATTAAATGAGGGTCCAGAAAAATTCAAATATGGAAACTTCTTCTGTAAGCCAGAAGACTGCATCAGCTATTGTGGGGGGAAAAACCTGAAATTGTGAATTAACCCAGAGCCAGCAGAGAAGGCAGAGTATATTGGACATAATTGGATATTGACTCATTTTTGTTATTTCATTAATTACAATAAAACAAGTATCAACATACATTAAAATATTTTACAATAAGTTGTCAAAATAACACTCTTATTTAATAAATACATAATAATTTTAAGTAACATATAATTTACATTCAGATTTTCCTAATTATCTCAAGAAAATGTCCTTTAGAGTAGCTTTTCCAAATCCAGTATCTAACTCAGGACCACAGATTATGTCTGGATGTTATATTCCTCAAATCTCTTACTTTCTAGAGCAATTCCTTTTCCCATAGTGTGATTGTTTGAAGAGACACAGACCAATGTCCTGTAAATTATCATACCTAGATTTATTTAGATATTTCTTCCTGGTAATCATTAGCTTATTCCCATATTTTCCATATATCCTATAAACTAGAAGTTAGATTAAAATTTGATGATTCAAATTGGACATTTTTGGCCAGAATATATCATAAGTAAGGTGTATTTTTCTTATTAATTCATTTTAAAATTAATACATAAAATGTAACAATTGCACCATATTAATAGGACTCTTTTCTTAAGGATTATATGTGCATATTCATGCTGTTCATTCTCTGGCACTGGTCTGTGAATAACCAAGGCACAAACTGCCATTTAGTGGTAGCATACCCTAAGTATAGCTTCAGATGTTTGGAAGGATAGAGACATTTCTGAGCCATTGAACCTATAATTAAATCATAATGCCAACCATCCTTTCTGCTCCTTTATTAACTCTTGCTCTAAAATCTTCTCTTTGATATCCTGATTCTTCACGAAAGCTGCAAGTCCCTTTAAATTTCCTTCTTGTGTCCACTCCTTCCCCTTGCACCACCATCCCCAGCCTATCCCAATCCTCTCTGCTCCACCCTTCTCCCAACATTTGTGATGTTCCTATGTCGAAATTTATTTTCCTCCCCCCAATTTAAGACGATTTAAATTTTTACCTAAATCTTCCTCCTTGATTGTGAGAATGTAACTTCTGAAATTTAAGAAATAATATGCATCAACATTCAGTCTTTCATTGTTATTGAGTAATTAATTTTTCTCTTAGAAGAAAAATCTCTTCAGTTTGGAGATTCATATAATTTGGAATTAATAGTATAAATGCATTTTGGATCCTTAAAGAGCATTTGTTTAAATCTATTCCAGTCTTCTCCCTTTTTAAACGCATACTTCACACTAATTTTCATATGCCCATGTGTGTGTTTGTGAGACTGGTAATCTGTCCCATTGTCAGGTGAGAACTGCAGGAATTTATGATTATTGATCTTCCCCAGAACACACCATTTCCCTTACCTGGGACCAGGCCTGAGAGACTCTGAAGCAGGCTATTCAGGGAAGTCCATACAAAATCAAACTGAAGGATACTCTGGCTAATAAGGCTGACCCTCAGGGTCTGTAGGTATTCATTTTCAGTACCTCATGGTGACAGATGATGGGTGTAGTGACGTTGCCAGGGCACTGTTTTACTTCACTTAAAGAAGTACAACTGATTTACAACTGATAGAAGTTGCTAGTAAGACAGTAACATTTCCAGGGATAGTGTCTCTATTATGAAGTTTCTAATTAATTAGTAAGGCAGGGTCTCATATACAGTATGGCTAAAGAGCAAGGCTTACAAGAGCCAATAATAGGTATAGAAAGTGATGTAGCTGAGGCTAAGATCACAGCAGGAGAAAATGTCTGCAGGAAAGGAAGTGTGCCTCTAGTACTTGGCCTCGATTGAATGTACTACCATCAACTCCTCTTTCCTTTCTTGTTGATCACTTTTTTGGGGGCTCATTTCTTAAATATCAGGGTTTCACAAATGTTATTCCCAGATCACCTCTTTTCTCAATTGGTACACTTCAGGAGCTCTTATTTCCATTCTTTTTTCAGAAAGCTTGCACGTGACTGTTCAGCCACTTGCCAGACTTCCTTTCTAAATTTCCCCAGCACCTTGACTGCAGTACATCAAAAGATGAACAAATTATCTGCTCTTTTGCCCACCTCAAACTTTCTGTACTTCCTTTATTCCCTACCTTGGACAAATGGGGCTATCTTCAACCTGATTGCCTAAGCAAAGCTCATTAGTATCATCCTTGTTTCCTTCCTCTCCTGAACCCTAAGCCCTATTTTTACTCCTGTTTTATCTTTCAATGCTGTTTTTCTATTTATGCCAATCAACCTAGACCATGCCACAATTGTCTCCTGCTTAGATCACTTTAATCCACCCTTAACATAGCTTGCAGAGATTCAGTGGCTTGTCATCATCAGCAGATTCAAGCATTTATCCCTTAAAACTGGTGTATAGGCTATTTATGATGCACATCTTTTTTCCATGCCTTGCTTCATCTTTTCTAATGTCTTATGCCTGAGCTATCTTGAATGATTTGTCATTCTCAGAGTGTCATCTCTCTATGTGAGATGTTATGTTTCTGTATCCACCTGTACTCTTTATCATTGGTCATCTCTCTATGTGAGATGTTATCTTTCTGTATCCACCTGTACTCTTTTTCTTTCAAAACTCAGCCCAGGTGTTACCTAATCTATGAGGTCATCCAGGACCAATGGTTTCTTTCAGAGTCAGTTGCTTTCCAACTCTACACTATATATCTTGTGCCTATTCCTATTACACAATTAGTCACAATTGCCTACTTATCTGTTTGATTTTCTTAATAAATTTTGAGCTTAAGAGGAGGGACCATAATGATTTTTCTCTTTGACATTCTACGTTACACAGGTTCAGAGAAGGTCTCAAGAATCTAGGCTAAAATAACTAGAAATAAAAGCTTTAGGAGGAGGCCATAAACTAAACAGAAATACCAACTGTAGCACACAGTGAAATGATACATAGTTTGCAGTTTGAGTCCAGGCATGCTAACTGCCTAATAGAAGGGAAAACCCCACAATTTCTTTATGCAAGCAAATCCAGATTTGCTAAAATGTATTATTTACAGCTAAATTAAATGGAAAGAAAAAAGCAAGCATGGTACATACTCAGCAAGAAATGATAGAAATTGCCTTTAAAAGGGACCAAATGTTGAATTTAACAGACAGATATAAAAATCAGCCATTATAAAGTCACAGAATCAAACAAAAATATATTTAAAAAGTAAACAAAACTAGTTTTAGTAAATGAAGATATAGGAATCTTTTCACAGAAACAGAACCCTCTCCCCCTCCTGAAAGGGTAGAAAAGTTCAGCAGTTTGGCTCATCAGAAAAATTGGAGGTGGCAAAAAAATCAGTGAGCTTAAAAATAGATAAGTTGGAACTATCCATTGTAAAATGAGAGAAAGAAGACTGAAGAAAAATGAAGAGCATTTCAGAGACATGTAGGATAATACAAAGTGGTCCAATACCACTATCATTACAGTCCCAGAAGGAAAGATGAGAGACAAAAATTGTTTAAGAAGTAGTGGCTAAAATCTCCCCAAATTTGATAGAAAATTGTAATCTTACAGATGTAAGAAATTTATTTATTTATTTATTAAATTAAATTCTTTTATTGGTACATTGTAGATATTCAACACAATTACAATTCTCATTGGGAATTGTACCTTTACATAATGCATCTTGGTTTCTATTTTTTCCCCATTCCTAGCCCTCCCTTCATGCCCACCACCCTTCCCTATTTACAAAGACTTTATTTCCAATTTTTCCATTTCTCA
>NW_004624730.1:14183054-14218886 GCF_000247695.1 Heterocephalus glaber | reverse complement strand
TGTTCCATCTCATTTCCCTTTGGGGTTGCTGTAGGTGATCTGGAAGTCTGGTTTTGAGACTTATTTACATGTTTTCTCATTTCAACTGGGGAGGGCAGGGGTGGTGGTGTTGACATCTGTGTGGCTCACCTCCTCTGAGCTGGGAGAGGTGGGCCAAGGGCCAGGATTGGTGGTCAGGATGGTGGCCCAAAAGCCCTTTCCTCTGTGCCGGGAGTGGCAGGATGTTAGGTGGCCTGGAAGCCCCTTCCTTTGGACCAGGAGCAGTGGGGTGGCAGCTGGGAAGCCCCTACCTCTGGGCCAGGAGCAGCAGGATGGACAGCAGCCCCAAAGCCCTTTCGTCTGGGCTGGGAGCAGTGGGAGGGATGGTGGCTGGGCAGTCCCTTCCTCTGGACCAGGAGCAGTGGGACAGTGGTTCAGAAGCCCCTACCTCTGGGTAGGAATTCTTTAAATGCTGAGAACTTGATTAGCTCCAGTACAGTGGCCTGGTGGTCCAGTGTCCTCTGCGTCTTTGTAGTGTGGAGCCAGGTGACTGTACAGAGAAGAGGCCAAAGGAGTGGGTGGGGGGGCAGTGGATTGCTGCCAGGGCGTGGGCTGATTTGGTTTTCTCAGCCCAACTGGGGACCTTGGGACCATGTCAGCAGACCTGACTGTCTGCACCGGGCTGATTTGGTGTTTTCAGTGCGACTCCTGATGCTTTTTTTTTTTTCAGTTGCTACTTTAAATGGTATTGTTTTCCTAATTTCTTTCTCAGTGAATTCATTACTGATGTACAGGAACACTATTGATTTTTGTGTATTATTTTGTATCCTCCTATATTGCTGAATTTGGTTCTTCCATTTGAAGTCTTTTGGTGAAATTTTTTGGGTCTTCTATGTAAGTTATGCCATTGGCAGATAATGATAATTTGACTTCTTCCTTTCCTATGTGTATCCCTTTTATGTGTTTCTGTTGCTTGATTTCTCAGGCTAATGTTTTGAGTACTATGTTGAACAAGCATGGTGATGGTGGAGATTCTTATCATTTTCCTCATTTTAGAGGGAAAGTTTTCAAGTGTGCAAAGTAGTGTTGATTGTGATTTAACCTTTTTTATATCTAATTACATTGATTTGGGGCTCTTTCCTTTCCTTTTTTTACACTTGATCTTAGCCAAAATGTCGAGAAGCAATTTTTCTTTCCTTTTTTGATAACATTGGCTAAGGGTTTGTCTATTTGGTTTATTCTTTTGAATAGCCATATCTTCAATTCATTGATTCTTTGTTTTGTTTTGCTTTTGTCTCCATTTCACTGATTTCTCTTTGATCCTTATAATTTTCTTCCTTGTATTAGGTTTGAGTTTCTTGTTCTTGTTTTTCTAGAACCTTGAGATGCATCATTAGGCTTTTTACTTGGGGTTCCTGTTTTCCTGATGTGGGCATTCACAGCTATAAATTTCTCTTTTTGAACTTTCTTCATTGTGTCCTATATGTTCTGGTATTTTGTACTAGCATGATCCTTTAATTCTAGGAACTGTCTTATTTCTTTCTTGATTTTTTCTGTGACCTGTTGATAATCAAGGTGTGGCAGGAGGGGAAGGGGAAAGGAAAGAAGGGAAAGGAAAAATTATGAGAAAAGAAAAAAAATGGGAATGAAGTCTAAGTAAATAGGGAAGAGTGGAGGGGGTGAAGGGTGCAGTTAATGGGGAAAAAATGAGAACCAAGATATGTTATGTATAGGTACAAGTACCCAATGATAAATGTAAATGTATTGTATACCTAAAATGTACCAATAAAAAAATTTAAGTGGAAAAACGTTTATCACCACAAACAACTTAAAAAGAAAAAGAGTGTATTGTTTGATTTCCATGTAATTGCATAATTTCTGTGGTTTCTTTTGTCATCAGTTTCTAGTTTCATTGCATTATAATATGATAATATGCTTTCACTTTTCCCCATGTAATATGATGCTGGCAGTAGCTTGGTCATAATTGGTTTTTGTCAGATTGAAATAAGGTCCTTCTATACCTGTTTTCCTCAGATTTTTAAAAATCATGAATGGAAGTTGAATTTTGTTGAAGGCTTTTACTGCATCTGTTGAGATGTTCATGTGACTTTTGCCATTGCTTCTATTTATGTGATGCATTACATTTATTGATTTGCATATGTTGAACCATCCTTACATCCTGGAATAAAGCCTACTTGGTTGTGATGTATGATCTTTTTGATGATTTGTCACATTCTGTTTGCCGGTATCTTGTTGAGGAATTTTGCATATATGTTCATTAAAGAGATTGGCCTCTAGTTCCCTTTTTTGGTTGAATCTTTTTCTGATTTTAAAATCAGGGTAATGACTTCGGGAGTACTCCTTTACTTCCTTTATTAAAGAGTTTGAGGAATACTGGCATTAGATCTTCCCTAAAGTTCTTGAAGAATCAGGGCTTGGACTTTTCTTAGTTCATAGATATTTTTTATTACTGCCTCAATTTTATTGTCTATTATTGGATTATTCAGGGTTTTTATTTCTTCTTGGTTAAGTTTTGGCAATTCATGAATAACTAGGAATCTATTCATTTCTTTCTACAATTTCCTATGGAGTTCAATATATTACTTGTATACAGTATACTATTGGATTTTATTTCTTCATTCAGTCTGCCTGTGTCTTTTGATTGGGGAATTGAAATCATTCACATTGAGAGTTATTGCTAATAGGTATTGACTTATTCCTGTCATTGCTTTATTTTCCTGTTGGTGATTCTCTCTCTTTTCCATTTATTTCACTGCTTTCTGTACCTGGTATATTCATTCTATTAGGCCATTTGTCATTGTTAGTTTGATTCTCTTTTTAGGATATCTTTCAGAAATTTTTGTAGTGTTGGTTGATTGGTCATGGATTTATGTGCTATTTATCATGAAAATATCTTATTTTTCCATCAGTTTTGAAAGTAATAATAGTTTCAAGTATAATAATAATAATGAAAGTAATAATAGGCTGTAGTAATAATAGTTTTTGCAGGATATATCAGTTTGGGTTGGAAGTTGTTTTCTTTAGGGCTTGAAACACTTCACTCCATGCTCCTCTAGCTTTTAAAGTTTGTGTTGAGAATTCTGCTGCAATTCTAATGAGTCACTGTTTTTCTCCAACAGTAAAATTCTGTTCTTGAATTGGACTTCTGGGATTTTGATTGTGATGTATCATGGAGAGGTTCTTTTCTGATTGTGGCTATTTGGGGTTCTATATGTGTTATGGTTTAGGTCTAGATGTCCCTCCAAAGCCTCATTTAGTCATGGGTGGGGCTTTTTCAGAGATGCCTGAATCTAGAGTGTGTGATGCTGAGATTAAAGGTGTGTGCTTACTAAACTAATACACTGATTGCTTTGACACCACCCTAATCCTGGTAGTCTGGGTAAAATAAAAAGGGCAGAAAGACCCTGTTAAGGTTCTCTTGTTGCTTTTGCTATTATGTGGGTGTTATAACTGTTTCTCTTCTGTGATGCCCCTCTGCCATGTGCCACTCTGCCTTGGAGCTAGCTGATTATGGACTGCAACCTCTACAGACTGAGCTAAATAAACCCTTTCCTCTTTAACTTTGTATGTTGGGTATTTTGTCTCAGCAACGAGAGGAAAGGAACTAAGACAATATGCCTCGCTTTTGTGTATGTAAAATTCACTCCCCATATTTGGAAAGTTTTCTATTGTTTCTGTAAACAAGTTTTTTATGCCATTTGTGCTGTCTTCTGCCTTTTCACTAACTTCAGTTAATCTCAGATTAGTCTTCTTCACCTCATCTAGCAGCTGTTGAATCATTTTTTCATGTTCCCTTGTTTTTATGATATTTCTCAATAATTGGTCACTGACAACAGCTATCTTCTAGTTGACACTCTGTCCTCATGTTACGTCTGCTGCCCATACTTTCAATAAAATATTTAATATGAATTTGGTACATTTTTATGGACTTTAATCCTTTTCTATACTGGACATTCATGTTTTGCATCATTTAGTTTAGCTCAGTTAGCTTTTTGTTAATGTCTTCTGTAGCCTTGCTGACTGTTTTGTTCTCTTCTTTAAACTCATCAAGCACCTTATTGATTTTTTTATGTCCTTCATTATCTTTTCAAATAATTCTTGGTGTAAGTTTGAATTTCCTCCTCCTTCATGTCCCAGTGGATCAGCTTTGGAGGAGTTGGGAGTTTTTGGAGGCATAGATTTTTGCCTTGTCTTCTCATGTTTCTATTTTTGTTTGGTTTTTTGTTGTTGTTTTTTGTGCTCAGATTTGCAGGTGATTATAGTGGAGGACTTTGTTCCTAGTATGGAGACATCTTAGTTAGTGTCTGCTTTTTAGTGGTGCATTCCGGATATGGTAAACTATAAGCTTTTGCCTCTGTCCTAGAATAAAATCACTTCCATTTTTGGGGGGGGTAGTGGATGAAGAGTGATGGTAGTGTATTTGGCTTAGTACTCAGTTCTCTGTGAATGGACCATGATATTGTTAATGACACTAAGGCAATCCAAATATTGGCATACAGAGAAAACCAATTGAAAGCAGCAACCATGTCACCTTGGCTTTAGTAATAAAATCAGCATCATTAATAGTGTCAAAGACAGAGGAGCCAACCATCCTTATTGGAGGAAAGATAATCTCTTTAATAAATGGTGTTGGAAAAACTGGATTGCAACTTGCCAAAGATTAAAACTAGACCCCTGTCTTTCACCATGCACTAAACTAAAATCAAAGTGGATTAAAGATATAAATATTAAAACAGAAACACTAAACTTGCTGTAAGATAGGTTGAGTAGAACTCTTGAAGACATTGGCATAGGAAAAACCTTTATGAACAAATCCTTAGTAGCAGAGGAACTAGTACAAAGAATCAACAACTAGGATCTCATCTTATTAAAAAGCATCTGCACTGCAAGAGAAACCACCAGCAATGTGAAGAGACAACCTACAATGTGGGAAAAAACTTTTATCAGCTGTTCCCCAGGCAAAGGTCTACTATCAAGAATATATAAAGAACTCAAAAAAATCAGACCCCCTAAATATAAAGACCCAATTCAAAAATGGGCATCTGAAATGAACAGACATTTCTCAGATAAAGAAATAGAAACAGCAAATAAACATGAAAATGTTCAACATCACTGGTCATTCGAGAGATGCAGATGAAAACAATGCTGAGATTCCACCTCACCCCAGTAAGAATGGCTGCTATCATGAAATCAACCAATAACAAATGCTGGCGGGGCTGTTGGGAAAGAGGAACCCTGCTCCACTGCTGGTGGGAGTGTAGACTGATGCAACCACTGTGGAAATTAATATGGAGATACCTCAGACAACTAGGACTGAAAGTCCCATTTGACCCAGATATCCCTCTGCTGGGTATCTTCCCAAAAGAATTAAAAGAATCATGCCACAGTGATATATGCTCATCCATGTTTATAGAGGCACAGTTTGTAATAGCTAAAACTTGGAAACAGCCCAAATGCCCATCAACTGGAGACTGGATAAAGAAGATGTGGGGTTTTTAAAAAATATAAAATGGAGTACTATTCAGCCATAAAGAATGAGAAACTAGAGATATTTGTAGCTAAGTGGATGCACATTGAGGCCATACTCTTAAGTGAAATAAATAGGACACACATGTGTAAATACCAAATAGTTTCTCAGGTGTGAAAAACTAAAAGTGTAAATAAGGATCAAAATGTATAATTGATATTGTGAAATAGGAAGAAAATGTTTAAAGGAATAGGAAAAGTAGGAGGGGTAGGGGAAAGAAAACAAGGGAAAAGAAAAAATACAAGAAAAGGAAAAAAGTGGAAACAGTCTTTGTAAATAGGAAAAGGTGGAGGGAGTGAAGGGAGGGCAGCAGAATGGGGAAAAAATAAGAACCAAGATACATCATGCAAAGGTACAAGATTCCAATGATAAATGTAACTGTACTGTATACTTAAAATGTACCAATAAAGTTAATGGAAAAAAATAGTGTCAAAGACAAACTGGATACTGACATACTCTGAGAACCAATAATGTACCACACCCTTAACCATAGAAAAGAGATCTATAGTTATAGTACAAACACTAAGAAAAACCAAATATTGACCTATTGACCTACAATACATATCTACTAGTTACAACAACCTTGCCTCTGCTAACAGTAGGACAGTATTCAACAGTGATAGCATAGAGTTGACTAATAAAAGTTTCATAAAGCTTAAAGGCAAAGATAGAGGGCATGGGAAACTGGAGAATGAGAAATGTAAAATTTTAAATATCAATTGATGGAAGGTGAGAAATGGAGAAAAAATTAGATGGGATTCTATTGAGGAGTAAAAGGAAATTAATAGTATTAGATAGCAGTAACCAAAAATAATGAAGAAAAAAAGGAAAAAGAAAAATAAGAGAAAAATGTTAAATAAAGAAAAGAAAAAAGAAAAATTTGGGAAAGCCTCTAACCCTCTCCAACCAATGACAGAAGAGAAAAAAATATTGAGTCAATAAAAAGAAAACATTTCTTTTTTTTTTTTTTTGAGTAGTTTCTATTTTTTCCAGGGTCTGCAGTCTTGGAATCAGCAAGCCATGTTTATCTCTGCCTAGTTTTATCACCTGTGAGTTTGTGAAGCATCCTCCCATCCAGGGACCCCTCTATCCATACACCCTACACCATGGCAGCTGTCTAAGCTAAGGCATGCCACGCTCATGTTGGTAGATAAGTAATCTGCCTTCTGATCTCTGCTGGATGTAGGCTGCAGGGCAGAGGTTCAAGTAGACTGTTGGACTTAATGCCAACTCCTTCAGATCTAGTCTCCTCTAAAATCCACTTTTACTGGTCCTGATTTCTAATTACTGAGGGCAGGGCCCATACCCTTCTTGGCTTGAACTTAAACTTCTCAGGGGGTCTGTGTCTAGCCCACACTTCTCCACAGCTGTCTCCCCATGGTTATCTCTCACCCAGTCATGATGGAGGGGAGTAATGCTGGAAACCCTGGAGTGGAGTTGTTCTGTAATTGTTCTGTGGCAATACAGTGGGTACTGTTCTGGGTTTCTTCTCTAATTGTAGCCTGCCATGATGAAGTTACTTTTGGGGTAAAGATACGTGCTGCTTTTGTAGTTTACAATATCCATGAGCTTTTTAGGGGGCTAGCACTGCTGGCCAGTTTTGTTATTTCTCCCTGGAGCTGCCAACAATCTGGGCTTACCTTCTCTCCTGGGGCATTGGCCTCATTCACAATCAGGTTGGTCCCTTGGTTGGCCTCTCTGCTGCCCAGGGCTCAGGAGAAACAAAAGAGGGCAAACTTGGAGAATGGCTACAGCCAGGGCTGTAATCCATGGGCATGGAGTTGGCCAGGAGAACATGCTTCATGGGGGCAAGTTCCTTAACCCACATCGAGGTATAGGGGTAGGTTCCTCCATTTGTCCCATTTCATTTCTTGATTTCTGAGAAGCAGATGGAAAAACTGAATTTGATGTGAAAATAATTATTGTGATTAAAGAGAAAGCAGAAATAGGAAAAAACTTTTAACTGCAGTGCAAGTGGGATAACTGTGAAAAAAGAGGAAAGTTTGGAATATTGGGAACACTCTGAGGAAGTGTCAGCCAGGCCAGGACTTTCTTTACCCTCAAGGATTCAGGACAAAGATCATGTGGTAGTCAGATTTTATACCTGTGCATTGTGAAGTCATTAGCTAAGAGGACATAATCTTGGCATAAATGTGGTACATTCTGAATGTGGACAGGCCAGTGCCTGCATTCCATACAGCAGTCCCCTCCCAAAGGGAAATCTGAGTAGCTCACTCTCCTGACTGCTGGAGAACTTCTCCAGTTGTTTAAACACAATCTCTCTTTCAAATCTCTATACTTTCTTAAATATGTTCTATCTCCTTGTTTCCCTATGTGCTGTATGCTGCTTAACTTATTCATACTACTACAATTTAGATTCAAAAATTTCCCCAAAGTCTCACTTATTCAGAAAGTGCTGTTAGAAAGTTAGGCCTGGTTGGAGGTTGGTCAGTGGGGGAGTGACCTGAAAGGGTGCATTCTTGTCCTTGTAGCCTACCTGCCTTCTCTCTCTCTGCTTCCTGGTTGCCATGGGTTCAGCAGATTTCCTCTGCCCTTCCAGCATGCCATTTCTGCCTTAGAATCTGCCAACCATACATAGGCTGAACCCTCTAAAACCATGAGTCAAAATAAACCTCTCCTTTAAACTGTAGGTGTATTTTGTCCCAGAAAGAAAAAGGTAACTAATAAGGACTCATCTTCAAATTCATTTTATTTCAACTGTTTTGTGTTTTCTTTTGAAACTATCCTATGAGTTCCAAAATTTTGTTACATTCAAATTGAATTATTTGATTCACTTACCAAATTACTTAGGTAGATTTTTGTTTCTTGGACATATAAAATTTCTGCCTCCTTTAAGCATATTTTATAGAGAGATCTTTTATAAGCTATATACAAAATTTCAATAATTGAAGTATTTGACATGGGAAGATGTATAAATTTTATGGTGTGTTGTTCCTGCTGAATCTTCTTCATGATGACTCGATACATATATATATATTTCATTTTTAATTATTTGATCTAACTTAATCTGTGAATCTTGAGAGGATAAAGTATTTTCTTTTATTTTTACCAAGTGCCACAGGATTTTGCTAATCTTTTACTTCTAGACTGAGTTTATTCTGACCTATGAGAATTATAATTTTGAGCTCCAGACATGAGTATAAAAGGGCCTAGGGAACAAATTCTCTGTTGATACTAGTATAATCAATATGATTATTGTTCTTATTGCTACTGTTATTTTCTGCCTAGAATCAGAGCAGAATAAAAGAAATTCTTTAGGATCCTTTCTCTGATAAGTGAATAATTTAACCCCTTATTTCACCAGTGGTGCCACTCCTCTCAAGAGTTTAGCATGATATGAGAATTTGGGGCATAATTCCAACATTTTTCCTGCACTTCAACCTAATTTTTCCATTTCTGTATACAGTAGTTAATCTTTAAGACTTGACATATGACAAATTGGCATTTGTTAGTAGGCTTCACAAGATATTGTTCATGGTTAACCCAGATTCACATTTAATTTTTTTCTAATTTTATTTTATTTTTAATTGAAAATAATACATATACCTATATATAGGCATTTATATATATTCACATATATCTCTATATAGGTATCTCTATATAGAGATATATATGTCTCTCTATATAAATATAGAGACATCTATATATAGCTATATATGTGGGTTAAAACATGACATTACTATATATGTATACATTGTACAATGATTACATAAAGCTACTTGATGCATAGCACCTCACATATCATTTTTTGATCATCTTTGTGGCAAAAATTTAGTTTTTAAATTTCAATTTGTGTTATTTTATCACATCTTTGGAAAGAATTGCTCCAACTTATTTTGTCCTCAGTTATACATTTAAACATATTGTAACATATTCAGGATTTGGTCATATTGGGTCATTAAGTAGGCATTTTGGGATATTTATTTCACCAGCATCCCAGGAGAGAAGTCACTTGACCTTGAACCTTTTCATTTAATGTACTCTATCTTCCTTAGTAGTTTCTTCTTTGAAGCTTAATAATAACAGAATTACATGATGTATCTTGGTTCTTATTTTTTCCCCATTCCCCTGCCCTCCCTTCAAACCCTAAAATGTACCAGTAAACTTAATGAAAAAATAGTAATAACATAGAATTTGGTCTATGGGTGAAAGGCAGTGGAGAAGTTATTTCAAAAGTCACTGATTTACAATCTGCAGAAACCGTGTAAGTCCATCTCTAATCCCTTGATAACTTTCTTGATTTCCATAATTTCATAAAAATTACCAATTATGGTTGAGCAATAACTTATCTGTTCTCTTCAGTACTTTTCAAATTACTTTCAATAATTTGTTTGGATCTGGAAGTACTCTTATATTATCTCCTCACTCATCAAATGAATTTAGAATTTTTTTTTTACTAACTGCTTGGACATTATACCCCTTAATAGAGAT
The DNA here is from genome assembly GCF_000247695.1 of Heterocephalus glaber. The sequence continues at coordinate 14,208,907 of NW_004624730.1, read as the reverse complement.
TGCTAATATACCCATTTTGGGAGAACTGTCAAGTATAGCATTACCTTATGAATGGCTGATCTTGTCAATAAAAGAAATCCATAGACTATTGTTTTCATAGGGTTCAACCTTCTTAACCTGTTGTATGATGCTGACATCTGGGGGTTTTTAAAGGTGTCTGCAGCTCCCTATCCTTTCTATGCTGTATTTTCTACTTCTGGGTGAGTTTCTACTAAAAGACAGTGTTTTTTCTTCTCATTGCTCCTGGAACCCCTTGCCAAACTTTCTGCTTTTTGAATGAAGTCATGGAAATCTTTGATATGAGTCCTACAAACTGTGGTTCTTGTTAAGTGTTACAAAATCCAGAACTGGGGCATAAGAGTTAACACCTTAGGAGTAAAGTATCAGTACCTGTGGACAATCTTAGGCAGGACCTTCAAATCTGAGCACCAGAGGAAGAACAGAGATGTTCATTATGTGGTCCTAGACTTTGAGATTGGGCCCTACAATATAAAGTAGAGCCAGCAATAGAGATGACTAGATACCATAGTGACATCCCAAAGCCAGTAATAATAGCACCATGGCCAATGAGGAGCCTTTGGTTGCTTGAGACTTGATGTAATTTTAAGCTCAAATTTTTTGCCTTTCTTATTCACTGTAATCACATGCTTCTATGTTAAAGTATTGGCCAAACTAGGCTCACTGAGGTCAATACTTCTTACCAGAGAAAGCCTATGTATGTAGATTGAAGGAAGGTGAAGAGAATCAGCCACATCAGGGACCCTGATCTTTTCTTGTCATGTTGCCTTTAATGTCATAAAAAATAGGCAGAGATCTTTCTCTCAGAGGACTCAAAGGACAAAGTAATGGAGGGAGGTCTAGTTTGAATTCTATTAAGAAAGCAAGATATTGGTAAAGGGAAGGAAAAGAAGGAGCTGTGTTTCATCCCACTGAATGTGGCTCACATTTTCGGCAGTAAATGACATGGTATCAAACTTTCCTGTGTGGTTGTCTGTCTTCTCCCACTGGAATGTGAGTACTTTGAGGGAAGGAACACTGTTTTCTTTGTCTCAAAATGCTTGCTGCCCTAATTAGCAGGTGTGAGATCTTGATCAATTTTAACCACCCAAGCCTTGGTTCCCTCATTTGCAAAATAGAAATTATAGTAGTAGTACCAAGCTCATAGTGCTGTTTCAAAAATTAATGCATCTTGAATGAATTATGCAGTGAATCAAGTGACCTTCCTTCCTTTCTTATTCTCTGTCAAGAAGATCAAGCTGAATAGTCTTAATACTGCCAAACTGTGTGGGATTGTGTGAGTGGTCCAGGTTCTCCCCTCAGGAGCAGTTTTAAAGAAAGGCCAATGACTTATCCTTCCTTGACTTCCTCACTTCTTCAGTCTCCCCGAATCTTCACATTGTGCTGGGAGTTGAGTAGGCATGAGGAAACCCCAGGCTGCTGAACGATCATCTTTAAAGTCATTGGAACCAAAGGCAAGGAGCCAGAATCAAAGATTACCTTGTTTTTTGGAGTGTATCACTGGCTATTGTCCCCATCAAACAAAGCCCTTTCATCAGAGGTTCTTTAAAACACTTTTTTCTCTCCTTTATTTTGCTTTGAAATAAGCTGGGCAACAATTAATTTCAGAGAGAGAGAGAGAGAAAGATAATTCAACAAGGATCTATTACTACTCTCAGCTTCTATTGCTGTAATGAAAATCTATTTCCTTTCCCTTTTGTGTCCCATATAATTTAATGCCCATTTTATTAATGGTCTGAAATAATTACGGAACCCTTTGTGATTCTCAAGTATGTTTCATTTAATTGTGCAATAAATGCCTAATCTCTTCCTCCATCTGAAGCTATTATGGCGTTAAAATTAACAATTATGCAGCAATGCGCCGGGGTCCATAGAAATCACTCCAGATAACTAGACATATATAAATCATTCATGAGAACAATTTCTGAAAAGAAACGGAGGGGAAAAAAATTGTGTTGAAAATGACATTGGGAAGCCAAGGGCCCAGCTTGTAAGAAGATAGTAACATCTTTAAAAAATCTTTTTTCTTTCCTTTTTTGTTATTATTATTTTATTAATTGTGTATGTGGCATAGCCCTCCCCCCATTTCTATTAGCCTGACAGATATTTTCAGAATTAATTAACTGTTAGCTCTGAGGATAAATTGTTCATTATCAATTTCCTCCTCTTTCTTTCTTTCCTTTTATAATTTTTCTTTTTCTTTCAGGCCAGCAATTACATTCCCTGGCTTTCTCCAGCAGCTCCTGTTCTGCACAGCTATCCAAATGGGGAAAGTGCTTTTTCTTTAAGCCCTATTCACTTCTTCTCTTTTCCCTTTTGTGGGATTTAATAACCATGGCTGATAGGCTCACACTGGACAGAGAGGTTAAGTTTGTTGTCTCAGCACTTTGCTGACAAGGCATAGTGCAGGAATTCTGTAACTTCTAACCAGCTTTGTGGGGCTGTCTATGCCCTGGCCCACACAGGCATAGTCTGCAAATAGTGTTTAGAAACCATCAGCCCCAAATATCCTGCTTACATAACAGCATTTCTATTGGTGCTACTGAACCCCGCCTCCATTGTTTAAAATAGTCCTAGTTCCCAAGAGATTTCTAGGAAATATCCTATAGCCCATTCCCTCTACCAACACAGGAATGCATACATGTACATATGCACACACAAACATATGTGCATGTGAACACACACACACACACAAGCGCGCACATGCGTGTTACGGACAAATGTCAGAGAATCCAGTGTCCTCAGGGCTAGGCAAACATGGATGAATGGAGTAGATGGGATGGGGACCATAACAAATTGGGAGATTCCATGCCCTGCCTGAAGGGGGCAGCTGCTACCCAGCTTCCAGGGATAGCTGCCCTTGGGGAATGTCGACCCAAGGTGGCCAACACTTTTATTTCTGAAGTTTGAAATTTTAATATGGGACTTACCAATTAATTGTTGACAAGCAATTCAGAAAAACTTAAAACAGTGTGGGTTAAATGAGCAGTATGAATTCAGCCAAGGGCTATTTTGGGTCCCTACTCTAAAAGACTTTATTTCTAGGTTCAGTAAAATGTTCTTAGAATGAACAGGTTGAGCACACTGATACTTGGCTCTGGATGCTTTACAGGCATGGGGTTGGATCTTTTGAGTCTGAAAAATGCCTGAAGTTGCTCTGAATGTTGAGCTCTATAATGAAGATATTGTGGGAGAGGGTTTCACATCTGATTTTCTGCCAGGTGTTACCAAGTGTAATCATCATGTAAGCACTGAAGAATCATCAGGGTTATAATTAAGGATGACAAGTCTGTCCATGCTCATGGTCCTGGTGATTTTTCAAGTTTTGCTAAGGATTAACTGAAGGTTCATGGAGTTTGGAGCCCAAATGTGTTTGGTGGAGATTCCAGAAACATGAGTTATGTGGATAATAGTTGTCATTTATTGAAAGTATCATAGACATTGGGCTCTAATGTATCTAATCTAAGTTAGATTAATTCATTTAACCCTTAGAACCTTTTTAGGTAAGGATTATTATTATTCCCATTGTCTTAGTTACTTTTCTTGTTGTTGAGACAAAATACCCCAAACTCAAAGTTAAAGGAGGAAAGGTTTATTTAGCACACAGTTTGTAGAGATGTTTCAGTCCATAATCAGCTGGCTTCAAGGCAGGGTGGCTTTGCAGAGGAGAACAGTTCATGGTGCCCACAAGGTAGCAAAAGCAACAAGGGTCCTTAATAGTATCTTTCTGCACTTTTTATCCTATCCATACTACTTAGGGTGGGCAGTATTCACACCCTTAATCCCTTGAGCCTAGCATTGCATCATGAACAATTCTGGCATCACACACTCTAGAAAAAAGCCACCTCCATAAAGCCCCACCCATGACTGCATGAGGCTTTGGGGAGACATCCAAACATAAGCCATAATATTTCATCCCTGGCCCAGCAAGACTCATGCATATCCCTTTAAGCATTTAGCTCATCTCCAAGAGTAGCCAAAGTCCTAACAGTTTCAGCATTGCTGAAAAGTCCAAGTCCAAAGTCTCTTATGAGATTTAAGGCAGATTCTTAGCTGCAAGCCACTGTACAAATGAAGAGACAGTTGTAAACACTTCCAACACTCAATGGCACAAGATAGACATTTCCATTCCAAAAGTTATAAGCAGGGGGATACAAAGGAATGGGACAAAAGCAAATCCAAAATCCAGCATGGCAAATATTAAATCTCACAGATCCACTTCCAGCATTCCTGGCAATCTGTGGCAAGTTGTGAATTCCAAAGGGCTTAAGTGGCTCCACCCCATGGTACTTCTCATGGTTGTAGCTCCCATGGCTTCTCTTTTTGGCTGGCTGTGCTCCCTCCTTGCAGTTTTCCTCAGACAATCCACATTCCTGGCTTCTCCATAATTCTAGGATCTCCATTGCACCTTCAGCTTCACACTCACAACTTCAACCACTGCCCTCTCAGGGGCAGACTGACTGGTTCCCTAGGCCTTCTTACAAAATCTGGGTGGAAGCCTTCCTGACCATACAACTCTTGCATTCTGCAAGTGCCTAAAACCAGCACCATGTGGATGATGCCAAGGTCTGCTGCCAGCTGGAGAAGTAGCCAGGCTTTCTTCTCTTTTGGCTGTAGGGGTTGAGGTGACTGCATTGCTGAGCACTCTGAGCCCAATCCTGAGGAACAGATTCTCTAGGCCACTGCCATTCTGGAACATGGTGTTCTGGGGCTCTTGTCTCAAACTAAAGTCTTTTACTTGCAATTTTGAGGATACAAAGTGTGGAGTCCTGTTGCTTCTTGAGATGCCCTCTGGCCACCTGTTCTATTTTCTTATTCCTTCTCAGAAATCAAGATCTCCTTTGCTCTATCTTTGCAGTCCACAGATTTACTGGAGCTTCCTTTCTGGCCAAATTCAAAACATTTAAAATCATTCTGATGAGCTCTTTGCTCTTGATTCTCAACATAGATCTGTCAGAAAGACCCCAACAGTAGCCATGCCACTGCCTTAACATTCGACTGCCTTCAAATTTCTTCTGTTAGATTAATCTCAGTTTCAGGCAAAGTCTCTGGACACAAGCAAAATCCAGACACTTTCTGCCAAGGTATAACACATATTGTCTGAAGTCCAACAGCCAATGCTGTCCCTCCCAGTAGAAACCTCACCAGCTTGGTCTTTACCCACAGGATTTTTATCAGCCTTCTTGTCTTCTGATCTCTGACCAAAATGTCCCATTAAGTACAGCCTAAGATATTCCAGCCCTTCTTTTTCAGCCAGCATCTCTGAACCTTTTTAAACTCTTCCCACAAGCCAGTCCTGAAGGCTCATGAACCATATGGTCAGGTATAGTTACAGAAATGACTCTACTTCTCTGGCACCAAATTCTGTGTTACTTTTCTTGTTGCTGAGACAAAATACCTGAAACTCAAAGTCAAAGAATGAAAGCTCACAGTTTGTGGAGGTTTCAGTCCATAATCAGCTGGCTCCAACATAGGGTGGCTTGGCAGAGGGGCATTGCAGAGGGGAATAGTTCATGGTCCCCTCATGGTAGCAAAAGCATCAAAGGGCCTTAACAGTGTCTTTCTGCCCCTTTTACCCTATCTATACTACGTAGTGTGGTTAGCACTCACACCCTTAATACTAGTGCCCTTGAGCTTAGCATTCATTCCACCATGAATCAATTCTAGCATCACACACTGTAGATCCAGCCACCTCCAAAAAGCCCAACCCATGACCACATGAGGCTTTGGGAGGGCACCCAAACACAAGCCATAATACCCATTTTGCATATGAGGAAATTGAGAAGTTAAGGAATGTGTACCAGATCACTTTAAACAGCAACCTCCTGGCCCCAAGATCTCTAGCTCTTAACCACTATTTAAAATGCCTCCCTGCTTGACATCTGGTAGAATGAGCAAGGCAAAACACAAGATAGAAGATGACTAGAGAAAACTTAGCAACTAATGGCAATGAACACATCTATACAGAGCTAAACAGTTCATACACTTAAAGTGCTCATTATCTAACTTGGAGCCAGCTTTTAATTACTATGAACAACACACTGATAAATATTCTCAATATCATTGTATGAGTACCCCTCTTTTTATATACTGTCAAAATTATTTTATAAAAGTTAAGCAATGGAGATATAATTCTTTTATCAAAGCATGTGAAAATTCATAAATAATTTAAATATATATTGGACTGCCCTTGATTTAAATCATATGTACATCCCCATCAACAATTCTGCCATTATTTTTACAAGCTAATAGCATTCTATTTTAAGATGGAGATACTTCATGCTAAACTCCAAGGTAATCTAGTTTTTATTTGAGACTTTCTTCTAAACTAGCTCTGATTAGTTTCCTCCGGATTAATTGAAAAGCAAATTTCAAAAGAGATTCATGATGAAACTCTCTCATAAGATAACAACATTTTTAGGACTAGAACTTTGGATCCAAATTCCTTATGAGTCTTTCTATCATTTCAATATTTCCTAATTATCTGCTCATATGAATAAGAAAATAGGAATAATTTTTTTTAGTATTTCTAGCTATTTATTTGACACCTCTTTCTATAAATACTATACTTGACTTTTTCTTCAGTGACAAAGAAACATCCTGCAGCATATTTGGATGTAGGTAGCCTGAAACTCCCTTTAGTGACATTTCAATTCAAAATTTTGTGATTTTCCTGGCCAGTGGGGCCAGGAAATGCTATTCAAAATGCTATTCTAGATGGTTTTGTTACCAAATTCCTGACTTGTATTGCTACCTCTGTAAGTTTTGTTTAAAGATATAACACCTTTTATAGAAACACATTAAACATTTAAGCAGGATATACACTTCTAAACAATAAGTCACATGAGACCTGCTTTAAGTTGTAGAATATTTGCCTCACCCCTGGAGACCTTTAAAAAAATAGGATAATAATAAAAGCAGACATTTATTGAGCACTTATGATCTGTGAAGTACTAGGCTTTGCAAGCATTAATTTATTTGCTTTCACAGTAATCCTATGAAGTAAGTGTTTTTTTATCCTATTTAATAGATAAGAAACCAAAGCTTAGAGAGTTTAAGTAATTTGCCCAAGGTCACACAGGTAGTAAATGGAAGAGACTGTATCCACCAAAAGCTTGTCTCTTAATCACTCTGTTATAGTCCCCAAAGTCTTGATTGGTGCTGGAAATAGTGTTAGGGACAAAAGCATCACATCTCCAGGTCACAGAGAATTCAGAAGTGAGTGCACAGGCCTTTCCCTATGTGCAGCCAGAGCATTTTAAGGAGTAGATATGTGGTTTTGAGATCCATTCAACAGCCTGATTGGGGCACCAGAGTTTGGATGCCAGAGCCACAGAGCCTACCCATCCCAGGCCCTGCCAAGCTCTGGTGCCTGGAGGGATTTTTATGAGCCTTCTATGATCTTGGGAATGGTAATATATTCCTTTCAGAGGCAGAATTCAGGGGCAACACGTTATTACCTTTGCTAGCAATTGTTTTGTTTAATTTCCATTTTAAAATTTATTTCCTGTGAGAATGAACTGACTGGAATTCATTTGTGCCAGGGAGGGAAGGTGAATTTCTTATTAACTCTCCCAGGTAATGGGCAGCTGCAGCTTAGGCTTCACAGAGACCTTGAATTACTCAGGGCTGGGAGGATGGGGAGAGCACTCAGGGAGGGTGTGATTGATGTGGCCTGCACCAGGGCAGGGAGCAGGTGTGCTGTGGACTGGATGATGTGGTCTGGAGGGGAACCCAGCAGAGGATGTTTTATACAAAAATCTAGATCAGGAAACTCCTTATATGTGAAGAGCATTTTGTCTTTTCCCTGGCTAGAACTGAGAACATATTAAGAAAAAGTTCTAAATCTCCCTTTGTGTGGCTGAAACACATGAAGGTGGTGTCCACTGAAGATTGAAAATTTTATAAAAGATCAAAATGAAGCCAGGAGATAGGAGAAGTTAGGCAGATAGGGCACAGGTCCTGAATAGTAACTTAAAGTAAATTAAAAGTCAGGGCCCAAGTGAGTTAGCATACCAGGATGGACTATTAGAGCTTATCAAAATGCTAGAGACAAAGAATAGTTCCTTAACCAAAGGGGAGCGACCTTGGAGGAAGTAAAATATAAATGAAGCAGCTTGCTTTCCATACATCAAAGACCTATCTGCAGCCAGGAGCATCCCTGCTTTCTATCACTGGCAATCTGTTGCTTATAGTGAGTCAATCTTACTAATAAAATGAATATTAATAAAGTTTTGTAATGACATACTTAATACAAATTCTTTGCTATTTCAAGAAATCTTGTTCTTAAAAGTTTGGAAGCAAACTTCTGAGAAGATGGCAGAGTGGTGAGCAGTAGAGAAAGAGCCTCTCCGAGATTTGGTGTACTGAAACTGGAATATTGAAGTGTGAGGAGAAGGAGGCAAGTGGGTCCCTGGGATTGCCAGGAAAGATCTGAAGAGAGAATTGAAATCCATAGGGAGAGTGAAGAGAGAGACTTCAATGAAAAGGAGGGAGGTGGGAGGTGGCACTTTTTCCCAGAGCCCAGACTCACAGTATTGGAAGGGCAGGTTGAATCTGAAGATGTATGTTGACTACTAGCAACCCAAAGGCCTCAATGGAGGAATGCACCAGTGGAATGGACCAATGGACACAGCAGACTGCAGTGGCTAGTGGGTTATTCAAGTTCAGACATGACCCAGGAGAGGGCTCTTGGCCAGTACCCATCTTGGAGAAAGGCCAACTGAGCCAGGAACTCAGAACAGCTATGGGCCAGCTCCATCTAATGGCTCCAGGTGTCATGGTGAGGGTGCCAATTTCAAGTGGGCAAGAGGTCAGTGAGTGGTTTTCAAGCCAACAGAGAGTTGAGTTCAAGCTAGCAGGAGGCACACAAACAGTTGCAGGATGAACAAATCTGGTTCCAGCCTCATAGCCAGAAACCAGTCTGATCTTTAGTGGAACTAAAGGTGCAGGCTTGCTAGGATTATCCACTACCTCACCATAAACCTATAGCTGGCTTGCTGGGATTAATTAACTCAGATCTGGATGCTGTCTGCCCACATTGTCTGCCAGTCACAGCAAAGACATGCTTCAAATTGGACTTTATTTTTTCTTTTCTCTCTCCTTTTTTTTCTTTTCATACATCATTTGTTTTGTTGTTTTCTGATTGTTATTGTTTTTACATGAGTGTGAAAACGGTTTCTAGTTTTTTTGTTTTGGTTGTTATATGCTGTTTTTTATTTTTATCTCTTCCTTCTCTCTTTCTCTCCTGTCTTCTTCACCAGTTTCCCAAAGTTTATATGACCTTCCTTTGTCCTCCAGCCTTGATTATAATCTCTTTCTCTTCCCTTATTTCTTGGTTTCCACCCAAACCCTTTTATATCTTTCCCCCCAAGGATAAAATTGCCATATTGAGGGCTTGCATGCAATTTTTTGGTTCATTTTAGATTGGCTATATAACCACAAATCTAGTTCATATGATTAAAGGTGGAAAATCAATAATTTCTCATTTTCTAGGCTGGGTTTGATGTTATTGTTATTGCTGATTGTACTATTTTATCCAAGGTGACATAATTGTGCTAATCAGTTGTTCTTCCTGGTATAGCAACAATGAGATTACCTAAGGGCTTTAAAAAATAGTATAGGCCAGTGCCAAAGAACTGAAGGGTGGGATAAGTAGGCAGAAACTTCTCATCCCCAATGAATTGCAGAGATAGGATCTTGCAACAGACTCAAAACCCAAAATCCAAGTACACTTGGAAGACAACTCTGAGAAGTAGTCATTTTCTAAGGATTCTGAATACTAGTAATAAAGCTACTTACCATAAGCAATTTACAAGCATCAACCCAAGAATTAAACCAAAAAACAAAATAGAAAATGAGAAGACACTTAAACAAGATGCAACCTCTCAGACTTTCAGCTTACCAAAGGCAAACCCAGGAGGCAATGAGGTGGAATAGTCCAAAAGTCACCCATCTGCCCTCTGTTAAATGGTAACAATGGAAGTAACAAAGCAGATGAAGAAGGCTGTAGAAAAACTCAAAGCAGAAATAATTTTGCAGATAATTACAGAGTTGATAACCATAGTGAAAAACATGCTTAATTACTCTAGCGCAGATACAGATAAAAAAATAGAAGACCTTAGGAAAATGATGAAAACCATGAATGGCCAGCATAAGAAAGAAATAGGATCCATGAAACAGATTCAAACAGATATTCAGGAGATTAAAATTTCCATCAAAAGTATATGCAGCAGAATGAGCCAACTTGAGGACAGAATATCAAATACAGAAGACAGGATTGTGGCTAGCAATCATGAAAAGAAAGATTTCTTTAAAAATAGCAAAAGACCACAGAAAATCAATCCAGTAGCTGCTAGATTATGCAAGGAAGAATGACATAAGATTGATTGGAGTCAATGAAAAAGCAGGAGATAGCACAAATGACATAAAAAACTGATTTACAGAAGTAATGGCAGAAAACTTCCCAAGCAGGGAAAAAGAATGTGACATACAGATAAGTGAGGCATATTGGACATGATAAGAAAAACTTTTCCAAGGCATATAATAGTCAAGATTCCAGAAATTCAATACAAGAACAGAATATTAAAAGCTGACAGAGAAAAAAAACAAATTACCAGTAAAGGAAAGCCCATCAGAATCACAGCAGACTTCTCAACATAAACCCTCAAGTCGAGGAGAGCTTGGAGTAAAGTATTTCAAGCAAAAGGAAAATAATCTCCAATCCAGATTGATGTACTCTACAAAACTATCTTTCAAAATTGGTGATGAAATAAAATTCTTCTATGGCAAAGAAAAAAACACCTGAGAAAATTCATAAACACCAAACTAGCACTCCAAAGTGTTCTGAAGGATCATCTCAAAAGATATAACAAGGATTACAACTCCATGAACCCCAACAGAATGAATCCACCAGGCAAGGCAAGAAATTAAACAGAAAAGGAAAGAAGGAAATCAACAGCAGGAAAATAACATGGCAGAGAAAAGACAATACATATCAGTTATAACCATCAATGTTAATGGTCTCCATTCACCAATTAAAATAAACAGACTGGCAGAATGGATCAAGAAATATGCTCCAACAGTATGCTGTATACAAGAAACACATTTAATTGAAAAAACAAATTCATAGACTGAAAGTCAAGGGATGAAAAAAATACTCCATGTGACAGGAACCAAGAAAAAAGCAGGGATAGCTATTTTACTTGCAGACAAAGTGGATTTCAAGGCAAGATTGATTAATAAAGACAAAGAAGGTCACTACATTTTTGTAAAGGGAACAATCCAAGATGAAGAGCTAACAATTATAAATATATATGCACCAAATAGCAGTGCACCCATCTACATAAAACAAATATTAACAGACATAAAAAAAATCAAATAAGCACTGATACAATTGTAATAGGGGCACTCAGTACTCCACTGTCACAAAGAGATAGATCAACTAGACAAAAAAAATCAACAAAAAATATTAGAATTGAATCAACTTTTGAACAAATAGATTTAGTAGATGTCTACAGAGTGTTCCACCCCAGATCATCAGAATATACATTCTTCCCAGCTGTACACAGGATGTTTTCCAGAATAGACTACATAGTAGCTCATAGAACATACTTAAGTAAATGCAAAGGTATGGAAATTATCCCATGCATATTATCAGACCATAGTGCAATGAAATTGGAAATCAATGGCAAACAAACCACAAGAACTTCATAAGCACATGGAAATTAAATAACAGCCTCCTGAACAACCAATGGGTCAATGATAAAATTAAAGAAGAAATTAGACAATTTCTACAATTAAATGATAATGCCAATACAACATATTGTAACTTATGTGATGCAATGAAAGCAGTCCTATGAGGGAAATTTATAGTGGTGAATATCTATATTAGGAAAACTGAATAGGCTTGAAAAGACAACTTAATACTGAATCTCAAGCTTGTAGAAAAAGAAGAGCAAGTCAAGGTCAAAGTTCATATGAGGGAGGAAATTATTATTATTATTTTGGGGGGGGTACCGGGGATTGAACTTGGGTCCTTGTGCTTGTGAGGCAGGCGGCAGAACCACTGGGCTAAATCTCCGGCCTGAGGGAGGAAATTATAAAGATCAGAACAGAAATTAATATGATGGAGACTAAGAAAATAATACAAAGAATCAACAAATCCAAGAGTTGGTTCTTTGAAAGGTTAAATAAAATTGACAAACCCTTAGCAAACCTTATCAAAACAAAGGGAAAGAAAAGACTCAAATCCATGTAATTAGGAATGAAAAGGGTGAAATCACAACAGATCAGGCATAAATCCAAAAGATCATCAATACCTACTTCAAGAAACTGTGGTCTCTTAAGAAGGAAACCACAAAATGAACAGATTCCTAGATATATATGAATTACCAAAACTGAATCAGGAAGACATAACCATTCTAAATAAACCAATATCAGTTAATGAAATTGAAGATGTAATTAAAAACCTACCAACAAAGAAAAGCCCAGCCCATGTTGGAGTCACTGAAGAATTCTACAAGAAACTTAAAGACGACCTAATGCCATTACTCAAACTCTTTTGTGAAATTGAAAGGAAAGCAATATCTCCAAATTCATTCCTGGAAGTAAGAATTACCCTGATACCAAAGCCAGAGAAGGATCCTACCAAAAAGGAGAATTACAGCCCAAGCTCCCCAATGAACATAGATTAAAAAATCCTCAATAAGATACTGGCAAACACAATGCAACAAATTATCAAGGAAGTTATACAACATGACCAAATTTAAGTTTCATTCCAGGGACTCAGGGATTGTGCAAGAGAAACCACCAACAGAGTGAAGAGACAACCCACAGTGTGGGAGAAAATTTTTGTCAGCTGTTCCTTAGACAAGGGACTACTCTCTAAAATATATAAAGAACTAAAAAAAAAAATCAGACCTCCCAAATTTGAAGACCCAATCTCAAAATGGGTATCTGAAATGAATAGACACTTCTCAGATGAAGAAGTAAAAACATCAAATAAATATTTGAAAAAATATTCAACATCACTGATCATTTAAGAGATGCAAATTAAAACAATGGTGAGATTCCACTTCACTCCAGAAAGAATTAACCAATATCAAGAAATCAGCCAATAACAAATGCTGGTAAGGCTGGGGAAAAAGGAACCCCTCTTTACTATTGCTAGGAGTGTAGACTGGTGCAACCACTGTGGAAATCAGTGTGCAGAATCTTCAAAGAACTAAAACTAGAGATTCCATTTGACTCAGTTATTCCTTGATATCTTCTCAAAAGAACTAAAAACATCATACCACAACAATATATGCACACCCATGTTTCTAGTGGCACAATTTGTAATAGCAAAATCTTAGAAACAGTCCAAATGCCCATCAATGAAGGTATAAGATATGTTTTTTATACAATAGAATACTACTCTGCCATAAAGACTGATGAGCTTGAGACATTTATAGCTAAATGGATGTACCTTGAGACCATACTCAAGTGAATAGGGCACATATGTTTAAATACTGCATTGTTTCTCTGGTGTGAGAAACCAAAAGTGGAAATAAGGACTAAAACATATTATAGATATTGAGAAATGGGAAGAAAATGTTCAAATGAGAAGGGGAACAAGGGAAGGGGATGGGGACAAGAAAGAAGGGACAAAAAAAAAGAGAAAATAGAAGGACTTTTGTCCTTCTAGAACAGAAAGAAAATATAGGGCTTCTGTATATTATGAGGGGAAGAGTGGTTGAAGTAATGGGGAGAAGAAGCAAGATGGATCATGTAGAGGTACAAATTCCCTATGATGAACATTATCACTAGGTATACCTAAAAATGTTTTGTTTCAAAAAAAAAAAAGTTTGGAAGCAAAGTCAGCCCTGGTAGCATTATTAACCTTGCCAGGAGATCTATTTGGCCCTACTAATTATTCTCCCTGGCCCTTTCCAATGTTTGTTATGGACTACATTTACTTGAAAATTACTGCAAAGCAGTATTTATTTTTTGCTCTACAAAAATATTTTCTAAAAGTTACAATAATGAGCAGTGAGAATGCAGAATTTGAGAATATTTTAAGAATAACATCATGTTGGGAGTATTTTTTAGTTCTTCCAGAAATTTCAATTTATTTTTCCTGAGTCTTTAGAATTAATATCTGTGAAGAAATTTGAAGTGCAAGCCCAAGATGATTGCTGTTAGAAGGAATGGAAGGTAGCCACAATGCAGTCAGGTCCTCCGACTTTACCAGAGATGTTAGAAATATAGATGTCTATATAAAAATTCTCCAAATTAAAAATTGGAATATTTTACACTATTTAATTTTAAGCTCTGTGCTAATTTTGATTTTAATTTTCACCTCAATTTTCCTTCTGCTTAAACTGTCTTTCCTTCTTACCCGATTCTAGCCCTGCTGGACATTATTAGTATCACTCCAACAACAGAATAGAAGTTATTGCCTGGATGGCCCTGTACTGCACCCATACTTGTACCACCAGTTTCACTTGAACAGTGCAGGAATTAACAGAGATTTCATAAGTAAATAAATGAAATAAGTTTGCAGATTTCTGTATTATACATCTACCAATCCCAACTCTTCACCTGCCAGCCAGGATTCATCATCAGATGACATAACATTTCTATCACTGGCAATTTCTAGGGAATGAAGGTTGGCCAAAAGCCAAACAGGGATCTACAATTAGCAAATTCATGAATAGGCTATTTACATTTCAAACAAGCTCATAGCTTAGTTTCTGTACCTAAAGGATTGTGTGTTATTTATAGGCCACTAATGACTATTAATAAGTGGAACTGTGACTGGATTTCATAAATGTTAGAATTAGAAAGAAATACATATTCTTATATGCAAATTAGTCTAACAAGGTATTTTTCTATTTAATTGTAGAGCAGAGAAGGGTAATAAGTTCACTTGCTGAGGCTCAATTCTTCTAGGAAGCACTAGGAGGGAATTTTTGGTCTGTAGATGCAAGTCCAGTTCTTTAGAGTTTTCAATTGACTTCCCAAGAACACACTATCCTGGGCCCTCTCCAATAAGAACAAGAAGTTTATCATTTTTGTGTTTCACTCACATCCATAACAAGTCCTTAAACTCAGTGAGTGTTTAATAAATATTGGAAATAATTCCTCCATCTTATATTCTCATGTCCATTTATTGGATTAAACATTTACTATTTCCATACTATATATTACTTGCTAGGGGTACAGATAGAGATAGGACATGGTGCCTTCCCTTATAAAGTTCACATTATCATAACAGACAGATAAATGTATGATGATGTATAAGTCAGTGTGATAAATGGAAGAAAAGCCCAGGGTTTCATTATTTCAGTGGCATCCTCACTGCACCTTGTACTTAACTTAAGATCTTCAACTTCTCTGGATTGGGATTTGTTGTTATCTCATCAGTCAACTCTCCCAAATCCTCACACTATGAGCAACTGGATGGCAGAGAATGTGCTTTAATCAATTTTATATTCTGGTGCTAGCTTAAGCCAGCCCTCAGTGGGCTTTCCACAATGGTCAAATGAATGAATGAAAGCAAGCATCACAGGTCTGTCAGAGCTCTGACATTATACTCAGTGTATGAGCAAAGAATAGAGGCAGAGATGTGCACTTAGAAGAATGCCAGGACACATGGAATTCCCCTCAGCCCCACAGGGAAGGTTCAGGAACCACTGTTCAGTCAGAAAAGGGAATATCAACTACAGCTTGCTACAAGTCCTCATCTGAAATGCTTCATTGTAAATTTTAAAAACAACATCCTAGTAACCCTGTGAGGTTCTATTGTTAGTATAAATTGGCTTTATTGAGTCTCATCAACTCTTGACCCTGGAAAAATCAAGTTTCTAAATCTGTAGAGTTTAGCACCAGGCCTTGGAGCCAGTAGAAAATCATGTAGCATAGAACTGCTTGTGTTTCATCTTCCATTACTGTCTAAGGAAAATCATTCACATTAGGAAGGAACGAGGCCAACAAACAAGAAAAGCAGAGACAAGAATTGGCTC
The DNA here is from genome assembly GCF_000247695.1 of Heterocephalus glaber. The sequence goes on along the minus strand of NW_004624730.1, from coordinate 14,192,882 downwards.
CCTAATAACACTGTTCAAATGCTTGGTTCTGGCAGTGCCTGAAAGTAATAAGTCTCTGGCCTCTTCAGTTATGGGAACCAATAAATTTCTTCTCCTAACTTTAAAAACTTAAGTTGGATTTGCATCCAAAGGAAACTTGAATAATATACTCTCATATTTTTACTTTTAAGAATTTCTTCAATTTTTTAGAAAACACCAGTACAGGTTAAGGACCTGTGCTTTGGACTGAAACATGAAACACTCTGTTTCAAAGTCTGCCACTGAATTATTGAGTTTCTCACTTACAGCAGTTCAGCCTCTTATCTAACTAATACATCAAGTGAAAAATGACTCGGTCCTGAAGTTAGATGATGCAGTGAGGACAGACAGGAGGAGCCAGATTTGGGTGCTTTTAGAGCTTTAGAATTGACAGAATATGGTAATTCATCATATGTGTGAGAGTAAGGAGCAGTGTGAGGGCATTGAGTAGTCCTAGTTTCTGGCTAGAGTGACTGGTGGATGAGGATACCTAGGGCCAACTTCATGCATGCGTCATTCACATCTAATAGTCCTCTACCCTGGTGAGCTTCCAGGTAGGCAGCTCTGCTCCTTCCATTCTTGAAGTGTAAGAGCTTTGGAACAGAGATATTCTTGCTCACTTATTTATTCATTTGTTCCTTTAACTCTTATGAAAGCACTGGCTTGAGTTAGCACCAGGACACAAAGTTGACTGTGGTAATATTTTCCACCCTCAAGTTTGTCATAGTCCAGTGAGGACCACAGATGGGAAAAGAGCAAACACCAGTACATACAGAGCAGTGGAAGGTCTTATTAAAGTTTCAAAGGACAGGATTTGGTGTTGGAAGTCTAAAGGTGGGAGGTTGAAATAAGTGGTCTGGGATGAATGGAATAGAAGGGCAGCCATGGAGCAGTCAGATTTCTAGTTTGTAGGGAAAGTTTTGAATTTCATGTGGGACAAAAGGATGCCCCCTGTTGTAGTCAGGGTTTGCAAAGGAATAATACAGAACACATAATTTATAGGATTATTTTATAATATTCACCAAAAAAGTCAAATACAGACAAGTGCAAGAGATCTGTCCACATGCTACAGACTCAAAGAATCCAATTGAAGGCCTAGAGTCTACAGCAATGTCTCATGCAAGTTCATATCAAGGATCTGCACCAGGAAGCTCAAAGGCCAGTGGTGGAAGGTAGAAAGTCTGCCCTGGCAGGATGAAGGATCTGTGCCACAAGGCTGAGGAATCTGCACTGAAGCCAGGAAACAACACTCAAGGCAAAAACCAGAGCTCCCCTGAAGAGAATAGCAGACATCCTCAGGGACAGTGAGGACCCAAACTCCTCCAATGATGAGAACAGCCCAGTTTGTATCAGGAAAACCAACTGAGGCAAGCTTCTCCAGGAAAATCAACAGCATGCAATCTTCCCCTAGTTCTCCTTTTATGCCATTAGCAATAATCCTCAGCTGGGTCTTCCATGACCAGAAATATGCTGACTCAGTTCAGCTGGGCATTCCACTCAAGTTGACCATTAGTTAATCTACCACAATCCCCAACCCTTGTAATGGAAACGTGGGAATCACAGATCCCTGTCTCCTGGGGAGTGTTTCTTGCAGTTTTTGAACACTGACAGGTAACCAAACAGGTGTTTTGGTAGCAGAGCCAGAAAGACAGGACAAAAATCAGGCAACTTTTCAGATGGAGGCTTATAGAATGAAGGTTAATATTTTCAATATCTTGCTTATACAGATGCTTGAAAAGAACAGAAATGACTGCCCTTAATCTGCTGCTGTATTCCTTGGCAGATAATATTTTGTTTGTTTTTGTTCCAGCAAATTGACAGATTGTCTGTGGAAAATATATCTCTCTGGCAACAGGGCTCAACACAGTTCTGTGCAGCTCACTGGGAGAATGTACAATATTTTATCTGGAAAATGAAAAAATGCCTTTTGATTGATTCAATTTGTGAGCCAGAACATTTTGAGGCTTACTGTAAATGATGTGGGCTTTAAGATAGATCACCTCAGATTCATATCCAGGTTCTACCAGATACAAGTTAAGTGATCTTGGACAACTCTCTGAGCATCTGTTTATTTGCCTGTGAAAAATATGCACCTAAAAGAGTATGGTTAGGATTGAAGGAGTCTTAGGATATAGAAGGGGACTTTTCCTTGACTTAGTTGGAAAACCTGAGGAGATAGCTTTGAAAGGCTTGCTAAGAGATGTCACAAATGGCCTTGTTCTCTTCTTCTCAACTCACCTGTGTGATAGTAGCCTAGAGGGCATGCTGAAGAAGAATGTTGGAAGGGAATTTGTAGGCACAGAGCATACAGAGGAACAACCCAAAACAATGACTTGGAGAGACTGGGTATGCTTAAGAGGAGGAGATCCTCATTTTACTTTCTGGATTGCTAGAAGAGCATGGCTTGGGAGAGTTCTTGGAGTTCAAAGAACCTCGGAACTGCTGTCTAGGGAAAAGAAAAGGAAGACTGGCAAGAGAAAAGCTGAGGGAGTGATCTTCACTTGGTGGCTAAAGGTTAGTGAGCCCCCTTATGGGCCCTGGCAATGTCTCATGAAGTGACCAGGTAAGAGACATCTTGATAATTATAGTTGCCATGTTGTACATTAGATCTGAAGAACTTATTCATGTTGCATAACTGAAACTTTGTACCCTTTGACCAGCATGTCCCCATTTCCCCTTTTCTCCAGCCCTTGGAAACTTCCATCCTATTCTTTACTTCTATGAATTTGATTCTTTTATATTCTGCATCGAGTAAGTTCATATAGTACTTGTCTTTCTGAGTCTTGTCTCCCTCCACCCCCCCACTTAACATAATGTTCTCTAGCGCCATCCAGGTTGCCACAAGTGACAGGATGAGGATTTTCTACTCTTTTAAGGCTAAATTTTATACACACATACTTATAGATGATAGTAACTATGTAGAGGTAGTGGATATGTAAATTAGCATGACTGTGGTGATCATTTCACAATGTATATGTATATTTTAATATCAGTTGTATACCTTAAATATACTTGTATGCAACTTTATATGTTAATAAAGCTGTCAAAAACTTTCATTATCCACAAAGCAATCTCATAATTAATGTCATATCTTCTTTACAAAAAGAATAAGTGCAAAAGATGATTGCATTTTCTATGCATCACCTGGATTGGTAATAATCAAAGTGTGGTCTTATAGATTATATAAATCTAAGATTTTACCAGATAGATGTTAAAGAGGTTCCCTAAATCACATGACACATATTTGTGTTTCTAGCACTATAATAAAATTAATAGTATGAATTAACAAAAAATAAGTCATCCTGAAAAGACCAATCAATAAAAGAAATTGTTTTCTAAAGAAGGGAACTAGGGCTGTATAATTGAAGCAAGGGCTTGGGGTATTTGTAAAAATCAGCTAAAGCACACATTTTCATTAGGAGTATAATAGTACCTGACTCTTCACCTCTTTTTGGCACCTCATGAAAGAGAAGACAGGAATTGTGCTTGTGCAATGATGAAGACATTTAAAACATTGATCTGACCCAGGGAGGTTAGAAGGTAGGAAGAGTTGTATCAGAGAAAAAGAAAAAATATTTCATATTCTACCATCTACTTTCTCTACTAGTATATTAAACCTAAGGGAGGGTAGAGGACAAGTTATAAAAGAAATTACAATTTTAAAATGCTCTACGGGCTGGGGATTTAGCTCAGTGGTTCTGCTGCCTGCCTTGCAAGCGCAAGGTCCCCAAGTTCGATCCCCGATACCAAAACAAAACAAAATTAAAAAATGCTCTAAAGATTTGATTTGAAGACTTCTAGGAAGATGGTGGAGTGGTGAGCAGCAGAGAAAGAGCCTTTTTGAGATTTGGTGTCCTGACACTGGAATATAGCAGTGCGAAGAGGAGGAAAGTGGGTCCCGGGACTCAGGAAGGATCTGAGACAAGAATTGAAGTCTACAGTGAGACTGAAAAGACTTTAATGAAGAGGAGGGAGGTACCAAGCAGTGCTCTCTCCCAGAGCCTGGACTCTCCACAAGGGAAGAGCAGACCAGAACTGTAGACACATAGTGACTACTGACAACCCTAGAGGCCTCCGCAGAGAAATGCATCAGTGGAATGGAGCAGTGGATGAACCAGACTGCAGCAGCTAGTGAATTATCTGGGTTCAGACTTCACCCAAGAGACGGTGATTTGGAGAGGGGTCAACTGAGGTCGAAACTCAGAACAGCTGAGGGCAGACTCCATCTACTAGATTTGGATGCCTCAGTGCAGGTGCTGAGTTCAAGTCAGCAGGAGGTCAGGGAGCAGAGTTAAAGCCAGCAGGCGATACACAAATTGCTGTATGCTCAAGGAATCCAGTTCCAGCCCCATAACCAGAAACTGACCTGAATTTCAGAGGAACTAAAGGGGCAGGCTGACTGGGATTATCCACTACCCCATTGTGAAGCTGCAGCTAGGTTGCTGGGATTAATCAATTTGACTCCAGACTCTGTTTGTTCACATTGACTTAACAGTGACAGCAGAGACACACCTTGAATTGGTCATTTTGGGTTCTTTTTTTAATCTTTCTCTTTTTCTTCTTTTTTCTTTCTTTTTTTCTCCCTTCTAGTTCTTGTTTTGTTTTCTTTGGTTTTTTCTTGATTGTATGAACACAGTTTCTAGTTTTTTGTTGTTGTTATGTTCTATTCTTGCTTTTAGTTTTCCTTTTCTTTTTCCTACCTGTCTTCTTCACCAGTTTCCTAAAGTTTGTCCTCCAGATTTGCTTCTTTCTTCTTCCTCCTCCTCCTCCTCCTCTTCTTCTTCTTCTTCTGTTGTTGTCACTCTTCTTCTTCTTCTCCTCCTCCTCCTCCTCCTTCTTTCTTCTTCCTCCTCCTCCTCCTCCTCTTCTTCTTCTTCTTCTGTTGTTGTCACTCTTCTTCTTCTTCTCCTCCTCCTCCTCCTCCTTCTTTCTTCTTCCTCCTCCTCCTCCCTGCCCCTCCTCCTTCTTCCATTTCTTTTTTTTAACCCCTAACTCCTTATAAATCTTCTCCACTAAGGATAAAGTTGTCATTTTAAGGCCTACAATTTGTAATATTCTAGGCTATATTTCATGCTATTTTTAATTGTTGATTGTACTACTTTAGCCAAGGTGACATAATTGTACTAATCACTTGTTCCTCCTGGTATTCAAAGACTAAAATTGCTTAAGGGTCTTTAAAAAAACCTATATGCCAGTGCCAAAGAATTGGAAGCTGGGTCAAGTAGGCAGAAACTTCTCATCCCTAATAAATTGAAGAGGTAGGATACTACAACAGACTCAAAATCCCAAAGCTAGCTACATCTGGAAGATGCTTCTGAGAAGTAGTCATTTCCTAAGGGTTCCAAATACTGGCAATAAAGCTATTTGCCATAAGAATTTATAAGCATCAACTCAGGAATCAAACTTTAAAAAATAGAAAATGAGACCACCACCTCCAGAGGCAAGGAGAAGATCTGTCTCCAGCTCAGAGGAGGTGAACCTTCCAGGTGACTTCACCACTGGCCTACTACCTGGGAGCAGAGCTGCCCCCAGTGCAGAGGAGGTGAACCTTCCAGGCCACCATAACACCACCCCCAGTGTGGAAGAGGTGAGCCACATGGGTACAAGCAACACACATTCTGCCCCCATCACTGTTGAAATGAGAAGACACATAAAACAAATTTCCAAACCAGACTCCCAGATCACCTGAACCAACTCCAAAGGGCAAGGAGATGGAACAATGTGCTACTCAATGACCTGGACTCCCTGAACTGGCAACAAAAGAGGATCTGGAAAAAAATGAAATCAGAAGTAATTACTCAGATAACACCAGAGATTGTGCCCATAATACAAAACATGATTAATAAATCTAGAGAGGACACAGATAAAAAAAAAATACAGGAGCTGAGGAACATGATGGAATCCCAATATAGGAAACAAATGGAATCCTTAAAACAGATGCAAACAGATTTGCAGGAGATTAAAAACTCCACTGAAAGTTTACACATCAGAATGAGCCAATGTGATGACAGAATTTCAGATAGAGAAGACAGGATTGCAATTAGTGAGGAGGAAAAGAAAAAATTCTTTAAAATAGTAAGGGACCACAAGAAATCAATCCAGCAGCTGCTAGATGATGCAAAGAAGAATAACATCAAAGCGATTGGAGCCAAGGAAGAAACAGGAGAGAGTGCAGATAACATAAAAAAAACTGTTCACAAAAGTAATGACAGAAAACTTCCCAAATAGGGGAAAAGAACTTCACATAGAGATAAGTGAGGCATACAGGACTCCAACTACCTGTGATCAAAAAAAATGTACACATAGGCATATAATAGTTAAGATTCCAGAAACCCAACAGAAGAATAAAATTCTACAAGCAGTTAGAGAAAAGAAACAAATCACATACAATGGAAAGCCCATCAGAATTACAGCAGACTTCTCAACACAAACCCACAAGGCAAGAAGAGCATGGAGTGACTATTTCAAGCCCTAAAGGAAAACAACCTCCAACTCAGATTGATGTACCCTGAAAAACTATCTTTCAAAATTGATGGAGAAATAAGATCCTTTCATGACAAAGAGCACCTTAGGAACTTCACTAATACCAAACCAGTGCTCCAAAAACTTTTAGATAATATCCTACTGTTGCAGAAATCTCGGAAAGAAATACACAGAGACACAGAATTTGGATAAAATAATAAAATTTCTTCTCAAGAGCGGACAGGAATGCCAGAAACCAGTCTGGTCCATATCCGCACCCCCTTTGTTCAGAATTTCCCTTTTTATATCCTTTTTAGCCATTATCTCATTCCTAGTGGTCTTTGATATATAAATACAATTCCATTTCCTATACAAGTCACAGACACAAGATAGGCCATATACATTGTAAATTCACCCTGGCATGGTAACTTTGTTAGGTTAATGAAGTTACTGGTTAGAGTCAGATAATCCTCACCTTAAACAATGAGTTACAGGAAAAGTAAATCTTAAAAGAACACATTACTTATTTTCCTTCTACAACTACCTTAATATTCAATCTATTAAGTTATCTAAAACTTTTTCATATCACTAGGAAATGACAATGAGGATCACGAACCCAGGAAACCCAGCAGAATAAATCCATCTGGCACAACAAGAAATTAAACACAAAAAAGATTCCAACAAAAAGAAAATGTCATGACAATGATGTCAATACGTATCAGTTATAACCATGAAGTTAATGGTCTCACCTCACCAATCAAAAGAAATAGACTGGCAGAATGGGTCAAGAAGCAAGAGACAACAATATGCTGCATACAAGAAACACACTGAATTAAAAAAGAAATTCATAGACTGAAAGTTAAAGGTTGGAAAACAATACTCCATGTGACAGGAACCCAAAAAAATGCAGTACTAGCTATTCTTTTTGCAGATCAAGTGGATTTCAAACTCACACTGATTAAGAGAGACAAAGAAGGACACTACATCCTTGTAAAGGGAACAATCAAAGAGGAAGCGATGACAATCATAAACACATATGTACCAAAAACGAGTGCACCCAACTATATAAAACAAATGCTGATGGACATGAAAAATCAAATAAGCACTAATATAATACTACAATGTCACAAATAGATAGATCAACTAGAAAAGAATAAGCAATGAAATACTAGAACTCAATCAAACTCTTGAAAAAATGAACTTAACAGATATTTACAGAGTGTTCCACCCCACAAAATTAGAATACACATTCTTTTCAGCTGCACATGGGTCATTCTCCAAAATAGACCACATATGGGCTCATAGAACATGTTTAAGTAAGTGCAAAGGAATTGAAGTTGTCCCCTATATATTATCAGACCATAGTGTGATGAAATTGGAGATCAATAGCAAAAAACACCACAAGAATTTCATAAACATATGGAAATTGAACAACACACTTCTGATTAACCAATGTGTCACAGAGGAAATTAAAGAAGAAATCAGACAGTTCCTTCAATTAAATGACAATGACAATACAACATATTGGAATCTATGAGACACAATGAAAGCAGTCTTATGAGGGAAATTCATTGCTGTGAATACTCATATTGGGAAAACAGAGTAAGCCCAATTAAACAACCTGATGCTGAACCTCAAGCTTCTAGAAAAAGAAGAACAGGACAACCCCAAAGCTCATACAAGGGAGGAAATTATAAAGCTCAGAGCAGAAATCAATGCAATGGAGACTAAGAGAACAGTACAAAAAAATCAATGAAGCCAAGAGTTGGTTCTTTGAAAGAATAAACAAAATTGACAAACCCTTAGCCAACTTTATCAGAAAAAGGCAAGAAAAGGCCCAAATCCATGCAATTAGGAATGAAAAGGGTGAAATTACAACAGACCCAGCAGAAATCCAGAAGATTATCAATACCTACTTAGAGAACCTGTACACCAATAAGATGGAAAACACAGAAGAAATGGATGGATTCCTTGATACATATGAATTACTTAGGTTGAACAAAGAAGACCTAAAAATTCTGAACAACCCAATATCAATCAATGAAATTGAAAACATAATTAAAATCTTAGCAACTAAAAATCCTCAGGTCCTGATGGCTTCACTGCTGATTTCTACAAGACGTTTAGAGAGAACTACTGCCACTACTATTTAAACTCTTTAATGAAATTGAAAGGGAAGCAATACTCCTGAATTCATTCCTGGAAGCAAACATCACTTTGATCTCTAAAGCACAGAAAGAAAGACCCAACCGAAAAGGAGAACTGTAAGCCAATCTCACTAATGAACATAGATGCAAAAATCCTTAATAAGATACTGGCAAATAGAATGAAGAAGATCATCAAGAAGATCATATACCCTGACCAACTGGAATTCATCCCAGGGATGCAGGGATGGTTCAACATATGCAAATCAATAAATGCATACACTGTGTTAATAGAGCCAAAACCAAAAATCGTATGACCTTCTTAATAGATGCAGAAAATCATTTGACAAAATCCAACATGCATTTATCGTAAAATCTCTACAAAAAATTGGAATAGGTAGTCACTACTTCAGTCTGATTAAAGTCATCTATGATAAACCAACAGCCAATATCATACTAAATGGTCAAAAACTGAAATCCTTCACAATAAAATCAGGAACAAGACAAGGATTACCGCTCCTGTTCAATATAGTTTTGGCATCATTAGCCACAGCAATTAAACAAGAGAAAGAAATAAAAGGAATAAAGATAGAAAATGAAGAAGTCAAATTGTCATTATTTGCAGATGACATGATACTCTCTATAGAAGACCCCACGAATTCCAACAAAAGTATTCTAGACTTAATAACTAAATCCAGTAAAGTGGATTGATACAAGTTCAAAACACAACAGTCAATAGCTTTCCTCTACATAAACAGTAGACTCATTGAGAGAGAAATAGGGCAAACAATTCCCTTCACAATAGCATCCAAAAAACTGAAATATCTAGGAATCAACTTCACAAAAGAAATCAAAGACTTCTTCTCTGAAAACTATAGCATTCTTAAAAGAGAGATTGAAGATGATATCAGAAAATGGAAAGACATCCCTTGCTCCTGGGTAGGAAGAATCAACATATTGAAAATGACCATACTTCCAAAACTGCCATATAGTTTCAATGCAATTGCAATTGAAATCCCAGCAGAATACCTCATGGACCTTGAAAAAATAACCCCAAAATTCATCTGGCACCAGAAGAGATCTAGAAGTGCAAAAGCAATTCTAGGCAACAGAGACATGTCAGGGAGTATCACAATCCCCAACCTGAAACTCTACTACATAGCTACTGTGATAAAAACAGAATGGTACTGTCAAAGAAACAGAC
>NW_004624730.1:14131281-14144051 GCF_000247695.1 Heterocephalus glaber | reverse complement strand
AAACAGGCTTGAGGACCAGTGGAACAGATTAGAAGATGCAGAAACAACGCCAGACACACTCAGCCATCTTATCTTCGACAAAGGAGCCAAACATCCTCACTGGAGGAAAGATAGCCTCTTTAATAAATGGTGCTGGAAAAATTGCACCAAATGCCATCTCTTAAGAGGTCCATCCCCCCTGAAGATTATACATGCCAAACTTGGACTCCTACCCTTTTACAGGCCCCATGATCCTCTTAGCTTGAGCCTGAACCCCCCATCTGATCCCAAGAGATCCCTGTTTAGCTGTTACTATCTTCAAGTATATCTTCCAGGGCTGTCTTACACTGTCTCTGTAGTTGGGTAACACTTCAGTCCTGGAGCAAAACTCTCCTCCTGGTTGTTGATCTCATCCTCAATCAGGCCAGTCTTTTGGTTGTCACCTCTGCTGCCCTGTGCCATGGAGGAGGGCCTCTCTACTCTCAGGGCCCAGGAGGTGCTGATATCTGGTGGGGGGAGGGGCTCCCTCCTTCCCCGCAGGGTGCCCAAAGCTCTGATATCTGCAGTGGGGGCAGGGCACAGTCTGTCTCCTCATCTATGGGGCACTTGAGGTGACAGTGACTGTGGTATGGGCAATACAGGGCCTCTCTCCTCTCCCACAGGGCCTCTGAGGCTCCTGTGTCTGCAAGAAGAGTGGGGCTTCTCTCTTTCCTCATGTGGCCCACCTGACTACTCTTCAAGGAAACAGTGATCCCTTGAACAGGTGGGTGACAGACTCCCTTCTGTCAACCAATGTCCAGAAAGAATAGCATTGGAGACCATAAGACATGGATAGTACCTCTCCAATCAGGAAAAGGGTCCTATTGAGGAAGATTGGATAGTTCCTCCTGGAAAGAGGTGTGTTGGTGTTCTGAGGGAGACAAAGGCCAGTTCCCCACCAACGGTGTTGGAGACACCACCAGCATCTCAGCAGTGTGTGCTGTGTGATGTCTTGGGAAACATGAGATGGACTCTTTTGCCCAATGAGGAGATCCATGTGCTTGCCCCTTTTACAAGGACTGAGTGTGAGTTGGTGGAACTAGTGTTATCAGAGCAACAGAGGAAAGAAAGTAAGTGTTTTGGGGTCAGACAGACAGGGTCCCAATTCCAGCCCCAGAAATACTAATTCTGGTCTCTGGGCAAGTAACATAGGCTCTCTCAGCTTCCTTCCCTCCACCAGTAAAATGAAGATAATAATAGCACCTGTATCATAAGAATATTGTAAAGGTTAAATGAGGTAATAAATGCAAAGTTCTTGGTACAATGCCTAGTACATGGTATTGTGAATTAAATGTCAGCTATAATTAATATTTATCCCACTATCTCCTGGAGCTGTGTGTGTCCTAGGCTCCAGCAGTGAAATGGGGCTATTTGTAATTCAATTCATGGATTAGCAGACAGTCTCTTGGTCTACCAAGGCAGGTTGAGATGTCTTATGGTTCTTTAGATGTGCCACTAGCACACAAAGATAGCCTCCTTCCATTCTTCTCTCCTACTTCCCTATTAGCAAAGGAACAGTTGGGGGCAGAGAATGGCTGACAGCCTGTTTTGGGTCTGTGGCACAACTAGAAGTGGAAACTGTGTGGATGTTGAAGAAGGCACTGAGGAATGGGTGACTGTGGGAAAGGGAATATGACCCAAGGACAGGATTCATGGTGTTCTTTAGTATCCACAGGGCTGCCATTATGCCAATGGCAAAGTCCGGAGCCTGTGAAGCACACACTGAGGTAGTTCCCTCTGTCAGGAATAGTATTCAGAGAAACAACACTCAGAGGAAGCCTGCATAGCCCAGAATGTAGTTAGAATGTAGTGAGATTTAGAACCTGTCACTGAAGCAAATCACTGATAGGAAAACATTGTGGCTATCACAAGAATACATTGGTATGGTATAGAGTGAGTGGCTGCTTTTTCTCCCCAGATTCCTCGACCACCTGTAAGAGTATCTCTTGGGTGGAAGACAGGTTGCAAAGAACATCCAGGGGTCAGTACAATATTAATTCAATTACCCAATGTACTACCACTGTCTTCCACACTAAGAGATACTGATTAACATGGGGAGAAATGCAATTAAGAGAACTTAGTAGTGAACAGGACAAGGAATAAATACTAGAGAGAAATTAGGGCAAGTGGTCAGTCACTTAGGAAGATGAAGAGGAGACAATGAAATGGTGGGTAAATAGGAGAGTCTCATTATCCTCACCAGAGTGGAAAGACCCGTTCTCCCAATGAGGTTCCTTTAGTTGTGACTGGCAAACCTGTTAATTTTTGCAGCAGCTGAGCTGCCTGAGAGCTTCCTGCTACCACCATTGCTATTTATTTTCTTGGAGCCCTGTGTTTAAAGCGTGATGAAAAACAACCTAGCGGCCCCAGCACAACTGCTCCATGTGAAAGACCATTAAGATAAAGTCCCACCTAAGTGGCCCTAATAAAAGAAATTTATCACAAGACATGGAGAGGAAGGTGTCTTTATTCACTAGGTGAATAGCACCAGGCATTGTCAACGTAGCTTTTCAAGGCTCCGAAATTATCATTCATTCTCCAAATTACCAACTGCACAAAAATTACTAAATGGTGCGTTATCACTCCCTCTCAGTGCGAGAATGTCTTTGTTTAATGTTTGATTACAAATGGCTTTCCTATGATTATCATCAATAAATCACAGGTAAGTGTATCCATGGCTGGGACTGATGCAGAAGGACTTCATGAGCTACTGGGAGAAGGAAAAACAAAAAGCATGTGATAGCCAATACTTCAGAGAGTGCAGAACTTTTAGGACTTATTTTGCTGGGGCCTTGTGGATATATCTCAAAAAGCAGAACAATGACCATGTCCATTAAAAAGAACTGAGAAGTTCTGCAGTGGTTTGATGATGTATAATCTGCCTTTTTTGTAAGGGAAAGTGCATGAGAAGGAGTACACAAAAGAGGGAGAAAGGTATGCATGTGTGTGAAAACTAATAACTTGGTGAGACAATGAGGGGGAGAAGAGGGGAGGAGAAGGAGACAGAGGAAGACAGAACAGGGAGGCAGCAAAGAGAGGGGAAGGAAATGTTAAAGGTGGAGCACTATCCTCCCTAACTTGCCTCTGAAATCGTGTCTTCGTTGGCCCATGGGACCACTAGAGGCCACATCCTGGGCCCTTCTGCCACCTGCCAACTCTAATGTTCACTCCCAATTCACTAGCCCTCACCTGCATTTGCTGATCTCTGGCTCCACAGTTCCTATCACTAGATCCAGGCTTTAGCGATGTGCTTGTGTCACTTTCCCTTTTAGAAGCTTTTCTTTCCCTTACTTATTTCTCTCTCTCCCTCTCTCTCTCTCTCTCTCTTCTCACTCTCTTCCTTTACAATGATTTCCAGCAAGACTGCCCTCAGTCTCTCACCCCACCACATATTTTTCTTAACTTTTTGGACATCTCTGCAGGGTTAGGCAGAAAGCCCTCCTACAGCCTGGCCACAAGAAATCCCAGAAGTGCAGAGCATAGGGAGAGTTTCCAGTGGAATCCATGTAAAATTGAGTCAATTGTAGATTTAATTCCATAACACCTGTAGGTAAGCAGAGGGAACTCCTGGCTGAAGAATGTGGTAATACAATTAGAGAGCCAGCTGTAAAGGCTCAAGCAGACAGTAGTGCCAAAAACCAAACAACAGAGGCCCCAGAAAGTCTGCTGTGAGTTTAGGGAAACAGAGAAGGGTAGCACATATCTTGCTATAAGCATTCTGCCATCCTAAGAGGAGAGGAACAGCTTGAGTGAAGGCAAAGGAGGGAGCATGAATGGAGCAGAGGGTTCTGCATTGGAAGCTATGAGAATTACATCAAGGTTGACTAGAGAGACTGGGACAAAATTTTAGGAGATCTCAAAGGAGAAATTTAAAAGTGTGGGTTTGATTACATAGATAGTCCCTAATAATCTCTCTGAAGAAACAAATTTCCAAGTGCAGTGGCATAGCCCTGTAATCCTAGCACTTGGGAGGCAGAAGCAGGAGGATCGCCTCAAGTTCGAGGCCAGCCTGAACTACATAGCAAGACTCTGTCTCAAAACAACAACAACAACAACAACAACAGCAGCAATTCAAAGCAATGGGATTATGATAACTACTGTTAGGAAGAAAAGAGATTAGTTTATGATTCTCCCTTTTCTTTAGTCCGTATGTCATTCTTTCCTTCATTCTTCCATTCATTTCATTCAGCAAACATTTATTGAAGATGTACTACACGCCAAGCATTGCAATGGGGAATATCACAGTGAAGTAAAGACAGTTTCTGCCCACATGAGATTTTTGCTCCTAGAAGAAAATAAGCAAATGAAATAAATTGCTTATAATGAATGTTATGGAGAAAATGAACAGGTTAAGGATACAGAGTAGCTGATAAGTGGAGAGCAGCTGAAACTCAGGGTGTTTGGTTTCACCTCTCTAAAGAGGCATAAGTTTGATCTGAGACCCTAAGAATGAGAACAACCAACCTCTAGAAAAAATAGTCCTAAGAGAGTATGAAGAACGGAGAGAGATGAAAGTTTCTAGTTATAATCCAGAGAAGTGATAATACTTAGATCCAATGTTGACAGTGTGACCCAAATGTCCACTTTGGAAGGAAAATTTAAAACTGACTGTAAGGAAATGAAATAGAATGAATTCTTTACTTCCTGGACTGGCTCTGTGCTGTGTACAGTGCCTCAAACTCCAGTGCATACTTAATCCCTGCTTTCTAAACCCAGTCTCCCCAAAACTTCCTGGAACAGGGACTTTCTCCATGTGTTCTTCCAGCCCAGGTATTCAACTGAAGGGTGTCACTCTCGTGCAGTGTGCCTGCTGTTTGTGTGCCTCTGTGTTTTAAAGACATGCTCTCAGGCCTGCTTCAGATTCTGCTGCAAATATTCTCAAGCAGGGCACTAGTTAAAACAGAAAAATTACCAAAATATAGACACCAAAAGAAAAAAAGTACAGCACAGTCCTTGCATTTGGTACATACATTTATCTTAACCTTTTGGTTCAATTTGTGAAAATTGGCCAGTAGAATTTTACTTTCTTCATGATTTCAGAGATTTTTTGAAAAGTATTACATACCCACATATAAAAATTAAATGTATTCTGCTCTCAGAGAACTTGTGAGGATTTAAACTTGGTGGGTATTTATGAGAGAAATGAAGGAACAAGGGAAAGAAACAAGGATGTGGGAAATCCAAGACCCACAAAGAATGAAAGAAAAAAAAAAGAAGAAAGAATCAAGCTATGAAAGAGAGACAAAGGGGGATGGCAATAAAGAAGAAATGGTACAAAAAAGGTGTGGGGGTGGAGGGGAAAGAGATTGAGAGAGAGAGCAAACAAGCCAAGAATGGGGAAGGAGGGGGTGGGCAGCAGGCCTGCTGCTTGTGAAGGGGACACAGTAGGGAGATTAAGATCTCTATCAGAGCTTGTGTCTGGAGCGATTACAGTGTATTAGGGTCCTGTCAGTGTTGACAAACACTGCCCCAATTAGGAATTAGTTCCACAAGGCATCAGATAGCAGGGCTGCTGTTGACCTGTAAATAGACTAGCCCTCCCATTCTTCTCTCTTATTCAAATAAGCCAGCTGTTTCCTAGACCAGCCCAGGAAGCCCAGTCTGGTGAAGCTCCTCCTACTGCAGCACTAAGGAACAGACGTGAATACCAATCACCTCTCCCTCTTCCTCTTCCTCCCCCTCTTCTTCCTTCTTTTCCTCTTGCTTTTTGAACACCAGTACTCTCTTAATACAAGTACTTTCCCTCAGTATGCAAGTTCAACAAGCCCAAGAGTTCATTGTTCTTACAATTCCACCCAGCATCAATCCCAAGACCCATTTTTTGCCACTGTTTCAAGGTCATGTAAGTAGTACTATCTAGGAGAGGTCCCCATCTCAGGGCAAACAGTCACTGAACAATTTAATTTCCAGTGACTGGATCAAGAGGGCAGGCCGAGTACATCCTGCCAACTCACCTCTCCCTCCTCAAATGTGTAGAAATGAGAGAAAAGAAGTATAGCTCTCAGGGGGAAAATATCTACAACCAGAGTAGAAAATAAGAGATGTCACTGATGCATTCAAAAGCATGGTGAGTCCAAGAGAGATGAAAGGCAGACAAGAACAGACAGAAGCAGGAAATGTGAGCAGAACAGCATTGCAACAATGTGGTTGATGGGGAGCAGGAAGCTTCAGGTGGAAGCTCCCTGGAGCAGGGGGTACTACTGGGGAGCTGACAGAATGGCTGACAGATCCAGAGGATGAGCCCTGGCCTGGCAGGAGAACAGTCAATTCTTCCATTTCTTAAGACAGAAGACAAGTTACAAATTGGGGGAGGAGGGCATTAGTCAGAGAGGAAGAACAGTGCCTGAGGAAGCTGGTTTAGAGACCCTAATATTCAGGAATCCAACTCCTGGATCACACTGCCTACCAGCTTTGGAGGCAGGCCTTAGGGAGTTTCATGCCTCTCCAACAACCTCTGGAGGCTGCCTTTTATCTGTAAGCTAAAGGGAATCATAAATACAAGGAACACAAGAGTCACAAAATATTCGAGGAAAGCAAAACTATGAAAGAGATGCACAAAACTCAGTAAGTTCATAGGCTGTTACCAGGAAATCCAGCTTATTAAAAGCATAAGGAAGAAGACATTAAAAGTAGCATAATTTAAATCATTAGAAAGCCAGAGAGAGGAGTCTGCATCTGCAGTAATCAACTAGAGATACGAGAAATTAAACATTTTATTTTTGAAATAAAAATTCAATTGACAGTTTGAATAGCAGAATGGAATCAACTGAAGAACAGGTGAGTAAGCTAGAAGCCCAAATGATAAATTCTCCCAGAAAGCAAAATGTGGACGGAAAACAAGACACTTGACACATGTTCTAACACACAGTTACCTCAAACCAAAGCAATCAGAAGCACAAGAGTCAATAAATAAACCCATGATCACAGTGAGAAACCTTAACTTACTGTAGTTACAATTATTAGATGAGGCAGAAAAAAGTTAAAAGATATAGAGAAAATTTGACTAATATAAGTAACAAGCCTGACTTACTTTAACAGAGAAAAACACTATTTTTAAAATTCATTCACAAAAGTTAACCTGTTTTAAGTTACAAAATAAATAACAATAGATTCTAGAAAGCAAAAATCATGATTTGTATTTATTGATCTATTGGGTTATAAAAATTGGTCTGTAAAAATTTAAATTAATAACCAAAGGAAAACTTTGTTCCTGAAAAGTAGAAATCATATTTCTAAATAATTTTAAGATGGTAATTACTAACTCTGGAAATGCACAAAATTGAGAATGTACTTACAGAAATCTACTGGCAGGAAAAGAGGCGAATTTATGACATTACATAGTTTACTAGAACACAAGAAATACTAAAATAAAGCAACTGAGATTTCATCTTAAGAAGCTAGAAAAATAATAATAAAATTAATTAAGAGTTTATTTTCCAAATAAATTAGAAAAAGAATCAGCAAAAATGAAAGCAGATATTGTTGAACTATAATATCAAAAATAGAGTAGATGATACCAACCAAAAGTTGGTTCTTTGAAAAAAATCTAATATTTGGAAAGAATAGTGAAGGAAAAAAACACAGAAAACACAAATAACCTCACTTTACAAAGACCATGAGCACAGACATATAAGAGATAAAACTATAAATACAACTTTATACCAATAAATTAAAAATAAGAATCTAAAGATGTTTAGGAAAATATAAATAACAAAAATTTTCTTAGAAAATAGAAAACCAGATTACAACAATAATCATAGAAGGAGTAATGAAACACTTGCTTCAAAAAAGGGCACAAGTATGTTCATCAAACCTTCAAGGAACAGACAATTTTCATTTAATGTAAACTGTTTCAGAATATATGAAAGAAAAAAGATTAGCCAATCATTTTATGAGGCTAACAAATCCAATAATAAACCTACAAATATAGTATAACCAAAAAAACCTGGTATCATATGAATTGGCCAATCTCTCATGAATCAGCTGCCAATATACCTTGTATTCTATTCAAACTTTTTTTTCAAATCGTGAATGTGTTTACTTTTACATTTTTGAAAGAAAAAAGGAGGAAAATTAAGATGGTTTTTTTTCTAATTTTATTTTATTTGTACATTTTAGGTATACAATATAATGACATTCATCATTGGAAATTTGCACCTTTACATAATCTCTCTTGGTTCTTAGGTTTTCTCATTCCCCTGCCCTCCCTTCAACCCCTCCATCCCTCCCTATTTACAAGGACTTTGTTTCCATTTTTTCATTTTTTCATATTAATCCCATTCCCTTCTTTCCTTTCCCTTACCCTTCCCTGTTCCCCTTCCCCTTTGCCCCTTTTCTTCCTATTTCACATTATCTATTATGCTTTTTATTCCTTATTTACACTTTCAGTTTCTCACACTAGAGAAGCTATTCTGTATTTACACTTGTGTGGCCTATTTATGTCACTTAAGAGTATGGCCTCAATGTGCATCCATTTAGCTATAAATGTCTCTAATTTTTCATTTAGACCTAGGACCTCATTTCCAGAATTCTCCCAAAACCATGGTCATATTTTCACTGTGAGATCAAATCTCCTCCACTCAAAGAAATTTGTTCTCAGGAATCCCAAGGAGCAGAACTAGGATCAAGTGGATTCTCCAAGGAGGCAGGTAACAGCTCACTGTGAGAAAAAACTTTCTTCAAATATCAAGTAAAGAGAAGGTGAATCTCCTTGGGAAGAGCAGTTTCTTGTTCAGGCAGAAGGTGGATGAGGCCAGCAGAAGATGTCTTTCCTTAAATCTTGACTATTCAAATTTTTAAAAATGCATTAATTCTTGTAAGTTTGAAATCCTTTTCCACATATATATTTATGAATAGCATAAATATATATGAATTCATATATATGAATACTCTGAGAAATTTTGAAGTGCTACAAACCAAATGTACTATTGTTAGCATATTAATCACCTTAATTCCTCATTTAGATTAGTACTTACACATTTTCCAAAAAAATTACATACTTACTATTACTTTAAAGTCCTTATAATGCTCTTGTTGGGTAAACAGGACAGATATTGTCTCGATTTCTCAGAGGAGCAAACTGAGTCCCCATAGTTAAGTCCATGTTCATAGGGCTGGTTCTCCCTCGTTTAGGTTTAAGGAGAGGCATCTCACTCTTGACTCCAAACATAAGGTTCCTTTGATTTGCATCATCAGATCAAAATGTAAAATCGCCATCAACAGAATCAATTTCATCTGTCACAAATGTAAGGCATTGGTAGAATACTTAAAGTCAAAGAAAACGTGTTTTCCCCCTCACTTCTTCCTGAATGATGTACCTGTGTGAATAGGGAAGCTTGGTGTCTACATCATTTTAGCCCCCTCCCTCCCCGCCCCCGGCCCCGTTTGCTGTGTTCCGTTTAGATCTAGCCTGGAAAAGTAACATTTCCTATATCCCGTCTGTTTTGATCTGCTCCCATAGTCCTGGTGGTTTCAGACTATTCCCTGGCGACACTTTGTCACCGGCGGATGAATGTTCATTGGAAGTTGCTAATGGCCTGGGAAATGGCAATCGGATTGGGCTAACTGGTTGAGTGGTGTTATTTGCCAGTTGTTTACACTAGACTGCAGAATAACTCCAGGGCCACCTGGCCTTAAGTGAATTATTGACACAGCAAGCGCCAGGCCTGAGGGAGATGCAATTAATGCATTAATCACACGGAGCCCCCCCCCCCAGCCCCGCTTGTTAACATAGGGGATTTAGTAGCACTCCACTAAGTTGTTGATGAGGCCTGTGGCGGATGAAAACCCTTAGAATACAAATGTGACATTCCGTGCCCCTTTATTTGTTAGTCAATAATCTGAATAACCCCAGTTTCACAGCTTCTGTGTTGGATTTGCTGTTCCTTTCTCTCCTTCGCTAATCGCCAGCGAGGCACGATAGGGTAGAGACTTTAACTTTGATTTGAAGCCCCCTCCCCCTCCCCCTAAATAAAAGCACAGGTTTTTATCCACATGCGTATATTGCACAGACATCAAAGGAAAAAAAAGCCTCATGCATTTCCATTAAAGCCTCACGGACCAGGGGGAGGCACCAAGCCGGGTGTGAGCTTTTGAGGCGGTGGAAATTGATAAGGCTCATCTGCATACAAAAGGCTGAATGGAGAGGCGGCTGGGTGAGCGAGGTCGGACACCCAGATGGATTTTTTAATTCTGGGGAAAATAACACCACGCTCACAAGTGATAACTGAGCCTTTCTTCCCAACTCAGACCAAAATATGATTTCCATTTGTGCATTGGAGGAGAAGAAAATTATACAGAATTTCATTCTGCAACATAATAAGGGTTCACACTGAATAATGCTACCATAAGGCAGTGTAATTACTGAAGGGCAGAAAATACACTTTCAGTTTATATCTAATCACAATACCACATTGTGTGCTTTGGTTAAAAAAAACTCTGGGTTGGGGGTGCAGGGTGTTGCTAGTCTGTGACCAGCACCCTGGAGAACTGGTTAGTCCCAGACTTATTAGAGGCCTGAGAAGAAGTGAGGGCTCTAGGGTGATCTCAGCCTCATCTGGGATGGGTTGCACTAGGGAGGTAGTGATCTGTTTGAAGATCTCTAGGTTGTGAGAAATCTGGTTACTCTTGTAAAGCCACGTGTCCTTGAACTATACTGATTCAGTAAAATCATGGCTACTATGCATAATGATCAGTTAAATGTGTTAGAAAGCTAAGGGGCCAAGCCTCTTCTGGGACTAAAAGATAGAACCAGACAAATTATTATTATTATCATTTGAGTGGGCTGACTATTGAAATTACCAAGGAGGATTGCTGGTGTGTTCTTGAGTGTTGGTACTTCATTGACTACACATTTTTCCTTCCATTTTGTGGTCTATTTCTTATCTGCTTTAAAATAATATCTGTTTACTACAAAACTCTTGAAAACAGAAAATTCCATCGGGGTGGGGGGGCAGAATCAGTTAGTCAATTAGTGGCCAAAAGAAAAAAACCTCTCTAGTATTTTGGTGGATTTTTCTTTGTGATATGTCCACTTTATTTTATTGTTTTAAGTTTTCCTGTGCTAAGGATAGAACTCTGGTCTCATGCATGCTAAGGCAGCGCTCTAACACTGAGCTACAAGGCCAACATTCTTTTGCTTTGTTTCTTCTTGAATAATTCCATGGTTTCTACAGTGTTAGAACTTGTTTGCACAGTCACTATGGCAGTCCCCACTTAACTACAAGAAGCATGCTTGAAGATCCCTGTGGAGGTACTGAGCCCTATGTATACTATATTTTTTCTTATAAACGTATACCTATAAGGTTTAGTTTATAAATTTTATACAGTCAGAGATCATCAACAATAGCTAATAATACAATAGAATAATTATAACAATATTTTGTAATAAACGGTATGTGAATGTCGTCTTGGGATGGGAGATAGGGTGTGGCTTAGGCTGGCTTCAAAAAGAGGCCTGGCAGGATTCCAGGAACTGTACAACACTGCTTCTCACAACCAGTCTGTAAAACTTCTCATGGGTTCCTACAAGATGTGGATAACATATAAGGACACAAACACCAAAAGGAACCTGCTATCCTGACTCTTCATGGTACCTCACCCTATGTCTTTCAGATCCAGGGTGTGCTATTATTTTTGCTTTTCCTTTTCCTCTCTTGTTTGGACCA
The DNA here is from genome assembly GCF_000247695.1 of Heterocephalus glaber. The sequence goes on along the minus strand of NW_004624730.1, from coordinate 14,132,367 downwards.
AGTTTGCTCTGCAGAGCCAATTTCTCCCTCACTCTTCACTTTTCAAATAAATCTTGTGTCTGTTTTTGGCTTGACTCATTCAATTCTTTGATCAAGGTGAAAAGGACCTGGAGTACGTTTAATTGGTGAGCCATTTCTAAAAAAACTATACTATAGTTTCTAGCAATCTTGGCAAACATTATTTTCTTCATTATGTCATGAACTTTCATCTTTTCACTTAAAGGAAATACTTTATGGTTTTTATTTGGCATATCTGAATTGCCAGCATGACCATTCCTGTGCTTTGGGCCATTAAGTAAAATAAAGGTTACTTGAGCACAAGCACTGCAAGGTGGTGACAGTCTATTTGATGATCATAAGGCTACTAAATAACAGGCAGGTAGCATATATGACATGAATACACTGAACAAAAGGGTAATTTGGACTAATATGTCAGAAAGGGAAGACCCACATTTCATCATGTTACCCAGAACAGCATGCAATGTGAAACTTAAGAATTGTTTATGTCTGGAAATTTCCACTTAATAATTTCAGAACACTGCAAAAACTTAAATCAGATAAGGAGGGACTACTATGTTAAAAACAATTCATGTTTGTAAGCAATATATTTTAGAGTTATATTTTATATGCAGTATAAGAAGTGATTAGACTTAGACGCTTTATCTTTTCTGTATATCCTTTTATTGGTACATTTTAGTTGTACAACATAATGGCATTCATCACTGGAGATATGCACCTTTACATACTCTCTTGATTCTTATTTTTCTCCCTACACTTGCCCTCCCTTCAACACTTCCATCTCTCCCTATTTACAAAGATTTTGTTTCCATTTTTCCATTTTCTCATATTAATTTCATTCCCTTCTTTCCTTTCTCCTACTCCTCCCACTGCCCCTCCTCTTTGCCCCTTTTCTTCCCATTTCACATTATCTATTATGCGTATTAGTCTTTATTTACACTTTCTGTTCCTCACACTAGAGAAACTATGTGATATTTATACATGTGTATCCTATTTATTTCACTTAAGAGTATTGCCTCAATGTGCATCCATTTAGCTATAAATGTCTCTAATTTCTCATTTTTTATG
>NW_004624730.1:14073053-14118983 GCF_000247695.1 Heterocephalus glaber | reverse complement strand
ATTCTGTCCTCACATTGGCTCATTCTGCTGTGTAGACTTTCAATGGAGTTTTTCATCTCCTGGAAATCTATTTGCATCTGTTTTATGGATCCCATTTGTTTCTTATGTTTGGATTCCTTCTTGTTCCTCAGCTCCTCTCTAGATTTATTGGTCATGTCTTGCACTATGAGCACAGTCTCTGCTGTTATGTGAGAAATTATTTCTGATTTAATTTTTTCCAGATCCTCTTTTGTTGCCTGTTCAGGTGTTCCAGGTGGTTGATATCAGAGTGTTCCATCACATTTCCCTTTGGGGTTGCTGTAGGTAATCTGAAAGTCTGGTTTTGAGACTTATTTATATGCCTTCTCATTTTGACATGGGGTTGGTGCTTTTGGCACCTTTGTGGCTCCCTCCTCTGACCTGGGAGTGGTGGGCCACTGACTCAGAAGCCCCTTCCTCTGTGCTGGGAATGGTGGGACAGATGGCCATTCGGAAGCCCCTTTCTCTGCTCTGCATGTGGCGTTATGGATGGCAGCCTGGAAGCCCTCACTTCTGATCTGATGGTGGGGGGATTGACAGTGGCCTGGAAGCCCCTTCCTCTGGGCCATTAGTGGTGGGATGGCAGCCCAGAAGCCCCTTCCTCTGAGCTGGGAATGGTGGGACAGTTGCTCAGAAGCCCCTACCTCTGGCCTGCGAGTGGCGGAATGAATGGTAGCCAGGAAGCCCCTTCTTCTGTGCTGGGAGCTGCAGCACAGATGGTGGCCTGGAAGCCTCTTCCTCTGGGCCAGGAGCAGTGGGAAGGTGGCTCAGAAGCCCCTACCTCTGGGCTGGGAGCAGCAGGATGGTGGCCTGGAAGCCTCCATTTCTTTCTTATGTTGGGCGATCATGGTTTCCATTTCTTTCTTATGGTGGGCATTCATGGCTTCTAGTATGGTTCTGAGCTCATCTCTTTTTTCATCTGTTTCTGTTCTAGAGCCTCTAATCATGTCTTTCACTCTGCTCACCATCTCTGTATTTATCTGGGAAATTATTTCTGTTTTTAATTTTTTTTTGCTTAAATTCTTTTATTGGTACATTTTAGGTATATGATATGTTTACATTTATCATTGGGTGATTGTATCTGTACATGATGTGTCTTGGTTCTTATTTTATCCCATTCCCTGTGCTCCCTTCACCCCCTCTGAATTTCTCTAGAGCCTAATTCATCTGTTTTGTTACTTCCTGTGCTATCAGTTCAGAGTGTCCAAGTGTTTGATTATCAGACTTTTCCACCTTGTTTCTCCCAGAATTTGCCTTTGGCATGGTGAAAGTCTGAGTTTATGCCTTGCTTAAACGTGTTCTCATTTTTGTTTTTGGTACTGTCCTTGGTTTAGTTCCTGGGTTGATACTTCAAAATTGCTTATTGTAAGTATCTTTGTCGCTTCTCAGAGGTGTCTTCCAGATATAGCTGGTCTTTAGATTTTGAGTCTCTAATGACTCTGAGGCTATCCCATTTTCATTATATCAGAAAGGACAACTGATTAGATCAATCACAATTCCTTAGCCCAAGTGATACAATCAGCAACACCATAGCATCAAGCATAGCTTGGAAAATGACAATTTGTGGTAGTTATTAACCTATCACCTTTAACTGTGTGAATTAAATCCAAATCAAGGACCAGCCCAATAGCAACATATGTTTATAGTGAATAAACTCTTCAATATAGCAACTTTACACTTCAGGATGGGAAGTTAGGAGTTGAGGAGGGAGTGATAACAGGTAGAAGGATAGGGAAAGGTTAGCTGTGAGGCCAGAGGACACAGGAAGATCACACAAACTCTAAGAAACTGTTAAAGACAAGAGGAAAAGACAGAATGAAAGAACAAAGAACAGAACAGAACAACCCAACAACAGTAGGGAAGCTAGAAACTTTATTTACTTTCCTTTAAAACTAATGACAGTTGAGAGAAGGAAAAAGAGAAGAAAAGAAAAATAAAGAAGAAATCCGAATTAGGGCCAGAACAGGAACAAATAGGGAGATGAAGAACAATGTGGGACAGCAAGAGAACAAGTGAGAGAGAGAAAGAAAAAAGAAAGGAAAAAAAGAAGAGAGAAATAAAAATTTGAAAAGAGTAGAAAAAATTAAAAATAAGAACAAAAAAATTGAAAATAACAAATAAAAAATAAAAATGAAGGGCCTCCTTCAGGGTATGTCTCTGCTGTCACAATAGACAAGGTGGGGAGCAGTGTGCAGATATGTCAATGAGTCTCAACAAGCCAGTCACAGAGACCTGTGAGATTCAGGCAGATTTCTGGCTGCAAGTCCCAAGTTGAGCTCCCTGTCCTCCTGCAGGGTTGAGCTCTGCAAGGTTCTACTGCATGTTCCAACTGCCCTTCCCCTAAAGATAGTCCCGGTTCCAAGGGAGGTGATGATCCCTCCAACTTACCAAGTATAGTGGTATGCTGTGCCTTTATTGCAGAGATTCTCTGCACTTTTCCAGTGGGCTTCAGTTTTCATCAAGGAGCCTGAGAGAGGCCCTCTTTCTGTTGTTCACTTCTGCTCTACCTTCTGGAGCTCACCATAATGGCTTTTATTACACCCCCCCCCCCGCCGTGCCTCAGTAGTGTGGAACCAGGTAGCTGCGTAGCTAGGAGGCCAGAGATAGGTGAGTGGGTGGGTGGGGGGACTGTAGGTGCCTGCAGCTAAGCTGGTCGGTGGGGGGCGGGGTGCCGGTGGGAGGGATGGGGCTCCAGGTGGCCGAGGTCCTCATGGTCCAGCGGCTGGTCTCTGGGGGGCGGAGCGCAGGCGGGCCATCATGGTCCACCGGCTGGTCGCCGGGGGGCCTGGAATCTCATCTTATTGAAAAGCTTCTACTCAGAATGTAACAATGATGTCAAAGAGGCTTGTCCTAGATCATAGTCATGAAGCAACGATTTAAAACTGTAGCTCAGTAGTACTCACTTGACTAGCATTTGGGATGCCCTGGGCTTGACCCTGGGGTGGGCTGGGGGATGTTGGAAGCTCAGCCCATCTGGAGTAACCACTTGCTCAGGGGGTACAGTCAGAAGAATGGGAGATGTGGAACTGCTTAGTGGAGAGCACTTGGGGCTCCTGCAACATGTCCCTCAGAAAAGGAGGGGAGATTTTTGTCTCTTTTCTTTCATTTAATATCATGGATTACGATGGGTTTTTTTAAACACTGAACCAATCTTTCATCCCAGGAATATGCTCAGTCCAAGTGTACATTACTTTTTATATATTGCTATTTCTTTTTAGTAAATTTTGTTAAGAATTTCCATACCTATGTCAATGAGGGATTTTGGTCTATAGTTTTCTTTGTATTTTTTGTCTGGTTTTTGTATTAGGGTAATACTGGCTTCATACAGTGAGTTGGATTTTCTGGAAGACATTAGTAGAATTGGAGTTCTTTATTCAATATTTACTTGGATTTTCAAGTAAAATCACTAGGGTCTGGACACTAGGGGGAAGAGGGAGAGAAGAAGAGAGAAGAGGAGTGAGACCAGTGTCTTAGTTACTTCTTTGTTGCTGGGATACAATACCTGACACCCATAACTGTAATGAGGAAAGGTTTATTTTAGCTCACAGTGTGTAGAGGTTTTAGTCCATAATTGGCTGCCTCCAAGGCAAGGCTGAATGGCAGAGGGGCATGGCAGAGGAGAAACAGTTCATGGTATGGCCATAGGAAGCAAAGAGGGATCAAGGGAAGCAGAGAGGGGTCAAGACCCTTCCAGGACAGATCCCTAGTGACCCGCCTCCTCTGACCAGGATTTACCTCCCAGTATCACATTTTGCTATAAATTCATCAGTGGACTAATCCACTGGTGAGTATTATGCCTTCATGATCCATTAACTTTCCCAAAGCCCCACCTATGAGTTCATGAGGCTTTGGAGTACATCTGGATATAAACCATAATAGCCAGGTTCCCACTTCAGCCTTGAAAAGCATGCCCTCAGTATCCTACTTCTTCCGTCTAGGCTCCACCTCCTGAAGTTTCTACCAGCTCCCACTAGTACCATCAGTTGGAGACCAAGCCTTCAACACATGAGCCTTTGGGGGATAGTCAATAGGTGAACTATAAGAGGAGACATCACTACGCTTCAGTTAGGTGGTAGTGTTAGTTCAAGTTCTCTACCAGGACTCTATTCACACCTGGAAGGATGGAGCTCCTTGTTAATTCTAGGCAGAGTTGGGGTTTAGGCTTCCACTGGGGCTTTTCTGGTAACATGATGGCTAGCAAAGGAAAAGATTGCCTCATTATTGCTTACCACCATGACCTCCACTGACATGGTAAGTGATGTTCTTGATGCTGACTGTGTCATCTCTCTGCCAGGCCTCTTCTGATATAATCAGAGGGAAATGGAAGAGTTCCTTCTTTCTGTGGAGTAGGGGTAGGGCTGAGATTTTAGTCACCAGATTGACACCACAAGAGACCTCCGTGCTGCTTGGTGAGGACTCAAGTCCTGGCTTTCTATGTGGCCTTCTTTGACACTGCCATCTCCTACATCTCCACCCCACCCCAGCCCACCTCTGGCCTAGCAGAAAGTTTAGGCTGTATTACTGCAACCTGGCAAGGGTAGAAGTCTAAGGATCTTACTTGGCCTATAATTGAGAGAGTGAGGGTGAGACTGAAGTTTCCCTGAGATTTGCTTAAGGAGAGAAGTTATTATCTTTATATTTTTGTCTTGTGCCATATATCATTACAGTCTGAGAGTTGTGATAAACTTGGCTCAAAGTTCTTTGTTGAAAGAAATGCAGGTAATGTATAGCTTTAAAATCATAGTTTTAATTAGTTATTACATAATACCATTACATTTTAAGATATTTTAATAGCTTGAGATAGAGTTGATATATCCTACTCATACACTCATTTAAAATGTTCAAATTTGAGGCTTTTAGTGTATTTACACAGTTGTACATTGATCACAATTAATTTTAAAAAGTTTTCATTATCTCTGAAAGAATTCTCAGGTAAGTGATTGGCTCAACTCATTTTATGTTGCTATAACAAAATACCACAGACAGAGTAATTTTTAAAAAATAAAGGTCTACATAATCATTACTCTGAAGGCTAGGAAGTCCAATAGCATGGCAAAAGCATCTTCCTGGAATCTGGAGAGGGTCTTCTTTCTGCATCACTAACATAGCAGAGGACACAACATGGTGAGAAAAAGCAAACAGGCGAGAGACAGTCCTTTGTTTTATAACAAACCCACTTCCCTAGTAACCTATTTGAATGGATTAATCCTTTCATGAGGGCAGAGTCTCCATGACACAATCACCTCCCAAAGGACTCACTTCTCAACACTTCTGCATTGAGGACCAAGTTTCCAATACAAGAACTTTCTGGGGGTACATTGAAAACACAGTAGTAGTTATATTAATTTTAATAGTTTATTAATGGCCTTTACTTTTAAAATTGGCAATGATAGCAACTCTAAATAATTTTCAATATTCATGCCTTCTTGTATTAGGCACAAATTTCATATTAATTTTAAGGAATTATGTTGATAAAATACCTCTTAATCTTTCTTGATTTTGCTGGGGTTGCCACTGGCACACTTAACCCCAGATGCACACAGGAATCATCGGGGGATTTAAACAATTGTTAACATTTGAGTCTCAACCCTAGAGATTCTCACTAGTGTGGCTTGTGTATTGGCACTTTAAAAAACTTTCTAGGTGGTTCTAATGGGAAGTAAATTTTGACAGCCACTGCTTTAGTGGACATATATATAGTTCTAGCACATCATTTGTCACACTAAACTATAAATTAATTATATCTTTTGAATGTTTTCCTTGGGAAGGTCCATAGGAACAGGATTTGTCTTCTATTTAACTTTACTGTTTATTTTCATTTAACTTTACTTTTTATTTTCTCTGGCTTAGATGTTTTAAATTACAGTATTTATTCATGTCTTAATTGACATTGTACCCTCATTGTCAGCACATGCCTTTAGAAACTAATAGAAGTGTCTGAATAAAGAGAAGAATCTTTGACTTAAATAGTAATGATTGCAACAACACAGTTCTAGGGTAAATCTTGGGGGAAGGACAGAGAGTAATTTTGGGGGAAGAATCAGAGATATAGAAGTCTTTGACTTTAAATGTCTTTGGTCTGATGTATGTGGTCAGAAAATCATAGAAATCTATCAGGTCCTGTGCTTCTACCAGGGCCTTCTGCCTACAGTCAGACTTGTGCAGTTTCTGCCATCTATGTAAAAGGGGAACTCACTGTTCTTTTCTCAAATACACCCTACTCTTTTCTTCTTTTCCCAGAAAATATAGAAAGCTGTTCTGTAGGCTTAACTTCAATGGACAATGCACAGTTGATTATTGAACAGAATCTAAGTTTTAAACATAATGAATCTGGTAGCAAACCCAAAACATAGTTTTCCTTTTTATTCTCAAGGGGAATCAGATGAAAGTAGAGTGTGGTTATTGTTTTGTTTTCTGCCATGCTTTTATTCATTATTATGAACTAGGAAATAGAAAAAGAAAAATATTTTAGAGTTACATAGCCTTTATTTTTTTCCTTTGCAAATATCAAATACAATCATGTTTGCAGGCAGAAACCATTTAAAGTGTACACTTAAGATGGATAGTTTATTAGTTCGAAATGTATTCACTTGTAAGTATAGAAAACCTTAATATAGTGGCTAAAAGCAACTTTAATTTTGTCATCTGCAAAAATTCTGGAGGGGTGTGGCTACTGGTATTAAGTGTGCTACTAAATAATCCCATTGGTACATGTGTAAACTTTCCTACTTTAGTGAGTTAACTTTTATTTTCATGCATATTACTTCACAGTAGGAAGATGGCTCCTGAAGATCTTTAGAGTTAGTATATCTTTGAGGCAGGGAGAAGAGGAATGGGACAAAGAGCAACAGCACCTACATCTGAAGCCTCCTTCAGCTTTTTAAAAATCCAGAATACAAGTCTCCTGTAGTGGCGCACACCTGTGAGAAGCTGAGGCAGCAGGATTGTTGAGAGTTTGAAGCCAGCCTAGGTTACATAGTGAGTTCAAGGTCAGCCTGAACTACATAGTGTCTCAAAAAACCAAGAAACAAACAAACGAGCAAACAAACATTCCAGAATAGGAAAGCTAACCCAAAACCAGCAGAAGACTTTATTTGTCCTTGGTCAGAACTGTGTCATGAAGCTATTACCGTATAAAAGAGAGACTGAAAAAGTGAGTCTTTCACTTGGTACCGGGAACATGGGAAATTTAAACCAAGTTGAGCTTTGTTAGCAAGAAATAAATAGGAAATAGGATTGAGAAAATAAATAACATTCTAACTCAAGCTTCCTATGTATATTTTAAAAGTTTTCTCTTACTCCTCTATCAGTTCTTCCTCATCTTTATTTATCCTTTTCTACTAGAATTTTAATGATCAGAATTCCTTAAATTTTGGTCTAAGAGGTCTAGCCCCTTTTTTAAAATTTTGTACTCTCTTATTAGGCAATACCTTCCATTCTTATAACTTTATACCATAAATCTTGATAACACCTTATATTGTAAATTAGCAACCATAAGAATATTATAAAACAAAAATCTGTGGAATGTGACCAAATTTGAAATTTAGGAGAAATTTATTGGCCTAAATATAACAAGAAGGTCTTTAGGACATGAGAAAGTTTGAAAATAATGTTAGCTTTTATTAGAAAATTGACTGAAAAGTTAATTGGAAAAAGTACAGAATAAAATGAAGGCAGAAATTAATGCAATTTAAAAAGTACAACTATTAAGAATTTTTAAAAAGACAGAAATTAGTTTTACTCAAAATATTAGCTTATGCAAATTCAACCTGTTATATAAATTAACAAGATACATAAAGTTGTGATACATGTCACAGAGAGAAGAGCACACACAAATATACAATGTTAGAGGACATTATCATGTAAATAAATTAGGTCAAAAATGTTTTAAAAAGTTGCCAATTTATTTTTAATAAACATTCCAGATAAAATGAATAATTCCCTCAGAAAGTTACCAAAATTGACCTAAAAGGTATAAAATCTGAGCAGAAAAATAACTATGGAAGAAATAACAATTTAAAGAGCTGTCACAGAACTATTCATAATAAGCATCTTAGGTCCAGATGATTTTTAAAGATTTCAGTGCATTTGAAAGCAATATATATTCTTTGTTACTTAAGTGCTCTAAGCAGATCAAAAATGGTGAAGCTTACAATTAATTTGACAAGATTAAATTGTGACCAATGCCAAATGACCCAATGCTAACAATGATGCACATATGTCCAAAAACTATAGGGTAATAGTAGCAAATAATGTATAAACAATTGGCAAATAAATTCATGAAATTATTAAAAGGGCAATGTATCTTGTATTGGTCAGAGTTTTCCAGAGAAGCAGAACAAGTGACAATATGGCTATTAAGTTATTATGAGAGCAATAATAACAGGTAATTGACTCAGGAGTTTATGGAATCCCAAGATCCACAGTTGGTCACCTGGAAACTAGAAAGAATGGGTCCAGATGGAGTCCAAGGCTCTTGATACCAGATTTTGTTCAGGTCTTCAATGTTCTAAACAAAGAATTGAATGAACACCCAAAAGGAATAACAAGATCAAAGATTTTTTGGAAATTAAAAACACTCCACGCGCCACTGAAAAGAGTTCACAGCCCCAAGCAGGCTTGGCACTGGCAGTTTCAAACATTAGGTTTGGGACTGAAGGATTGATCTGAGGTTTGACTTCTGCCAATGAGCATCTTGGCTTGGCCCCTCTATGGGGCAGTGGAATTTATTTACCTTTCATGGATCTTGGAGGAACTGGCATGGCATCCAAAGTCCTCTGGTGGGAGTGGGAGTAGGTGGGAGGTGTGTCACATTAGCATAGTCAATGTCATGGTAATTAGGGCTGGGGTCAGCCTAGGTTTACTGAAGACCACTGAGTGCATGCTAAGTTACCTGATCAAGTTCTTCCATTGTACTTAGATGTGGATAATCTGATCCTTGGCTAATGTTTAACTTGTAAGGTAGGTCTAGTCCCAGAAAGCATGCTCCAAGGCAGGTCCTTCCTTCTTTCTCTAGTCATTTCCTTGCTTCCCTCATGCCTCACTCAGAACCAGATGGACTGTTTAAGTTCCAGTCCAAAAGATGTTGGGCTGAAGATATCATGAAGAGCTGATATTTTAGTTTGAGTCTAAAAATAAGAAAATAACAATGTCCCCCTTCCAAACATGCATGAAAAGTTCTGTCTTAGCTCTCAAGCTGCCATGATGAAATACCATGGACTGGGTGGCTTAAATAATAGAAATTTATATTCACTTGGTTCCTGAGACTAGAAGTCTAAGATCAAAGTTCCAGCATGGTTAGTTTCTGGTGAAGGCTGACTTCCTGCCTTCTAATTGCCTTCTTGCTGTGTCTTTATACAAAGGAGAGAGAGATAAACAGCAAGCTCTTATATCTTGTTCCAGGGACACTAATCCCATCAGGAAGGCCCTACCCTACTAACCTCATCTAACCCTAATTATCTCCAAACACCATCATATTGGGGTTAAGAAATTTGAAGGGACACAATTCAGGCCACAGTACACCTTAATTAAAAAGGATTTATACCAGAAATGTGAAGATGATTCAATAGTGAAATATTTTTATTACATTTGTAAAATTAAAAAATTATATTATAAAATCGCAATTAATGCAAAGGACATGTCAAACCTAAACATTATTTCTTTTGTAAGGTAAGAGACTACTAAACCAAAAGTACTTGTTAGCTTAAGAGTATGATATCATAGGCAAAAAATGATAAAGATACTATCATTCTTCTTAATCAAATTTTTTAAATGGTTCAGCCAGAGTAATAAGAAAAGAAAAAACAACAGGTGAACTAAGAAAGACAAAACTTTTGCTTGTGGATTATGTAATTATTTAATAGGAAAACATTACAGATTCAACTCACAAACCATTAGAAATGACTTTAGTAAGTGGGTAGTATGTGGATAAATGGAAACAAGAATCAGTAGGTTTGCTATAGAGGTGGTAACAGAAAACATGATAAAAAATAACATATAATATCAGCAAAAATATAAACCTAGAATAAACTTAGCAGGAAATATGCAAGACCTACATAAGTATTCTTCAGAACTTCTGAGGGTATAAAAGACGTGATGTTTTCACAAGGAAAAACTCAATGTGGGACTTGGAGTTATATGTAGATGCTGCTCTCCAGGATAACACATTCCGCAGCAAGCTATCTTACTCAGCTTTTAAGATCTCTTTCCCCTTGGAGTTCTGAAATTTCACAGGGAAGGATCTAGGTGAAATTTTACTTTTCATTCATCTTGCTCAGCACCAAGTGGGCTCTTGCAATTCAAAGACTGTTTCATCAGCTTTTAGAAACTTTATGCTTTGATAAATTTCTTCTGTTTTTTTTTTTTTCTTTCTTTTTTTCTATTTTGGGAACTCTTGTTGCTCCTGTTTACTGAACCATATTCTATGTTTCATCATTTATAATAACAACAAAATATATTTATATTACCCAGGATTAAACCTCACAAAAGATATCATCAAGACGCTAACATTACCCAGGCAACCTGGCACAGACCTGTAGTTCCTGCATTCCTAAAGACTGAAGAAGGAGGATTACAAGTTCAAGCCCAGTCTGGGCAACTGAATGCCTTGCCAAAACCCTGGTTAAAAATTAAAAAATCAAAAAAGAATGGAGATATAAGAAGGCCCTGAAATTAGAGTGGTGTGTCTACAGAAATTAGAGTAATGCATCTACAAACCAGAGAATGCTAAAGATTACAGGTGCTATGTTTGAATGTTTGTATCCCTCTGTCCCAATTCATGTGTGAAAATTTTAACCTCTAAAGTGATGATATTGGGAGATAAGGCCTTTGGGAGATGATTAGCTCATGAGTGTGGATCCCTCATGATTGAGATTAGGCTCCAGAAAGCTCCCTTGCCCCTTCCATCATGTGAGGACACAGCCAGACGATACCATCTAGAATCCAGAAATATGCTTTTATCTTAGATTTCCCATTCTCCTGTGCTGTGAGAAATACACACTTGTTTATAAGGCACCACTGGTATTTTGGTTTTGCAGTCCAAAAACAGAGAAAGATAATAAGTACCCTCTAGAAGATAGCAGAGAGATAAAGGACAAATTCTTTCTCAGAGCCTCCAGAAGGAACCAATCTTGCTAACTCTATGATTTTTAACTTCTAGTCTCCAAAATTGTCAGAGAATACATTTCTGTTGTTTTAAACTGCTTAGTTTGTGTAATTTGTTGCAACAGCTGTTATGGCTTGTATCTAGATGTTCCCTCAAAGTGGGGCTTTTGGGAGGTGGCTGGATCATGGGTGTGCTGAATTAGGGTGTGTGGAACTAAGATTAAAGGTGTGTGATAACTAAATTGGTTTAGCATAGTTCTGAGTGTGGGTAATGGAAGCCTCAAACTGGACATGGGTGGCACCACTCAAAGGGCTTCTAGCCTGGATGGAACATAAAAGGAAAGATAGAAGGCAAGCTCCATTGCTGCTGCTGCTTCTGCCTTGCTGCTTGCTGTCTCCTGCCTGCCCTGCCTTGGATTGTTTCTCCTCTACCATGCCCCCTCCACCTTGCTGCTCTGCCTTGGAGCCAGCCAACAAACTGAGAGCTAAAATAACCTTTCTTTCTTTAACTTGTGGGTGTCAGGTACTTTGTCTCAGCAACAAGAAAGTAACCAAGAGAGCAGCCCTAAGAAACAAAGACAAATCAATGAAGAAAGCACTATTTGATAAATGTAGTAAGAATGTGGAAAAAATGGAATTATTGTAGTTCTCTAAATTATATTACACTATATTTTTAAAAAGTCTTTGGTGGATTAAATTTAAGTGTGAACAGAAGAATTTTAAAACTCTTATCAGAAATACAGGAGATAGTTTTTAACCTCAAGAAATAGACAATATTAATTAAAAGTAATAAAGTTTACAATATTTATTCATAAAAACATCATCAATAAAATGAAAAGATAATTCCCAGATTTAGAAAGATGTTGATATAATATTATTGACAGTGTAATTTTATTGATTATATAAGAAACTTACAAATCAATAAAATTGGAAAGCCAAAATCTAGTAGAAAAATGGGCAAATGATATGAGCAGGTATCTTATATAGTAAGGCCCAACTTACAAATGAGTTCTGTTTTGGGAGAATGTTTGTAAGTCAGATTCATTCATCAGTCTGATAAAATGAGTTGTATACACCTTTGACACAAATATACAATGTAAAGCATAAAAAAACCCATGCCCACACAAAAATACTGTAAATAAGCCATTTTTGCTTTTAAAGTTACCTTAAAATGGTGGTACAGTACAGAACAACTGTAAATAAACTATTTTTACTTTTATAGTTGCCTTAAAATTGTAAGGTAGACGTATAATGCAAGGTGTGTTCATATCTGTGAAAGTTCACAACTTGAACATTCATTAAGTCGGAGACTTATTGAATAGTATGAAACATATATGATAAGTATTATGGAAGAAACTCAAATCCATTCAAAATTAAAGAAATTCAACTTAAAACAGTGAATTAACATATCATCCCTACTGACAAGGAAAACATTAGGAAGTCTGACAAAACCAGGAGCCTGTAACTCATCGGAAAGTTTTATATACAGCAAAGCAGAAACTAATTTTGTAATTTGGTCTTATGTAAATTTACACATTCTCACATTCTATGGCCTAGTGATTTCACTGCTGGGTGTAAGGGTGTGGTGGTTAATCTTAATTCTATCAACTTGATTGATTTGGGATCCATGGAGAGGATTAGTAAAGCATAGTTCTAGGTGTGTCTCAGTGAGTCATGGAGGCATGAATTTGAATACTGATTCTAGTCCTTCACTCCTTCCTCTCAGGCGCTGTTCTCTTGCTTTGCTTCTTAACCACCAGGACCAAGCATCTTTGTTGTGCCATGCCCTTCCACCATTATGTCTCTGCCTTAGAGCCAGTAGACCATGGACTGAATTCCCTGCAACCATAAGCCGAATTAAGCCTCTCCTCCTTTAAATTGTGAGTTTTGGGTATTGTGTCTCACCAATGGGAAATCTGAGCAGTAAATCTAGTACAGTAAATTGGCACCAAGAATGTAGTCATTACTGTGACTATATCTGACCATGCGGTTTAGAAGCCTTTGGTACTGGGTTATAGGAGAAATTTTGAAAAATTTTGATATATGGGCTAGAGAGGACTTAGAATGCTATAAGCAGAGCCTGATGGGTGGTTCTTGTCAAAGCTCAGAAGTCCAGAATTCTGACAGAAATTCAGAGAGTCAAGACCAGGCTCAGGAGGTTTCCATTGGGAATAAGGACTCCAACTGGCAGTCGTAGTAGAGGACAAAAAACTTCACTTTGACAAAAACAATCTACATTTTCCCCAAATCAGGAGACTGTGAGAGATTTATATATAGATGATGAACTAACTGAGTTGGCAGAGGAAATTTCAGGGAACCTCAAAATTCATTTTGTGCTATGGGTACTGTTAGCTGCTTTTAGCCAGATTTATAATGAGAAGTTGGGGCAAAAAGCAAAGTAGAAAAACTTTAGAAACTGAAATGCTGACCTGAAAGAGACTGCAGGTAATGTCAGAACCAAAGAAGCTGTTGTTCCTGAAAAAATTAGTGCTATTAAAAATAAATTAAGTACTTTGTACAGGAGCAAGAAAAGGATAGCTGAGGGTATCTCAGAATCAAGATATCACCCACTGAAGGCACAAGGTACAAAAGTATAAACCTTTCATTTGAGAAGAGAGGTTTTGACCTCCCTGCCTGAGAAGAACCTCCTAGAAAATTGATCTCCTGGGATTTATTTTACCGTGCTTTGCTATCCAGGCACTCAGAATCTGCTGCTGCCATGATTCAAAGGGACCTGAAGAGTGTCACTGTTCAAGGACATGGCAGCTCTTTCCTGAATCCACTCATTCTCCCCAGGCAGGCATTCAAATAGCTTCAGATCCAAAAGTGTGGGTGAACTATAATTTCCTTCTCTTTTATGAGCTGTGGAAATTTTCTTCTTTTTTTCTTTGAGCTTGGCTATATATTTTAAAGGTTTTTTTGACAAAAGTTTTTTTAAATCAAGTGTATCTGTTATTTGGAATGGATTCTTTTATACATAGTCAATAGACTATTTGGGCAGGAAATGTACACTGTGACTCCTATAATTCTTTTAGGAAACACTTCTGATTAAATGGTATTTAGTTTACATGGATCTTTGGCATATATGATGACTTAGTACATTTTGTGTTGCTGTGGCAGAATAGTGAAGACTGACTGAAAAATTTATAAAGAGCAAAGTTTTATTTCTTGTGGTTATGTAATATCCAAGGCAAGGGGTTGCATCTGGTGAGGGCATGGAGAAGAGAGAGAAGGAATGAGAGAGGGAGGGGAGGAAGGGAAGAAAGGAGAGAAGCAAAGAAATGGGCTGAATTCACTCTTTTATCCAAAACTCATTCTGGTGATATGGTAGCTAACCTAATCCTGTGATAACAGCATTAATCCATGTATAAGACCAGAGCTCTCATGATCTAATGCCCTCTTCAAGGTCACCATTGTTGCACATCTCCAACACATGAATTTTGGTGACTCACTCATGCCACAGCATATGATAAAGGAAAATCTTAGAAAAAACATAATCCTGATCTCCTGTGTTATCAATCCCACCAAAGCTAATTTTCTCCCCAAATCAGCCTCTTACTGTCTCGAAAGTGACTTATCTCTCATTTATTGACACTTGGCTCACAACTCCAAACATTAGCATGTGTTTCTATGCAAATAATGCTGCAGCTGTAAGCACAGTGACTTTCCAACCTTCACCATTGACTCAGGCTTTGCTCACACTTTGTTCCATGAGTGAATTGAGCATATATGTGATGGTGTCACCTTTACTCCCATGCATGGGGCAGGGCAACTGGGCCACTGACGCTGTCTGGGCATGGCCATTCCCTAATGTTCACCATGACAGCCCCACCACAGGTCTATTATCTGGTGTAGTTTTCTGTAGGTATTCCAGGATTCTTGGACTTGAACTCTTACCTCCTTTAGTACTTTGCCTATATCTTCCAGTTCCTTCCTGGGGCTCAATTTTATGCCTCATATCTTCCAACTCCTACATGGATTACTGTTAAAAATGCATCAGCTTATATCTTTACTTATTCAGAGATGACTCTTAAGTCAATATCTCTAGCTCAGCCTATGGGATCTCTCCACTAGGCTGAAGGAAGTACCATCAAAATCAAAATGTCAAAAACAAATGAATAATATTTTCTCAACCACTTTCCCCATCTTGTGCCTCTTTATAATCATCAAATTCCCACAAACCAGAAGTGTAAGAAAAGTTATCACTATCCTTTATTCCACCCTCACATCTAAGTAATCAAGTCTTGATGACTTCATATTGAGATCAAATGCTAAATATTTATCTCTCCCCTTCTCTCTATCCTTCCTGGTAGAGCCTCTCTGTCTACTATGATAGAAATTGACTGCATCTTTTCCTGTTTAAAGCCTTCAGGGATCCTCGTTGCCTGAAGGTCAATGCTTGATCTCCCTGGGTGGGGTGAATGGTGACTCCCCACCATCATGGAACCGAGAAACGATATGTCCAAAGAAAATGCATGTCCAAAACCTATGACCTGAATGCAACCTTATGTGAAGAAAAGTTTTTGTGATTATAATTAAGGATCTTTGATAGATAAACCTGGATCAAGTGGATCCTAAATCCAATGACAAGTGTCCTTAGGAGAGAAGAGAAAGGGAGAAAGTACATGGGGAAAAGACAAGGTAAACACAGAGGCAGAGATAAGATTTGTGGGTATCTAAAAGCCAAGAATGCTAAGGATTGCTAGCAGTTACCAGAAGCTAGGAGAGATGCAAGAAACCATTTTGTACTCAGAGTTTCCAGGAGGCATTGTCCCTGTGAATAACTTGATTTAATACTTCTGGCCCCAAATTGTGAGACAATAAACTATGTTTCAAGTCACTTTAGTGGTAGTTTGTTATAGCACCAGGTAATTTGAATTAGCAAACTAATATTCACCTAACCTGGTGGACAAGACCTCCATTTCAAGTGATGTCCACTCCCATGCCTAGGCTCTTCTGTTTTATATTTGAATTGAACTGTATGGCCCATGCCTTTCTTCTCTGCTCTTGCTTAGTTCCATAACTTCACCCACTTGCTCACCTCTGCCTGAAGTCCCTCTATTCTGCAAAGAATGAAGCCCATTTGCCTGTCTCATACTCATTCAGAGTTTGACATGACTACTTTCTCCAAGAATACTGCTGAGATCCTCTGAGGAGAGTCAGGGGCCCCTTTGGTCCCTGTGCAGGTCACCTACTTACCTACAAGGAGCAAAAGCATAAAGGACTAGAAGGAGCCACTATTGGTACATTCCACTTCTCTTCATGTTCCTGTTTGGAGCTGATTCCCATTTGAGAGCTAATTGTGAAGATTCATAAGCAAGGGTACATAATTTGTTACTTTTTGAAACCTGTGGGTTGTGTGAAAGGTCAAGATTTCTGCAAAGGATAAAACTATCAATCTTCTATGTTTTGAATGTATATGTGTCCCTTCAGCATTCCTATGTTGGAATTTAACCCCCCCGATGGCATTGATAGGTGGGACCCTCTGGAAGTGATTAGGGTCTGAAGGTAGAGCTCTCATGAATTCGATTAGTGTCCTTATCAAAGAGGCTTCAGAGAATTACCTTCCATGCCTTTCACCATGTGAGAATACATAGAGAGTGCCATCTATAAGAAACAGGTCTTCCACAGACAATAAACCTGCTGACACCTTTATCTTTGGACTTCAAAAGCTCCAGAACTGTGAGGAAAAATTTCTGTTATTTATCAATTACTCAGTCCATAGTATTTTGTTATAGCACCACAAATGGAATGATATTATGTGTATAAGATTTTAAATATATAATCCTTTCTAAGTATTATTTAGCTACTGTTATGGGTTTAATTGTTATGGGTTTAATCGTTACTATTATGGGTTTACTCCCAATACTCAGAATGTGGCTACATTTGGAAATAGGGTTGTTACAGAGGTAATTAGTTAAGATGAGATAATTAGGGTAGACTCTAATTCAATATCATTGATGTGCTTATGAGACAAAACAGACACAGGGAGAATAGCGCATGAAGGCAGAGGCAGAGATTGGATTTAAACTGTGACAAGCCAAGGGCCACCTGGGGCCACCAGAAACTGGAAGAGGTAAGTAAAACTCTTCACTAGGAGCCTTCATGAGGAGGCTGGCACTGCCAACACCTAGATCACAGACTCCTAGCCTCTAGAACAGTGACCAGGAAGGAATAAATTTCTGTTGTTTTAAGTTACCAAATTTGTAGTACCTTGTTAGGGAAGCCCTAGGAAACATACAGATATATGCATGTCTATGAATATAAAATAACAGATGAATACCAAGTTAAACATGCAAGGGGATGATAAGTAGCAGATTCAGGATGCTGCTTAACTCTGGGGTAATGGAGTGAGGAGAGGCTCACAGAAGGCTTTAACTATGTCTGTAATGTATTATTTAAATATATGGCAAAATACAATTTGAAGTGAGGATAAAGAAATTTGTCCTATTTTCTGTATAGGCGTAAAATAGTTTATAATACAATGAAGAAAAAAAAAGTCTAAAACCCAAGAATCACCTGGGCCATGTGGGAATGAGGCACTGTCATCCACCAGCCTTGACACCCACTTGGTTGGGATAGCTACTAGGGGGACACGGGAAGGTGGTTATTGGATGTGAAGATTTGATGCCTTTGGTGGAGGCTGGGCAGTTACAGGGGTTAAATGATATGGATTACTTTCTAAGTCCAGCATTGCCTTCAAGACATATGCAGCTGGAGTGTGTAAAGGTAGATCTCTCTCAAAAGAATTATCAGAAATTAATTTTTATTGGTACCTCAGGAGAGAAGAGCACCTCATTGTTGAGAAATTTTTGTTAATAGCAATTATTTCTAATTGTGTAGTTCTTTAAAGTTTGAAATGTAATTAGAAACCAGTTAAAAGATATTGTCCTGAAATTTTCTGGCCTGCATCTTTACCTATCAGTCCAGATTCTGTCTTCATAAGCAGCACAAAAGAGCTCCTCCTTTGCCATCACTTGGTCTCTCTCCTCAACTTCCTCTGCCCAGCCCAAATGTCTTCTACTCTCCCTCTTTTCTCTCCTTGGGCAGACTTGCAGCCTCTAACTTGCGGATCAATCTTGAAATTGAGAAGGCTACAGGTGTGGTTGAGCCCCTCTTTTAGCAGGTGGCTCAAAAGCACAAAGCTTTTCAACTTGCTTTCTGTCTTGGCTGTTAGCCAAGGTAGGGACCCTAGGAGACTGAGGGGGCAGTGTCATTGTGAAGAGCCCTGGCTCACAAGTCACATCGGTTCCAAGGCCTTGGGCAAGCTCCTCCTATCATCAGTTTCCTCATCTGTAAAATGGGAATAATACTTAGCTGATAGGGTTTCTATGTGAATTAGATGACATATTACAAGCAATATAGCTAATCTGTAGGAAGACTTCAGTAAATGTTACCCAATGTTATTTACCTTACTGGCTCTGAGTTCCATAGAAGTAGATACTTTAGGCCCATTAGCCCAAGTAGGCAGTTGCTGGAAAATTATTGTGGACATTGGTTAATGTGTAATGAAAGATTGTAAATCTACAAATTAACATCAATTAATTCAGAATATTTAGGAACATTAATGATTCAGAATAACTCTATAGTGAACCAATTTCTTATAATGAGTCCAAAGCTGAAAGTTTTGTTTCTATTTCCTTCCTTAAATGATCCTACCAAGTGTTGGCTCCACACACACATAACTGTGCAGGCCATGGGGGAGGGGCAGACACAGCGGGGAAGAAGTGTCATTTTCTGCTTCTATGGGGCTTTTCTTGGGGCTTTATCTTTCCGTCACCAATTTTGAAAAATTTGAAAAAAGTACAAGGTCTTGGGGAAAACTGCTCTATTTTATGTGTATTTAGTTTAAAATGATTTTTTATAATGAGAAAATCCATTGCCAACAGGATGGCATTGAAATGAGATGGTCTCATATATTGCTAATGGGAATATGAGTTGGAAGAAATTTTCTGTAGAGCAATTTAAAGATAACATGTACCAAATGACTCAAAAATGTTTACCATTTGGCTTAGCATTTTACTTCCAGGAATTCTTCCCAAAGATAGTAAGACACACATCAATGGATGAGTATAATTCAAATAGCATTATCTATAACTGGGACTTCTTTTTGTACTTGGGATGGAACCCAGGGCCTCATGTATGCTAGAGAAGCACTCTACCATTTAACTCCATTCCCACTTCCTTTTGAAGTTTTATTTTGAGACAGGGTCTCTTGATAAATTGCCCAAGTTGGTTTTGAACTTATAGTGGAATTACAGCTATTCACTACCACACTGTGTAATTGCAAAATTAAAAAAAAATAAATGTCCAGAAATATGGCTACAGCTAAATTATGTCATCAGATGGGCTATTAATGTAGCCAATAAAATTTTATAAGAAATGCTTAAAGACATAAAACCTCTGATTATGAACTGTCAAGCTAAAAAATGGACATAAGTTATAGTCACAAAATAGTTTCTATTGTATGACATAATACTCATGGGAATAAAGAATATGGCTTGCAATAGATGACCCTGGGTGGATAACTTTAAATTTCCTTTTCTGATTTATTATATATCCTCTAAATCTTTTTCCATGAGCAAGCATTTCTTTTGTAATTCAAAAAAGGCAATACTTACAATTTAAAATATGTCTATAATCTTAATCTCAAATTTAATATTTATGTTTATCTATAAATTAAATAAATTGCCAGAAGGAGTACAATAAAAATTGCAGTTACTTGCCCTCTCTTCCACCTTCTTCCTGCAACCTGAGAAGAGGCAACAACTTAAAATTTCTAGCTTTATTTGTTGCTATTTCTTTCACATATCTATAGATATTGCTTATTGTAGTCAGTGGTTTGCAAGGGAATAGATTTAATACAGGACATATAATTTGTGGGATTATTTTATAATATTTACCCAAAAAGTCAAATGCAGAAGAGTCCAAGGGATCCGTCCACACATTAGAGATCCACAGAATCCAGCCAAGGACCTGGATGGCAAATGTCTCATGGAAGTCCATGTTAAGGATGTGCACTTAGAGGGCCCAAAGGCCAATGGTGGAAGCTAGAAAGTCTATCCCTGGCGGGGTGAAGGATCTCTGCCACATGGCTGAGGGATCTGCATTGGAGCCAGGAAGGCAAAGACCAGAGCTCCCCCTGGAAGAAACAGCAGCCATCCCTGCATCAGTGAGGACCTGAGCTCCTCTGATGAGGAGAATGGCTGATTTGTATCAGGAAAACCAGCCAAGGCAAGCTTCTTTAGGAAAATCAACAGCATGCAATCTTCCCCTTCTGTTCTCCTTTTATGTTGTTGGCAACAATCCTCAGGTGAGTCTTCCTTGACCAGAACCACACTGACTCGGTTCAGTTGGGTGTTTCCATTCAAATTGACCATAGTTAATCTACTACATTGCTTTATCACATTTATACATTGTTTATTTTACACTAAATGAAGATTTTAGCACTCTGAAGTTATTTTCATCACCTGTTCCTTTTTTTCCTTGTATATGTACCACGGTTTTAAAAATATCCATTGGGTTTTTTATTATCACACTGTGAAAATATTCCTTGCTGTACAAGTCAGGGTATTATAGTATTACAATATGAGTACACACATTTCTCTTCTTGAATTACTTCTGGTTTTATTCATGTGGACTCTTTTTTTTCCAGCTTACCCTTGACTAATTCATGTCTCATCTTGTTCTTACCTTTTTTATGCTATGATCATGTATATTCATATTCCTAAATCAAATCCCATGTTTCCATAATCCCATACTTTTCTTCATTTTGGTAGGATATGTCCATCAGAGAAAGAGGTCATGAAGATAACATTCTTATACTTTTCAGATATATAAGTAAATATGCTTATACTATCTTCATTCTTGGTTGATAGTTTGGCTAGGTATAGAATTCTGGGAATTATATCCAGTTACTGTTGAGAAGGACCATGGTTTCTTTTGCTTGATTCTTCTTAAGTGTTTTTTCTCTTTGGGTTTTTTTTGTATTTTCCACTTATATTATTAAGTTTCATGATAATATATTCTGGTATATCTTTATTTTGTCCAGTGTGTAGGTAATGAGCAGGTTTTAATCTTAAGATTCCTGTCCTTCACTTTTCTTTTTTTTGGTACTGGGGATTGAACTTGGGTCCTTGTGCTTGTGAAGCAGGAAGTGGAACCGCTGAGCTAAACCCCTGGCCTCCTGTCCTTCACTTTTTGAATACTTTTTAGTATTTTTTAAAAACTAATTTCCTCTCCACCACATTATCCATTCTCTTGTCCTAAAAGTCTTCTTAGTTTTATATTGAATCTCCACAAGTGATTTTCTAATTTTTAAAATATCTTTGCACATCCATTTAGGCTCTTTTTTAGTTTTTGTTCTATTTTTAATCTTTCAACATGCCTTTTAATTTGGCTGATCATGTATGTAAATTCTAAGATCTCTTTCCTTCTCTGATTATTTTTTTCTAAAATATGCTGTTATTTCATAGGTGTACTTTTTTAAATGTATATTAATTGTGGTTCTCTGGGAGTTTTCTTCTTCTTCTTCTAGCCTTTTCTCTATTTCCTACAAATTTCTTTTTGTTTCTTTGTTTTTGGCTCCTGCTTTCATGGAATTCACTTATATTTAAGAGTGAGGGTATAAAATCTCATTGAGGGATATATATGTTGATCTATCTCACTGAGGAATCTCACTGATGACTCTGGGTTAGTTTACTTTCTCCAGAGAAGAATCCTTCCTTTGGTCTTTTGCCTATCTCTCTGAGCTGCTAAGAACATTCTGGAGTTGGGTGGGAAAGAACATTGGGAAGGGATTGCCTTATTCAGTGCTTTTCACTTATTTTCCCCTTTCCAATTTGTTCATCATCTCACTCTCTACTTCCTCCAGGCTAGTTGATCCAAGTCTAGAGTTCTCTGATTCATTTTTTTCCCCAGACAATATGCTTCAGGTACCCTAGGAGTGGGAAAGATGATTACTTGCCTATGCTATGCTTGGAGAGCCTAATTGTTTCTTATACAAACTAAACAAATCCTCTGTTTGCAGGTCCCCTTATCTGAAGTACCTAATATTTACTGAGACTTTCTGGGGTTCTGTTGTTGAATTGGCTTCCTTCTTAGCCTTTATCCTCTAAATAGATTTACCTTTCTATCCCTTGAAGTAATTTACTGCTTACCCATTTTCTTTTCCTCTCTATGTATTCTAGTTCAAGTGACTGGAAAGAAAGTTTATTTGCTTGCTTTATTTTTTGCGTTCTTATTTTTTATCCATGGTATTTGGAGGTGGTTTTAAGCAGAGAGAGAAATGAAAACATCTTAATCTCATTTTATAGGTAAGAAAATACATCCTCAAGATGGACACTAAGGTGATTTAAACAGTCACAGCCTCTTTTCCTCATGTCTCCTGCATTTCATGGGGAGTAGTAGAGAAACAGACTTCAGGATAGAAAATAAAGAGCAGGGGCAAGCTCTTTGCTGATGTGTCCTGAAGCACAGTGAGAATATGGACCCAATGATGGGCAAAATATTGGTTTATTTGAGTTGCTTACTTTTTTAAACCTCCCATTTTAGAAAAAAGTTATACTGCAGATTTGTACAAGACCCTGCAATGTACAACTGATTCTGCTGAGAATGATTCTTATAAATAAAGTGAACAGAGAAAGAGAAGTGATTTTTGTAGAGGAAGTAGCAACTTTGGATTCCTAAAGGAGCTTACTTTAAGAGAAATATAATAGTAAATCCTTGCACAGTGCAAGGAATGTCCTTTAATAAATCCAAAATGTAGGTGGCATTTTTAAAGGAAAGATTCCCCTTAAAGTATATCATACCCATGCAGGTACAGAAGGATCACCCAATAGCCATTCTCTTTCACAAA
This sequence comes from Heterocephalus glaber, assembly GCF_000247695.1. Next base: position 14,096,005 of record NW_004624730.1, on the reverse strand, counting down.
ATATTTCCAAGGAAAGATTTTCCTTTGGTTCTAAAGCAAAGAATGTTCATTAGCAGACTGCACATTTGTCCCATACAGCAGAAGGTTTTTCCTCAGGTGGATAATTCTCATGACAGTCCTAGGTATATCCTGCTGCTGCAGGTGTCCCACATAAATTTTTCACATGAATTTTGAATAGCAGTCTGATATCTGTGTTGAAGGTGGAGGTTCTTTATTTTAAATAATCCTGAAACAGTTTGTAACATATAACTCCTCAGCACAAAGCATATCAAAACTCCTCAGCACTTTCTCATTTGTTGGAGCTCAAAATATGAACATTAAAACACACCATAGTATCCTAATTTATTCCTTATTTTTATGCATGTGACTCTCAGTTCATGTCTTGTCTTCACTTGTTTCTATCTTCAAAGATTGTCTAGATATTTTGAAAATTCTAAGGAAAGAGAAAGAATTAGAAACTTAAATAACACTAAAAGATTTTCATTTATGCTCACATTTATTTTCATTTATGCTTTCATTTATTACTCACAGTGATCTAAATAGCAAAAATAAAGAGGATGATGTAAAAATAAGGAAAGGGAGAAGGAAACTTTTTTAAATGAGGGCAGAGAATGAGGAGGGAACAGATATTTGGCTGAAGCCCATCCTGGGGGCAAGCACTTCTGTATTCACTCTAGTGTAGTACATTAAATCATTTGGTCCACACAGGAATCATGCAATCAGGTATTGGTATTCTCAAACTGTAAGTAAGAAAACTGAAGACAGAGATTTTAAGTAACCTGGATATAGCAATTCAAGTTGTAAATAAACTTCTGTGTACATAGTAAAAAAAACAAAGCAACAACAGTGACATTAACACTAGTCAAGCTTCTCTAAGACTATCAGAGCTTGGAGGAACAACTGATCATTAAACTATATTACTTAATGATACTTTAACTGTCTGGTACAAGGACTACATTTGTATCCCAGAGTGATGGTTTAGCTGGATATAGAACTCTATATTCAGACATATTTTCCCTCAGAACTTTAAAATAATTTGTTATCTCTCTTCATCCACTATGCCTGATAAGAAGTCTGATTTCTGTATTATTTTTGAAACAATGATATAGGATATACTATTTGACAGACATTGTTCTATGTACTCCCAAATATTAATTCATACATTTATTAAACCATGAAGTTATAAGGTATATTATTATCTATGAAGAACCAAGAGAACAAGCAGTTTGTCTGATGTCACACAGTTTTCAAATAATACAACCATAACTCAAATTCATGCATTCCAACTTTTAACTAGTGTTCTTGTTTTTTTATACATAATCTGTTTTATTTTTCATAGAAGTTTTTAAGATCTTTTCTTTTTCTCTGCTATTCTGAAATTTCACTATAACATCAATAGGTGAGCATGTGTGTGTGTGTGTGTGTGTGTGTGTGTGTGTGTGTGTAGTCTTTATTCTACCTGCTGCTTGCTAAGTTTTTTAATCAGCAGGGCTTATTCATTTTCTTCAATCTTGAAATTTTTATCTATATGTTTATTAATTTACTCTCCTAAATTCTCTTCATTGTTTTACTTAAATTTATTTTACACTTGATCTTAGCTAAAAGGCCAAGAAGTGATATTGAATTTATTTTAATTAGATGAGGAAACTTTTGGCTATATTTTCATATTCTTATGTATTTTATTTATTTCTGCTCATTCTAGCAAGAAGACTCAACTTAATATTTTTAGCCATTAATCATTGTCTTGCTGTGTTCATTTTGCTTTGTAGACTATCAATTGAATTTACTTTAAAAACAGTATGATTTTTAATATCTGTGATCTCTTTTTGGCTATTTCACACATGCATGTGTATACATATATGCATGTATTATGTATACATAATACATATACATAATACATATACATAATACATTTTCACATATTTTTGAGGAAATTAAGTTAATCTGTTTTACTAATTCTACTAATATGTTTTCTTGGATAACATTTCCCCTATTTTTTTCCCTCTATTTTTTCATTTACTAGGCATCAAAGTACAGGACTTAACCAAGTACTTGTTAATTCTTGCTTGATAAAACATCTTTGTATTAAAGTACCATGTTAGTAGAGTGTCTTCTAATAATGATACCAGAAAATTAAGAAGATTTTTTGGTACACTAGAAATTGTGAAGGATTTTCTTAAAGATGTAGAGACCACAACTTCATATTAAAAATGAAACCACATTCCAAGAGGAAAAACAGTTATCTACGAGAGGAACAACAGTAATCTACCAGAGGAACAACAGTAAAAGGTGAATACAGCGGGCACCAGAAAGTTCCTCCTGCAGTGAGAACAAGAAGCACTGCACAGTAAGCAGGAAGCCAAATCTCTTCACAGTGAGTTTGACCTTCTCGAGAAGCTTAGCTTGATATTTTGTTAATGAGCTGTCTCTTGTCCTTGAACTCTGACTTAGTTCTTGATAATGTTTATTGCTTCTTCTTTCCAAAGTTGCTATTGTAAAAGCCTCTTGCTCTTCTTGATGCTTGCCTCAGAATTTTAGCAGCGTACACTCTCAGTAAAATGTGTTTCATTATCCAATAACTTTTAGGATAGCAGCTGCATGAGTGGGGTAAAGATGCTGAAGTATGTGGCTGGGAGAAGAGAGAACTAGGCTGAGAACCATAAGATGAGTTCTTGGTCTCAGGACTGAATCGAATTTTTGTTAGGCTTTGAGTTTCTGACTTTTTTGCATTGAGTGTAATAAATATACTCAGAGGATGCCGGCTTACATATATTTTATGTTCAGACATTTTGAAAAATGTAATTGTATGTTGTCAAAATTCCCTACTTCATTCCAGCAGTGTGAGTCTTAAAATATATGTTTTGCTCAAATAGAACATTAATAATCTTTAATCCAACATATATAATAAGATAAAATGCAAGTGTTAAATTAGAAAAAAATGAAGTGTGCATTAAAATTAATTACAGATTCTTTGGAAATGTGTCGGTAAACTGTCAAGTTATCATTACAGATTAATCACATATGAGCTAAAAATGCTTAAAATAATTTAAGCATTCGAAGTAAAATTATGAAGATAACCAAATAATAGTCTTTAAAGAGAAAAGTCATTCCAGTTCCAGATTTTCAATTTACAAGCTGAGCAAATTCAGGTCACATCCCTGAAGGGAAGGTTGAGCCGGGGGAGAATGTGGTAGATGGGAGAATATGGAGAACTGAAGCCCTTTACAGAAGCCCTTTCCCCTGATGCGATGGAGTTTACTTTTGCTTTTGCCAAAAAATGATTTGAGATTAGAAATGTGACATAGCACAGCTCCATACAGGTAGCAAACTTTGCTACAACATTATAGCAGGAAATTGGTTGGGTACTAAAGAGCACTGGGCTCAGATTCAGAAGCTGGGATTCTAGTCTCACTTGCCCACATGGTTAGAGAGCAAGCCTGAGGGATCTGAGCATGTTGGAACTTCTCTCTCCTTAGTTATAGGAAAGGGAAACAGGACTATAGGATTTTCCTTCCAGCTAGAGATCCTCAAATTGAAAAGTGCTGCATGGTCACGTGGAAATAGACCTAAACATTTTAGAGAACTTACATGATCTAATTTCCCCTTTTTGTTTTAAGTGAGATTACAAATGAAAGGAAAAATCATTATCTCTGATTTCTGAGAAGCAAAAATTATTTCAACTCTCTTTCCACAGCCCTGTCAACATGCTGTGTCATATTTCAAATCCCAGATCATTTTTGGCAAACCCTGGAAGAGAGGATTAAAAATATCCCCCTAATCTAGCTGAAAAGGAGAAGGTAGAATTTAAGCCTTCAATTATAATAAGAAGCCCCATCCAAAGTTGAATATATCTGGGCAGTGTGCTATAAGTGCTTTGGGTAATACTGATAGTTATTCTTTCCTTCCAGTGTTTCCAGCCCTTTCATCTCCACATGGATAATTCTTATGTCTTCCCTAAGCTGTATCTTTCTACTTCACCTCTCCTTTATTTAAACTATCTCCCTTTCTGACAGATCCCAAATTTCCAACAAACACATTTTGCCAGGATCAAAGGCAAATACATTTTCCATACCAGTCAACCCCTGCTCAGTGAGCTTCATAGTGTATCCAATTTGTTTAGTTGGAGTGGAGTTCTGTAATGAGCATATGGCTAGAGATCTCACTCTGGTTGTGCAGAAGCTAGAGGAGATGATGAACTGACAGCTGTTTAACTTTCATTGAAATGGCATGTTTTAAAGGGTGCTTTGAAGCTAATAGAAGGAATGAAGATACATATATAGCTTTCCATATCCTACTTGAAAACATTAGATGCTATTATTTAGCAGTGTTGTCAGGCAGTAGGGAAGGGAAGATTGCTAATGAAGGAGGTTTAATAGTCTATGTGTTAGGAGGGAGGGATTAGAGGGTCCTGAGACCCTCTGCTATATGAGGTCTACACTCTGTCTTAGCTTTCTAGCTTCTTCTCTATCTTGCTTTCCTTCTTCCAATGTAAAATTAGATAAGATCACAATTGGCTTCTTTTTTTTTTATTTCTCCAAGTACATTTGATTGAAAATGGCTAATAAACATATGGAAAATGATTTGACTTCATTTTACCACTTCATTTACCAAGCTGGCATAAAACTTTTAAAATGGTACCCAGTGTGTACGGGGTCCAATAAAATAGGCATTTTTCACACAGCCCTAGCAGAATTTCAAATTGTTATAAACTTTTTGAAATGCAGTGTTCCAACTTATATCAAAAGAGCTAACATACCCACTTTCATTAAGCAATTGTACTTAAAACTACAAATGTATACAAATATTGAGATTCAAGAATACTTGTCATAGTATTGTTTTAAAATCTAAACACTAAAAACAAATTGAATGCTTAGCAATGATTAAATAGATTGCATTCCATTCACACAATGAAATGGTTTGTCACCATTACAAGAATGTGATGAGAAAGAAGTGCTCTTTGTGTTATAAACACAAAATTTTAAACACAACATATGATACCATTTTGTAAAACATTGAAAAGATACATATGAAAAGTAGTAGAAAAATAGTACATTAAAATGTTTGTAGAAACTACACTTACTGATAGGCTCATAAGTGGTACTTATTGTTTTGTTGTTTTATACATTTCTAAGATAAAATAATTACTTTGTTCTTAAACATTATTTAAAGAAGAGACCAACTTCATCAGAAATGCAAGATAAATCAGAAATGATAGAGATGAAAGAATATAGATAAAGGGCCAGGAATTTAGCTCAGTGGTTCTGCTGCCTGCCTCACAAGTGCAAGATCCCGAGTTCGATCCTTGGTACTAAGCAAAAAAGAAAAAAAAGAAAAAAAGAATATAGTTAAAAAGATGTTACATTATCACAACATGCTGATTTCCTGAGCTAGTCTGGGAATAGGGTGGGAAGTAGATTAGAGACATTTTTCAAAGGTAGAATCTACACTTCTTGACAACAGAAATTGTGATGAACAATGGTGATTGTATGTTACATATTTGTGTTTGTGTATGTGAGAAACAACACTTCCATGGATCAGTTTGTGCTGGTAGAGAGCACATAAGGAGAGGTGCTATAGACAGTGGAAGAAATGACTGAGAAGGTTTTATTTTATCAGCACAGCTTTGGAACAACAGGAGTTAATTAACCAAGGAAATGACTATGGTCATTAAAGAGCTGTGTAGGGAAGGATGAGTGGAGAGACCAAGAAGAACCAAGAAAGGTAACAGCGCTGCCTAGAGAAATGGAAGAACTGAAACAAAATAATGCAGTATATTAGAAAATTGGTAGAGAGGATTGTAAGAAAAACAATGTGAAAAACATTGCATTATTTTAGAAAGATCAAGGAAAATTAGGGCAGAGAAAAGGCCATCAAATCTGAGAAGAAATTTATGGAGTAATTAAAAAATAATCCATTTCTGGAGAATGGTGAAAATAGAAGTCAAGTTGTAGAGAATCATCCATCCAAAAATTGGAAGTGAAAAAGAAAGGAGATCTAAGGAGGACATTGGACATGGCAGAGGACAGATAAAGTAGTGTTCTTCAAGCTTGTGGAGATCTGCATGTCTTTGAAAGAAAGGGTCCTGCAAAGAGAGACTGGAAATAATGAGATATGAACAAGGCTTTTGAAATGGAGACAATGTTTGGGCTGTAGATCACAGACTTAAGAGTTCAAATAATAGTAAAGAGATCATAGCTTTCCTTAGAGATAAATGCAAAATAAGGAATGAATGTAGACAACCACAGGTGTTGAGGCATAAAAACAATGGATGACTTAATGCCACTTGGATATCTTTAAAGTAGAATTTGGGTTCCTGTATACTTCTGTAGTAGAATCCTGAACTGTGAGCCCAGGAGAAAAAGGGGACTTAGAATGTTAATTTTAGGGAGTGGGAAAAAATGAAGAGATGAATTAAAATTTTGGCAAGCATCACACACACTATAAAGAAAGAGTAGCCAATGTCACTTGAATTAATCTTACTTTTATGCAGTTTGTATTCAGCAGCACCATGTGGAGAAGCAGGAGGAACAACAGTTTGGGAGGGATGGAACCTAGCAATCTGGGGTGGTTTAAGGAGGGAGGTATTAAAGTAGCTGGCCTAAAAGTCAAGGATAAGTGTTACCCGTGGAGGTGGTGAAGTCAGATTAACAGTGAGTCCAGTGATTTGAGGTAGAGGAGGAGCATAGGAGCACAGGGTTTAGTGAGAATGGAGAAGTAGGAAAATTTTGGAGGCTGTGGCCAAAGATGACTCTAATTTAATAACTAGAGGATAGAATAAAAAAAGAGATGTTACTACCTAGCACACATACAGAATTGCCCAGATATTTAGAGAGATTGATGTGAGAAGAAAGTGATAAATTTGAAAGGTCATGGAACTGAATGTGGTCTGATGTGAATGTAGGTGTCAGGGATTGTCTCAGTCACTTTCCTGTCCCTGGGACAAAATACTCAACACTCGCAACCAGAAGGAGAGATTTGTTTTGGTTATGGTTTCATTCCACAGTTGGCTAGTTCCAAGGAAGAAACATCATGACAGAGGGGCATGGCAGAGGAAAAGATACTAAACCATAACAAGGATCTCCCTCAGTGAGTATCAGACCCCTTGAGGACAAAACTCTCAATAATTAATGATAAAGGGCTTTTCCACACACACCCCCGAACTGTATGACTTCATGGACATTGTGAAACCCCTGTGAACCTCACTTCTTTCATCTGCAGAATAATACTGTGGATTCTTGTTGATGTTGTAAAGATTAAATGAGATAATATAAATTAAGTATCTGGTAAAAAATAAGTTAAGTATCTGGTATGTCAGCTCTGGTGATGGTAATGATGATGATGGTGGTGAAATCATCCTAGATATGGACACTATTGAAGATCTTGGCAGAAGGTCTAAATCATTCAGGAGTTCCTAAGCATCACCTTGATTATCTTATTCCTAAGATACTTATAAAAAAAAAGTTGCTGTAGCACAGGTACAAGTGGTTATTGCTGTGAGTGGGTGTGGAGAAGGAACTGCCACTGTCCTGAGACATCTATTCTTGATCTCTAACCACTCTTCTAAAATTCTCTTTTCCATTTCTTCTTACTGTCTTCACTACAACTGGACCTGGATGAAGATTTCTGGTTCTTGCCACCAGTATGTCCTCAAAATGTGGCTCATCTGACTTAGTCTATGAATTTATCTCTAGGCTACAGCCTTTGCTGGGACTTATTCTAGGAAATATATTTATTATGCACTCATATTATCTTTCTTTCTTTCTTTCTTTCTTTTTTCTTTTTCTTTCTTTCTTTCTTTTATTAAGACAAGTTCTCAGTATGTAGTTCAAGCCGGCCTTAAAGTCACTATGGAGCCCAGGTTGGCCTCATACTTGTGGTGATCCTCCGGCTTCAGCCTCCCAAGTGCTTGGATTACAGTGTGTGCCACCATGCCTGGCCTTCTTTTCTTTTTAGTTCTTTTGAAAATAAAAATATAGGGCCGGGGATTTAGCCCAGTGGTTCTACCACCTGCCTTGCAAGCGCAAGGTCTCGAGTTCAATCTCTGGTACCAAAAAACAAAAAACAAAAATGAAAAAACAAACAAACAAAATATAATAATTGATGATAATAATAGCTATTTTGAGTGTTTCAAATGTTTTAATGTTCACTTTTCTCTATTTTAGAAAAAGCACAGAAATAAGATACTATAGGCCTTTTTATCGCATTGAAATAATTGATGTAGGCTAGGGATTTAGCTCAGTGGTGCCACTGCCAGCTTCGCAAGAACAAGGTCCAGAATTTGATCCCTGTTACCCCCTCAAATAATAATAATTGAAGTAAAATAAATGATATGGCACAGAAATTGTTAGCATTCACTAATTTTGAAAATTGCCTAATAAGTATAGTCATTATACCAGTGCATTCATAAATTGGGTTCTCATATTTTGTATTATCTTTTAATTTATTAGCTTAAGTAAATGAACCCATATTTCTTCAGATTGTTCAAAAATTACCTGCAATAGCAGCTCAGGTAAGAATTCTGTGCCATTTCCACATAAAATCAATCACTTGCTTCTAACAATCACTACTCTCTGACAGTAGAGACAATGAAGATCATACTTCAGGGCTGGGGATTTAGCTCAGTGATGTCACCACCTGCCTCAGAAGCTCAAAGTCCTGAGTTCCATCTCTGGTACAAAAAAAACACAAACATACAGGTACATGAATATTTTCAGGAGTTAAAGTGTAAAGATGATGAATAAAGTTGTTTATAGTTTTTCTTACAGGCATGATTTCACTTCCTATGTACATATAGTTCATCACTGACCACCACATGTATATGCATGTGTCAGTGAAGCTTAATTGTAGGTAGAGCTTAGATTTGAGGCTATAAGAAAAACAAGTCAGGGAGGCTACTATGTTGAAATGGCTGAATAGAAAGGAAAGATAAGGACCAATGGGAAAGTGCGTAACAGTCAAATCAGGCTGATTTATCAGGTGGATGGGGAAACAACAAAGACTGGACCTCCTCCTTCCTTTTCTCACTCCTTAATATATTAGATAAATTATTTGCATAACTAGTTAAGATCAGCTAATGTCCACAGAAATGAATGAAAATTTAAACATTAATGGTTTATGCCTTTATATTCACTTTGATCTACAAAGCTCCTTATCGGTTTCCTTAATTAATCTTTTGATTGGAGACATCATCTCAGGAAAGTGTCGGAGGAGTCTGCCTTCCTGATGTGAAATGAGACACTTTAAAATATGTAGAAACATAAATATAATTTGTGAATTTATTACCTTATTCTGATGGAGCTTGCTCTATGCTCTCAAGAGCATTATTGATAAATGAGGACTTAAATGTGTCCATGACTCTAAAAGTTCATGATTTAAGCACAAGGGAAAGTTAGAAAGCCAATACGAGAACAAAAAATGTTTGAAAAATGACAACTCATTTATTACATGAATTTAAAATAAGTCAAATAAAAGGAAAGTTTAGAAGTCACCATAAAAATAAGAAGATCACTGTTAAAAGAAAATACCACGATTTAAAATTCTTTTGGTTGAAGGACAAGGAAAGTTTGGTATCCCAGTCTTAATTTATATGAAACTCCTAGAACTGAAGGAAGTATTATTTTAAAAAATGGAATACTTATATCTAACTTATTCCTAGATGTTTCTATTCTGTCAGCCCATTTAGGGTGTGTATTATTCTCTCTGGAACCTATACAAATGGAAATGTGCATGCGATTTCGGGTAATTTGAAGTCTTTTGGTGTTTGAATTCCAATTACCACACCACCCCAAAACCCTACTTACCTTTATCACATCTGCTGCCTGTAGTTGGCTAACCCCTAACCACTAACCCCTTTCAACTGAAGTGGATCTGCTTAGTACTTAGCAGCTAGCTGAGAAGATTCTTCCCTCCCAATCAACACGACCACAGCATGAAATGACAGAATGAGAGGTAGAGAGAGGAAACGGGAGGAAGGACTATTTCTATTTAAAAAATCCTCTGACTTCTTATGTGTTCTGGAAGGTCTATTAATATCTCTTCCTGCACTGCTAGGCTCCCTGTTTTCTCCCACCCTTACACCTCCCCATGCAGGCAAAGTCTTGAATCAGCAGATTCAGGGCTCGGAGCAGTAAAGAGTTATTGAGGGCCAGGCTCTGATAGCATTACGGCCAAACACGGAACCATTTTCTGTGGCGAATCGCTGAGTTCTACCTGGTTATCTCTTGCCTTGCACATCACTTCCAAATGACATGCTCTCAGTCTGGGCAAAAATGAGAGTTTTTTTTAAAGAACTGGGATTTCAATAATATGTGACGAAAGGATGAGATTACTTTCCGAGGTAGGGGAAGGCAGGGAGAAATAAGGGAGGGAGAGGAAGAGAAAGAGAAAGAAGTAGGAAGTAGGGGAGAAAGGAGGGAGAATTGTGTATCCCTTAGAGCCCTTGATTACACGTGTTTCTTTGGATCTTCGAACCAGTCTTTTTAACTTCAGGGAAACTAAGTCATTTTAATTTACTTTGTCTTCTTTCTTCCTTCCGCTTGTCTCACCTGTGGCAACTGGCTGTTGTAGATGTTTCAAGTACTCTGGAGTCACTTATAGGGACTTTTGTAATTTGACTGATTGACACATTGTGAAACAAGGTAGAAACTCATACTATTATACCTTCTATAACACAGAGTGAGGTAGGCAATGGAGCCTTCAGGAGAATATATCCGTCTGAAATGGTCAATTAGAAAATTTAGATACAGAAGTTTTTGAAGTAAAGCTAGTAGCAACCTCTCCTGTCTGCTCTCAAGAAAAAAAAGCTATGGTTTCCAACACTCTCTACTGTCCTATGCCTGCCACCTCCTTCAAAGGGTTTCCAGAAGAAGTGGGGACATATTTGAATGCTTTATATGTGTAATTAATTGGCATTATTATGATGTGAATTTTTCTTCATTTTAATGATGAAACATGAAGAGATGATAAGTTAGAGATAGTTTTGTACAGTCTTGTAAGATTAAAGACAAAAAAGAAAAAAGGCATTTGTTATAAGTATGTATAAGTATGTATAGTTGCTTTTCCATATTTCCTGCACAAAAAGATACATTGTCATTTGAATTTGAAAGTGATATTTATTTCTCTCAGTTAGGGGTATAGATTCATGGTCTGAAATGAGTCCTGCATGGTGTGAACTAAAATTTTTTTTAGCATTCTACACAGCTACAAGTGAGGCAAATAGGGACAAATAGAGGCTCTTCTGGAGCCTTTGATGAACCTGTTTCCTGGGAGATGTATCCAATAAAAATAAAATGACCTAAAATAAAGATGAATTAGAAACAGGAGCAGAACCCTATCAAAAAAGCATCACAGAGACTAAATTACACAGTTGACTTTACCCCTTAATTCCTAACAAATTGTAACCAAGGTTCATCATTTAGTGTAATGCTCACAGAGAATGGAAATCTACTTTAAAATATATATTTTACATGTAAAATTGCATATATATATGCATACTTTGGACAGAAATTGCATATACATGCAAAGTAAGTACAGTAAGCGGTTTTACTTTGCCACACCCTTCACTTCCACTTCCCAAGCTAACATCCTTTCTTAGATGTAACCACAGTTAAGATCTTTATATATAGCCTTCAAAACCATTTCCTAGCAATTTTTACACACACTTGATACAATATTCTTTTTTTGTTTTTTCACATATGTGGATCATACCTACCTTTTCACTTATATCTTGACAAAGTGTTCAGGCCAGGAAAGAATGAGATGAACCTCATTCTTTCCAAAGCTGCATGATACTACTTAGTATGGGTGTATGTAATTGATTAAGAGTTCTCTTAAAGATGCTTTCTTAGGTCATGTTGAAGTTTTACTCATAAAAAGCAAATGTTGCAATATCATTTTTCATAGATAATTGTGCCGATATGTCACTTCTCACTTTTTTATTTTGAAATAATTTCAAACACACAAAAGGGTAAGAATAGTACAAAGAACCCCATACATAACCATCAAACCTGGACACTTGGCACATTCTCCTCTCTTTTCTAGTACATTATATGTGCATTATTATCATGCTATCATTTCTATGAATAACACAAGAATAATTTGTAATCCTTACAGTGTTTCTTACCCATACTCTCTACTGTACATTTATAAGGACATGTATATTCTCTTACATTGCACAAGTACCAAATTAAGAAAGTTTATCATTGATATGTTGTCTAAATCATAGTATAATGGTTTAACTTACAATTTCATTAATTATCCTAACAACCTCTTTTATACCAATTTTAATTTCTGGTCCAGGATCCAATTCAGGATCATGCAGTACAGTTAGGTGCTTTATTTTTCTCTTTTTACTTTTTGCAGCTTTATCAAGGTGTATGTGGTGTGATGAAAATATATGGTGAGTATTTAAATTAAAAGTTTACTACAGTAAAAGACATATTGCCATTTATCTCCCTCAAAATACTTTCTCTCAATTTGAACACACTTATCATTCTTGCCTCTTTCTAAAGCAGTTCTGGAAGTCCTCTTTTATGAGTGCCTTTACAAGCTGTGATCAACCTATGGTGAATGCTGCTCTCAAGTGCCATCCATTGGAAAGGCAACCTCATAAGAACATTATGGTGTATCCTTATCCACCCCTATTCACCAGATTTGGCACCTTGCAACTTCTGGCTTTTCCACAAAGTCAAAATTACCATAAAATGTAAACATTTTTAATCCATCAGGACACCCAGGCAACTAGGACAGCTAAACTAAAGATATTTACAAAAGAGAGCTGCCAGAACTGCTTCAGAAAGTGGCAAAAGCAAGGAGATAAATGTATTTGAAGTGAGGGGGAGTATTTTGAGGAGGATTAGTGGAAATATGTCTTTTATTGTTATACATTTATAAAAAATTAAACATTCATCTTATTTTTTATCACATCTCAAGTAATAAACTACACATATTTATAGTGTGCACTTTGGTAAGTTTTGACTTATAGAAATTATCGTGATAAAGAAGATGGAATGGGTGTAGCCACCACTTCCCCAAATTTCTTTGCATCCCCTTGCAATCCCTACCTTGGTTCTTTTCCATTCTCTAGTCCATTCCCACAGAACAACTGGTTTGCTTTCTATGGATTTACTATAGATTAGTTTGAATTTCCCAGAAATTCACATTCATAGATTAATATACTATGTGCTCTTTTTTCTTTTGAGGAGGTGGCTTTTTCACTCTGATCATCTGGATATTATCCATCTTGTTGCACGTATCAATGGCTCATTTATTTTTAATGCTGAGCACTGTTCCATTACACCTATGTTACCATAATTTGTCCATTAACCCATTCAGGTATTTGGATAGTTTTCAGTTTGAGGAGTTACAAATAAGGTTGCTACATAAGTCTTTGTGGTAAAGTCATCCTTTCATTTCCCTTGGGTAAATACCTAGGAGTAAAACGATGGATTATCTTCTGGGTACATGTTTAACTCATTGAGAAGCTGCCAAATTCGTTTCTAAAATGATCACACCATTTTACATTTCCACCAGTAGTATATGAAAATTCTAGTGTCTCCATATCACTACCAATAGTTACTATGATGGGTCATTTTATATTTTAGACATTCTCATAGTCATATGGTATTATTTTATTCTGATTTGAATAATTTCCCTACTGACAAATAATCTTAAGTATCTTTTCATGTATTTATTTGTCATCCATGCATTTTCCAAGGATTACATGCCTGTGCATAGCCCATGTTTTTATTGGACATTGATTTTTCTTTTGTGTAAGTTGGATGTTCATTTTTAATAGGGTGATTACTTATTTTCTTGGCTTGTAGTGATTTTAAAATTTGTGTTAACAATAATTCTTGCTATTTTATATACATTTTGTTTACTATTTCTCTTCTGCTACTTGTCTTTTACCTTTTTGCACATAGAAACATTTAATTTTTGTAAGGTCTATCTATCTATTCCCCTTTTAAGCTTCTGGAATTTTCTTTTTTTCTTTTTTTTTTTTGGTACCGGGGATCGAACTCGGGTCCTTGCACTTGCGCAGCAGGCGGCGAAACCACTGAGCTAAATCCCCAGCCCTGGAATTTTCTTTTTGTACATAAAAGTATTCTCAAATCCAAGAGTTAAATGATTTTTTTTGTATTTTCTTTTTGTACCTAATTAAAAAATGTAAATCATTACTATATCATTAGTATATTTTTATATGGTCCATAAGATCTTATTTCAATAAAGACAACCCTTTAAAATATTTTCAATATGAATAAACTTTGTTACAGAACTTTTTAAAAAATTAATTTTATTGATACATTGTAGGTACAAAATATGATGACATTCGTCATTGGAGATTTGTACCTTTACATAATCTCTCTTGGTTCTTATTTTTTCCCCATCTCCCTGACCTCCCTTCAACCCCTCCACCCCTCTCTATTTACAAAGATTTTATTTCCATTTTTTCATTTTCTCATATTAATTCCATTCCCTTCTTGCCTTTCCCCTACCCCTCCCACTTCCCCTTCACCTTTGCACCTTTTCTGCCTATTCTCATTATCTATTATACCTTTTCATCCTTATTTACACTTTCAGTTTCTCATACCAGGGAAACTATTCAGTATTTACACATGTGTGTCCTATTTATTTCACTTAAGAATATCACCTTTTATAGAACTTTTCAAACTTTAAATATGAGATCTTAGAACTACTCCTCAATTTTAGGAAGTTACCACAAATGGTAGATGAATAGAAAAATGGGAACAGTGCTTTAAAAATAATCATGTCAAAGTAATATACATTCAAGGGAGTATAAGGAGGAGAACAAGAACCTTGACAACTAAATTATATTTAGTTTTACATTTACATTGAAGATGTATTTCAGTGTTAGGATGCCCACTTAATAATCATAAGACCCTGGGTTCAATCCTTAGGGTGTATACACACACACACACACACACACACACACACACACCAAAAAAATCCCCCAAAACCTATTAGAATGTACATCCTAATAAGAATATAATAGATTTAATGTTCAATGCTTTTTGGCTTTACTAACAAGGAGATTATTTTTCTTACATAACAAGAAATCCAGAGATGGGCATTGCTGGTACATATTCAGTAACTCAATGCTACCATCAAGATCAAGCTCTTTGCCTGTTTCTCCACTCTTGGCATCCTCATGCCTGGTGCTTTGTGATTGCAAGACGACCACTACAACTTTAGATATCACATCTATGGCAGGAAGAAGGAGAGAAGTACAGTAGGAAAGGGATGTCCATCTCTTAAGAAAAAATAAAAAGTCCCAAGTGAAACTTTCCTTACATTGGCCATAACTTGTCCGTTTGTCTATTGCTAGTTGCCAAAAAGGCTGGGAAAGTGAATACCTGGCATTCTTGCACTAGAGTGGGAAGCTGCAAGGAAGGAAATATGAAAATGATTAGAACTGCCTAAGTTAGCCAACATACTGAGTTTGTTGTGTATGACAAATTTGAACAAATTAATCTGTTCAATGTGGAGAAGTATTTTAAGAAGTACATTCAGTTATATGTCCTCAGACATTTAAAGGGTGGAAAAGTGAATAGTTTATATTGTCAAACTGGGCCAGTGCATGGAATTTTATAAAGAGGCTAATTTTCAGCTGAAGGTAAGTTAGAGATGGGTATCTGGTTGCCTTGGGCATCAATGAACTTGCTCTTATTAATTAATTAATTAATTTATTTATTTATTTAGCATGCTTTTCAGTATTACCCATTCAGTGCTGTGAGGTTGGCACTGTTATTCCTTTCATATGAATTTTTTAAAAGCCAAGATCAGAGATATTAATATCTTGTCCCAGGTCACACAGTTAGTAAGTATAAACTGGGATTTGAATCCATGCTGCTTGGCTCCAGAGTCCGTGCTTTTACACACTTTACCATCTTCCCTTGAGTAAAGGTGGGTCTGATCACTCTTCAGGTCCCTTCACAACACTCTTATAACTAGGTCTTTCTTACTTTGACATTGTTAAAGCTTGACTAAGCTTTACCAACATAAATAACATGTTATTTATCATCATTTAACAAATTAATTTTCCTTTTCGGGCCTTGAGAGAAACCTCTATATTCAACTCTTTGCAGATGTTGGAGTTGGTATGTAACTATTTTTATTTCAGGGTCTCATGGACTCTTAATATCAAGACTTCCTCAACAATCTTTTCATAACTTGGCAGTAAGGTGCTCATTTACTTCCTTTACTACTTCTTGAAACCTCTTTTTAAACAATCTTATCTCTTTGTATAGGGAACAAAATAAAACATTTTAGGATGAAGATATCTAGTAGCTTATTCACAGGTAAGAGAAAAAAGGTTTTAGTGTATGCCATACAAACTCAACATGATGCTAAGAGCGTTGAGTCCTTCACAGTCTTGCTTCTTCAAACTAGGGCTCTACAATTTGTCCCAGGTATCTGTATCAAAGAGACCACCTGCAAATTACTTCTCTTATAAAACTTCCCCTAAAGAGATTCAATCAAGGGGATTACAGACTCGGGATTGATTTGCAGCTTCTACTTCATGTTAGCAGAACATTGCAAAGCCTGCATTTCCTACAGTTTGTTGAAATGAAGGCTTTCAGTGGATTCTTGCCTGCTACCCATGAAGCCCAGGGCAACACAGAGGCCAGAGACAGTGACTGGGGAGAGGATCTGGTCAGCAGCGAAGAGGCACAAAAGTCAATCAAGGACTGCAGCAGGCCAGGGCTCTGTGGCACAATTCTGTGGGGCACCTAAAAGATAGTTGGGATTATCTAGTGTTAAACAAAGGGCAGGGGCAAGGCCATATCCAGAAAACTATGGGGCAGAATGGCAGGATTCAGTCTCACCAAAGAAATCTAGATCTCCAGGCTAGAATGGGCTTCCGAAACAAATACAATTGGGCCAGAGAACCAACTTCAGTTTTGGACTCATGTAGCAAAAGCAGTTTCCTGTGAGAACTAGAGTGTGGAAAGATGGAACTACCAGTTGTAAGCTGCTATATCCTTCCTCTCACACTTTGCCAAACCCTTTTGCATTTATTTCTATTCCTCTCAGTGCTAGTCCTTGGGTAATCTAAGTTTATTATTTACTGTGTGGTATGCAGTCTTTCATTTGTTCCAAGCTCTCTCTTACATAGTTTCTAGGAGTACCACTTGATCCTAATATTTTAGAGGAGGGTGCTTGGCAGGGGCATGGGCTAGCACTGCAGCCACATTCACTAGCAGAGGTAAGCCAAGCATCCCTGAGTTTGTTTCCTATCCTCAGTTCCCCAATCTGTAAATGAAAAGAGGAACAGCAGCAAGGTTGAATCAGGATGCAGAGCAGTACAGTGTAGGAACAAGACAAGTGAATGGTAATGCACCCCACAACTGTTAGCTGTGTTTCTTCTGCTGAAACAAACTGTGCCCCAGGGCTGGGGACTTACCTCAGTGGCACCGTGCCTGCCTTGCAAGGGCAAGGACCTGAGTTTGATCCCTGGTACCAAAACAAAAACAAACTGTGCCCCAAACAGGGCTTGCTTGTTAGCAACAGCAACCCCAAGTCTCTGAGGGAAAATGATTCTGAGAGGATTCCTGTGAAAGACAGATGCCACCCCTGGCATTTGCCTCAGTACTCAGGTGAGTCAGGCAGTAGGAGAAAAAAAACTCAAGAGAAAAGTTAGGAATAGCATTCTTTTATTTCGAATAGTTCTTATTAAATTAGAGCCTTTCTTTTGTTAGGAAAATTTGGCTTATTTGTACTTACAGGCATCGCCCATCTACCATTTTCCTCTCCATTTGTATACTCAACAAATGTTATAGACTTTTTCTTGACCAATATGTCTCTGTATAACCAGAATTATTGTACCACTTGCTTCCTCTTTCACATCATTTACAAAACTGTGAAATTAAACCAATGGGACTGGAATGAATCCAACGCTATATTTATTTCTTCTGCCTAAAATAGTCTCCTTCTAGTCCCTTTCTTTCAATCTTCATTCAATTAAAAATATGGTTAATCAGTCTAATCTATTTATATATGGCACAAAAATATTAATTTGTTTGCCCATTTCTAGTCATATTCTCTTTCCTCCTAGTAGGTTTTCTTAAGAAAAACAAGTATTCAATGATCCTCTATCAGTTATAGCTCCCTTGCTGGGTTAGATCTAGGAATGAGTCTCAGTGTTTCTAGGCAGATGTCATCTATAATGACAGGTACATACTGACACTAAAAATCAATCTGTCCCTTTTTTGAGTATTTTGTTCACCAACCCTACAAGTTATCTACATTTGGGGGATAATTTAGCTTCTTATTCTGATCCATCATCATATTTGTAGCAATCTTAGTTCTGACTTGGGTTTAAAGGGATATTTTGTAAAAGAATATCTCTCTGAAATTGAGGGAAAGGCTTTACCCAAACTTTTGCTGTTTCTTCTTCCTTTTCTTCAACTAAGTGCCATTATTTTAAGGAGGTCTCATTGTTTCTTACACTGTCCTCCTTTGATGGATTTAAAGAATATGTCCCACTATTTTGGAATTACCTGAAGAATGCACCGCATTTTTGTTGTTTGGTTTATGTAGTTTTGAAGTTGCCATAGTTTGAATTTTTTCTCCTCCAAAACTCACATTGAAATTTAATCTCCAATGTAACTGTGTTGGGAGGAGAGGCCTAGTAGGAGATGTTTAAGTATAGCAGCACAAAACAGCCTAAAACAGAAGGTATTCCTCCCCTGCTATATTTTGTGCTTTTACATGTTTCCTTCCTTCGGTTCCTTTTCGGCTTTATGAAACAGCTCCTTTCCCCTGCCTTAGTGGTTACAATTTTGACTACATCAACCTGCCTCCAAGGCTTATTGGAACCCCTTCAATAAGTTGCTTTGAAAATATTTTACTTTTTTGTTCATTAAGTTTTTAAATTCTAAATTTCATTGTTGCCACAGGATATTTTTTAGTATTTAATAGACACGGAGTAGGTTTTAATTTTTTAGACATCTATGGAATTAAATTGTGTGGTGGTCGCTGCTAATGTGTTTGTCTCACCTGTGGACCAATTTCCATTCACTGTCAGGGCCCTGTCTGAAACAGTTCTCAGTTACACAACCTCCTTTTTTTTACCTTCTCTGGGTAATTTCTCTTTATCTAAAAATCTCACTTCCAACCCTTTTCCCAGTGAAGCATTTTGCCAATCTCTGATTGAGTAATTAAAGTCTCCTGTTATTACTACCTGCCCTAATTTTGCAGCTTCCACAATCTCAATTAACATTTCTATCTCAGTTTCCTGGTCAGGTGGGCTGTAATATATCCCTATTGTGACTTTTTAATTATGTGAGAATAGAATTTCTACTCACAGAGATTCTATAGAAGTCCCTTTTTCTGATAAGATTTTTATCCTACTGCTTTGTAGAGCTATGCTTCACACAGAACTGTTACTAAAATGTATTTATTTATATCCGTCCTCTTTGCAAGATGTTGAAGCAACCTACAAAAAAACCACATAAAGATTAATAAAAAAACACTAGTCAGTGAGAAAATGAGGGCAAGGTAATAGAAAGGTAGAAAAATAAGATGAAGCCAGAATGAACTCGTGCACTATAAATGTGTTGGTCCCTTGTGAGGAAGGGCTAAAAACTTGCCCCAAAGTTTTCTCATGGCCAATATAAAGAAGGAAAACAGGATCAATTACATGGTTTAGAGTATCTTTAAGGTAGAATTAAACAAGTTTCCTAGGAAATGTACAAATTTCTACCTCAGAAATTTGAAATTTCTCCCTTGGGTCTTAATAATATCTTCAATTGTATTTTTTTTACAGCAAATGCAAAATGTTTCACATGAAACATATTTCAATTAGCTTCCTAATGTGTTCCCAGTGTAGGATTACTGCAAAAATAAAAATGATTCGTTCAGTAAGAATAGCTACATTTAAGATTCAGATGAACTTCTAGAGCAGTATTGGGTTCAAGACTGATAAATGGCCATCCTACAGATACTCTGTGTGTTCAGTTGAATGCACAGCCTGATGTTTTAACAACAACTAAGTAAGAGCTGACTATCACAACTGTGAAGGAGCACTGCAGGAACTTCAACCAAAGTGAAAATAAATTTTCCTCCACATGAAATGCCTAGAGTGGAGATGAAGTTTTACACAGAAAGCAATTTGGGCCCACAGTCAATATTTGGGTGAACGGGTGGTTGTGGCTACACTAGTGTGACTTGTGAACATCTCTAAGGGCATGTTGATGAATGCAGACTCATATAGTAAAGTACCTGTAACTATAAGCAGTGTATCACCAGGTCAACTATCCAAGATAAGTTATAAACAAAATGTTTCCTCTAGCAGTTTATAAAATCATTTACAAAAATAATAAATTAAACTGCTAGACCTGAAATTAACCCTGATACAAGCTTTTTGCTGTGTGCTTTAGCTATTAAATTGTGAAAAATATTTACTGAAATCAATTATTTACATTTTGGAATGATTGATCGTGTTATCAATTACTACTGCCTGGTAGTATTTAGAAAGTAAGGGCAATACCCTATGAAGATTTTCCTGTTCTTGGTGATAAAATAGTATCTGCACATAGGGTTTTTCTGAGTTTTCTGATGCTTATGGTGGAGCGCTGGATGGAGGACAGATGGGGGATTTGTATGCAGCAGAGATTACTATGGGTCCCAAGTAAAGTTTAAAAATAAGGTGGGGGTGGGGAGCAGAGTATGAACCTCTTTTGTACCTCCAGAAATTACCTGTCCCGTCACGTAACTGTCTGACTCAGAGATTCCAGAGAACGTTGTATGCAGATTTAGTGTAAATGGCTATAACATAGGATTAATATAGGCATATTAGCCTCCATAACTAATTCTTTCCCAAAATTCCAAAGAAAGATCAATAAAGTTCAGCATCTAAACTGATAAAAATGTCACAAGGATACTTTTAAGTCTAAAAATGGCCAATAGCAGAGTAGGTACCCCAGAGACCCATTTGCTTCTTATAACTGCTGTTCAGCAATTATCTGAGAAGGAAGCTGGGCACACTGTCTGAGAATCAAAATGGTCTACATTTTGGATACTAGAAGTGACTGTGATGTTAAAAGATATGAGAAATAAAGGGAAAAGAAAGAAGGGAAAGGAAAAATTATGAGAAAAGAAAAAAATGGAAAAAAAGTCTATATAAATAGGGAAGGCTGGAGTGGGGGAAGGGCACACAGGTAATGGGGGAAAAAATAAGAACCAAGATACATCATGTACAGGTACAAGCACCTAATGATAAATGTAAATGTATTGTATACCTAAAATGTGACAATAAAAGAATTTAAGCAAAGAAAAGAGATATGAGAAATAATAAACCCAGACATGTCTAGGGGTGAATCTCTTTGAGTTTATTCTATTTGGAGCTTGTTTAGATTTTTGAATGTGCAGATTAATATTTTCCATCAAATTTAGGATGTTTTAGGTCATTATTTCTTGAAGTACTTTTTCTACTCTCCTCTCCCATCTCTCCTTCTGAGACTCTTACTACTTGCTCAGATGTTTCAGAGTTTCCTGAGTCTGTTCATTTTTCTTCTTTTTGAATATTTTCAATTCTCCTGTCTTTAAACTGATTCTTTATCTTGGCTCAAATGCACTGTTGAGCCACTCTAATATTTCTTCCTCCTCCTCCTCTGTTCCCTCTCCTCTCCCCCTTCCCCTTCCCCCTCTTCCTCTTCCTCTTCCTCTTCTCCTCCTCCTCTTCCTTCTCCTCCTCCAGAATTTCTATCTGGCTCTTTTTTTTAATCTATAATTTCTATCTACTCAATGAACATCATTCATATACTTTTCTTAATTCTTTAATAATCATGACTTCCTTTAGGTCTTTGAACACAGCTATGACAGTTGATTTAAAGTCTTTATCTACTAAATTCACTCTCTGACCTTAAAGAGTTTATATTGACTGTTCCTCTCTCCTTCCAGTATAGAGGCCGTAATTTCCTATTCTTTTGCATGTCTTATAGCTGTTTTTTAGAAAACTATTTTAAACAATGTAATGTATCACGTCCAGAAATCAGATTCTCTCCTAGCCCAGGATTTGTTGTTGTTACGGTTGTTGTGTTGTTGTTTCTTTAGTGACTTTCTGGAATTAATTCCAAAACTGTATGTTCTTTGTTGTATATAGCCATTAGTTTGCCTAGCTATCAGGCAATAAACAAAGCTTTCCTTAAATAACTAGAATCAGCAAGTCTTTAGCTTCAGCTTTGGCTTTCTATGCCTGTGTTTTTGACAAAGGCCCTGTGAGTCAGATTGTTCACACACAGTCAACTCTGACTCTAGAAAAATAAAGACAAGCCCAGAGAATAGAAGTTTTCAATGAGCTTCTAGGCAGGTCAAGTAGTGCCAATTCTACCCTATAGTGGCTTCCAGGCAGCTGACTCTAACAGCTACTATATTTTTGAGGGTGTTGGCTTTTAAGGCTATCACAGTGGGGGAGAAGGACATGGAAGCCGAGAGTGATTAAACACCAAGAGATTGCTGTTCTTAGAGAATTCAATTATTTTTTTTTAAACTAATTTTATTTGTACATCTAAGGTATACAATATAATGACATTCATCATTGGAAATTTGGACATTTACATAATCTCTTTTGGTTCTTATTTTTTCCCCATTCCCCTGCCCTCCCTTCAACCCCTTCATTCCTCCCTATCTACAAAGACTTTGTTTCCATTTTTCTTTTTCTCATAGTATTTCCATACCCTTCTTTATTTTCCCCTACCCATCCCACTTCCACTTCCCCCTTGGCCCTTTTCTTCCTATTTCACATTGTCTATTATACCTTTTAGTCCTTATTTACACTTTCAGTTTGTCACACCAGAGAAACTATTTGATATTTACACGTGTGTCCTATTTATTTCAATTAAGAATATCACCTCAATGTGCATCTATTTAGCTATAAATGTCTCTAATTTCTCATTTTTTATGGTGGAATAATACTCCATTTTAATTTT
>NW_004624730.1:13996155-14066798 GCF_000247695.1 Heterocephalus glaber | reverse complement strand
TTTTGTTCTTCTGTTGGGTTTCTGGAATCTTAACTATTATATGCCTATGTGTAGATTTTTTTGATCAAGGCTAGTTGGACTCCTATATGCCTCCCTTATCTGTATGTCAAGTTCTTTTTCCCTGTTTGGGAAATTTTCTGCCATCACTTCTGTGAACAGTTTTTTTTATGTCATCTGCACTCTCTCCTGTTTCTTCTTTGGCTCCAGTCACTCTAATGTTATTCTTCTTTGCATCATCTAGGAGCTGCTGGATTGATTTATCATGGTCCCCTACTATTTTAAAGCAATTTTTCTTTTCCTGGTCACTAATTGCAATCCTATCTTCTATATCTGAAATTCTATCCTTGCCTTGGCTCATTCTGCTGTGTAAACTTTCAATGAAGTTTGTAATCTCCTGGATATCTGTTCGCATCTGTTTTATGGATTCCATTTGTTTTCTGTGTTTGGATTCCATCATGTTCCTCAGTTCCTCTATTTTTTTTTTATCTGTGCCCACTCTAGATTTATTAATCATGTGCTGTTTATCAATTTGTGCTGTTTTCTGAGAAATTATTTGTGATTTTATTTTTTTGAGGTCCTCTTTCTTTGCCAGTTCAGAGAGTCCAGGTGTTTGAGTACCAGATTGTTCCATCTAGTTGCCCTTTGGGGTTGCCTTTGGTATAGAAGTCTGGTTTTGAGATTTATTTACATGTCTTCTCATTTCAACAGATGCAGCCTGCTGTGTCTTTGTTGAGGCAACTTTTTTCTCACCCAGTGGTCTTGAATTCTCAGCAAGTCACCGAACAGCCTTTACTCTGCTGCTCACCAGTATACCAATTCCTGGGTTCAGAATGGTGGCCCTCTGGATCCCTGAGATAACCTGTTGTCTGGGTTGTCTTGTGGCTGGGGCCTGTGCACAGTTGGAATGGTATCTAGGCATACCTCTTACTGGGGCTCCTATGTAGCTATTTTCTGGGAGGGCCTTTGACTGGGGGCTGTGCACCCCAGTTCCTGTTGTCTGAGAAGCCTTTGGCTAGGGTCTCCATGCACTTATCAATGGTATCAGCGTGAGCCTCTGCGTATTGCTTGTGTGCCTGTGTATCTCTTTTCCAGGCAGGTCCTTGGCTGTAGCTGATGGAATGGCAGTCCTCTTACTGAAGCTTGTGGTCCTGTGCAGCTCTTTTCTGGGAGGGTCTTTGGCTTGGGCAGGTGTGCAGGAACCTCTGGGGTTGGCATGGATCCCTGGCCGGGATCTGCCTGCAGCCACACCAGTGTGATCTGCACAGCTGCTCCCTGGGATCTGCATGAACTTACAGATGGAATGTTCAATTATCTTTCTTGAATTAACATTTAACAGATTTTATAAGTCTTCAGTTAATTTTTGGAGTTCAGAAAAACTTGATTTTGACATCTTTGCCATTTCAGTTCTCTCACTGATCATGTGGATAAGCAGATTTTTAGAGGTCCTACTCCACTATTTCACATTTGAAGCCTGTATTATTTCCTTTTGATATAGTTCATCAACAATACAATTAGCCAAATACATTGTTGATGGAAATAGTTTCACAAATAACCTATTTTTCCTCTTTTTTTTCTTTGTGATTGTAGTAAACACAACTTTTTAAGCCACACCATCTGAGGTTTAGAAAAAAGTGAGGGAGCTCCTGACAACTTCAAGGCCGTAGATATATTGGAAGAACATGTGCCTATTCAGTAAGGTTTGAACACACTGAGAATGTTACCACTCTAGCTAAAAGGGGAAAATATAAGAATAATAGGTGCATAAGCCCTTTGTAAGTTTTGTATAGTTTTCTCCAGTGGTTGTGGCATTGTAAGTTTTGACATAAGTTAGAGTGTCTAAACATTTGACATGAATATCTGCTAAAAAGTGGCTTCTGGGTTCTACTCTTGAAAAGCTTGCAGATTAAGATTAAGATATATAACCAAACAATCGGAATGAAAAGGCAATACATGAGTGGGAGAAAATACTTGAAAATCATATATCTGATAGTTAATTCACTCATCTGTCAGTGAGTAAATAAAATGGGATATATACATGCAGTATAATGATATTCATTCTTTAAAAAGAAGGAAATCCTGACACTTGCTACAACATGCATGAAACCCAAGGACATTGTGCTAAGTGAAATAAGCTAGTTACAAAAAACAAATATTGTGTGATTTTGCTTGTGTGAGGTACCTAGATTAGTCAAATTCGCAGAGATACAAAATAGAATAGTGGTTGCCAAGAGCAGAAGAAAGAGGGAATGGGAAGTTGTTCAACTGGTATAGTTTCATTTTGACATGATGTAAAGTGTTCTGGGGACTGGTTGCACAATGACATGAATGTACTTAACACTATTGGACACAGTTAAAAGTGGTTAAGATGACAAGTTTTATGTTACATGCTTTTAGCACTATATGTCATTGATTTCTCTTTATATATAATATAATATATATGAGCAATTATAGAAGTGTGCAAATATAATATACACCAAAGTCCAGTGGTGAACATTTACCATTTAGTCAGGGTTCAATGGCTAAGGTGAATGGGAAGACTTACTCAGAGATGGATTTGAAGAGGGTATGTGAACTTGGCCTGTGGTTTAAACAGGAGCCTGTGGATATAATTATGAAAATGATGCAATGTAGAGATTCCAGGGAGGAGCTTTGGCATTGTAGGTGCATATGCACTGAGACACACACAGTGTCCTTCAGCACTTAGGAGATGAGATCAGATAAGGCCAGATAGTACACAAGGGTGGGAGGGTTCTGGGTTTGGATTTCCCTGTGAGCTCCCAGTTGGTTCCATGAGTCAGAGGATGACAGGCCTGATAATGGATGACATGGGCTGCACTTTAAAAACTGGTCATTTATGTTGGCATACTCTTGTCACTGGAAAAATGTACAGGAAAGAGCCTGAGACCATGTCATCTTCCATCTAGGTAGAGCAACTGTGGGCTGTAGGAGGTTCTTTCATAGAGAGACTACTTCTTTCAGCAAGATTTTGATTACATGGGTTTATTGATCATAAGTATTCTGCTATCCATCTACTCATTTGCATGCTTCAAATGGAGTGACCAGGAAGCTTGATCCAGGCCAATGAGAAAACCACTGCCATGACACTCAGATAGCATGTCACACTTGTCACCAGGAGTCTTTTGCCATCTGTCCAAGGGAACAATCTGACAGAGCACACAGGATGAAATTTTGCTAGCTTCTGTCTTTAGATAAGGAAGCTATCACCAGCTGAACATATTTTACGTATAACCTACCAACTGCAAAGACCATTCAAGCATTATGTTTAAATATATTTGATAATATCTGGAATTCCTATTAACTCTTGCCAGGGTGTATGGACTTTAAAAAAGCATATAATAATATTCCATAGCTGCTCATGTTAAAAATAAAAACATGCATGAAAAATGGCTGTGGAATTGTGGAAGGTGTCAGGGGAGAGATGAGTGGCAGCAAGGAGAGTTGCACAGAGACTATTATGGAAACAGGTTGCCATTTGTCTCTTTTGTCTGTCTCCTGATGGGACACAAATATGGGGATCCCTCAGAGTCACAGTTTTCCTTCCTCTGTAACCCAAATGTTCACTTACTGTTGGCAGATTTTAGGGTTAAATTTCATGGTGTATACAGTTTTAATTGGGAAAGAATCAACATTTAGGAAAATTAGAATGTGAATTCAGGCTGATCTACAACATTATTGTTATTATCCTCAAGAATTGTACAAATTAATGTGTTTTATACCTTGCATACCTCAAACTAAAGCCTTTGAAATATCAGGATCTTCTAAAGGCAAGAGCATGGTTTAATTTCATTCTGAGATCACCTTGAATATTTTTTTCCATATTGGGAATTGATCCCCAAAAGTGCTGAGCTACATCCCCAGCTCTTTTCATTCTTTTATTTTCAAACAAAGTCTCACTATGTGGCATAGACTGGCCTTGAATTTATGATTCTTCTGCCTCAGCCTCTGGAGTAGCTGAGATTATAGATAAGCATCACTACACTTGCCCCACGTTAGGTGTTTTATGCATAATAGCCATGGCTCTCTAGTAGTTCATTGTACAATGTTATCATATTGTACACTGTATGGAGGAGTATGAAGAGGATGATCACTTACAGTCTGGTTAGGGATCTAAACATACACATATAAACTTGAATGTGCCACTTATTTTGTTCAACCCTCTTTGCTCTCTTTCTTCCTCTTCTTACAGCCTCCTTTTAATTTTGATAGAGTGTTGAGTCAAATATCATCTGTCTGACAACCTAAGACTATTTATCTTAGACACTGAAAGAATGATAAAAGTTATTTAACCTTTCACAAGCAAGTTTTGCCTAGAAAATGAGCCATCATACCTAATACGAAAATTTTTTCACTAAATTTAATAAATTGATTCATAGTCTCAATAATTTAGGAAACTTTAGCAACATCATCCATGTCATTATTTTTTTAAAAAGAAGCATTTTAGTGTTTTGTTGACTAAATGCCATGAGCTGTATGATTTAAAACTCATATATCAAGTTAAATAACATGCAAGTGAAGTATTAATCAATTTTGTGTAAATTCTCTAGGATGGGGAGCACATATCATGCCTTGGAGACTGCAGTAAGGTCTGGCCCTAGTCATACAATGAAAGGAAAATCAAGAAGTCCTGGTGCTGGCCCAAACCCATCTTTATGAAAGACTACTTAAATTAAGCCATCTGCACAAATGAGACACTTTCTTCTGATCAGCTCTATTGTCCTAAAGCGGATTAGAAGCAAAGCAGGTCAGTGCTGCTTTGCACTTAATCCCTTTCAAACCTGAGACTATTCAGTCTGCAGCCAGGGCCCAAGTTAGCTTGGAGTTGTGGCTGAGATGGAACAAAAAGAATACAGTTTGTTACCTAATCCTATGCACCAGTTTATCTATGTATGCATCTGTCTTTTCTCCCCAGCAAGACTGTCAGCTCTGAGAGCTCTGGAAACAAGCTTGGTCCCTGTAGAGAGGTGATGTCAAATAAATGCTTGTTAGACAACTTGAATTTGCCCAAAGTAATGTTTTGTACAACCATGTATAGTTGAAGTTCTGTTCTCCCTATCTGTCCACAGTCATGCAGAAAGTTTCTAAATCGCAAACTAGCTGGCTTGTGATACTAATGCTTTGAAAAATATTGATGAATTCAGTCAAGCAATTAGTTCTTTAATGGTTGGCTCTCTGGAGTTTGACTTAATCAGATCATCTCCCTTTCCTTTTCCCTTTGGGGGAGGGGAAGGTCTTCTATTGGGCAGGAGAAGTTATGCTATACAGGATGGCCAGTGTGGGCTTCACTGGTAACGTGGTGACGGAGCAGAGACTTAAAGTAAGCAAAGGAGAGAACCTGTGGTTGGATATCTGGGGTATTCCAAGCAGAGTTATGGGTAAAGGGAACAATAATATGAAATCCTAACTGGCAAGATTCCTTGCTCAGTGTATAGCAAGGAGGACAATGTGGTTATACTAGGGTGAACTAAAGGTGGAGGGAAGTGTGGGGAATGATTTCCAACTTGGTGGGCTAGGCAGACGGGAGGCATTTTGGCCTTTACTATGAGTGAGATGGAAAGCCACTGGAAAGTTGGAGCAAAGGAATGACATGATCAGACTTATAAATGAGAGAGAGAGAACCAAGTAGTTTATCATACAATGGCCCTAGTCTTGGACTTATATCAAGATTGCTATCCCTAAGACCTTGAGAAAAGTGTTCACATTTTCAGAGTATAGTTTCCCTGTCTATGAGACAGGGAAAGTGGTATCAGTCACTCTGAGTTTGCAAGGATTTCCTGAGAGTATAAAGTATTTTGTTAAGTAAAAATCAGGATACAAAATAGGGTATAAAATATAATCCTGATTTTTACACACACAAAAATCCTAGAATATTCTAGGAAAGTAACCCATCTAATATGCTCAGAAAAAGAATGGGAAATAGGTTATCTGATTTATGTCACAGATGTGCATTACATGTGGATGCATTCTGAGAGCTGTGACATTAAGTAATCTCATTGATATGCAAAAGTCATAAAGTGTGCTTAAACAAGCTAAAAGGGCCACACCCCCACTAGGGGATGTAATCTTATGTGACCACCATCATTTATGCTATATGTCATTGACCCAAACATTGTTATGTGGCCCATGACTGCAATTATAAGTTATTCATTTTTTCTTTTACTTTTTGTGTTTTCTAAATTTTCTTACTGAACATATATACTTTTCAGACACTTAGATATCTTTAAAAAATAAATAAAAAGGCATTTTATAGACATTAAAGCCCTTATTTCAATAGAAAGTAGTGAATAAAAAATTATTAGAAATTCTTCCAAAATGTTCAAAGGTGAGCTGCTGCAAGAAAAATTAGGCCAATAATCTTTTTCTTCAGTTTCTCCTGAGGGGCAGCTTCAGAGAAAAGATACAATAAGCAGATGGCTAAAGGGTAAGACAGCTAAAAGGTGATTCTTGTAATAAATGAATGACTTTACCTTGACCTATAAAGCTCTCAACATTATCTGATGCCAGCTACCCCTCAATTTCATTTTCCACTATTTCTCCAATTCTCCCATGTTCTGGACACCCTCATCTTTTTGTTCTCTGGATGAAAGCTTGTTTTCAACATAAATCTGAAGCAGAAAACAGTGAGGACCCTGACACAGATAACTCTTTAACATGAAGACAGGAGCAAAAAGTGGCTTTTAATGATGCCAGTGGCTCAGTGAGTGACTCCTGTCAGTCTTGAGAGCCCCAAATAGAAGTTTGGGCTTCCTTATATACCTCATTTTACATCTACAAAGCTTAATTTCATTGGCGTTTCCCTGGGAATATAGAAAGCAAGATTTACACAAAGCAGAGCAGTGGTGAGGAGAAGAACAAAGAGTTCTGGCAGGACTTTCTGAGTCCATTACTCTCCTTTGGTGACAGATTATAGAAGTTGTCATGGCTACCCAGGTACATTCCACAAAGAACATAATTACATAATTAATCCATAGTTACCTAATAACACAGTTAATTCATAGCTGCCCAATTCCATATTTAAGGGTGAGCTCCTCTCTCAGGTTTCTGCTGCAAACCTTTCTCTACCCAGAGCCCACTGACACTGTTCTCCACATGCTCAAGTCTTGTTATCCAGATCTTGAATCACACACAACTTCCTTGTAGAAGAATCCCATAACCATGCTCCCTCCTGTGGCCCACTCACTCCATCAGCACACTCTATCATATTACCCTGATCATCTTTTTATCCCATCATCACCAAACAGTTTTTTCTAATTAGAATTTATTTTTTAGGGAAATTTTAGGTTCACAGCAAAATTGAATGATAAGTAAACAGGGTTCCTTGCTGTGGGCTGGATGCTTGTGTCTTCTTTCAAATTCATTATGTTGAAACCCTCATATCCATTGTGATAGTATTTGGAGATGGGGCCTTTGGGATGCAATGAGGTCATGAGGATGAATCTGTCATGTTGAGATTAGTGTGCTTAGAAGGAACAAAGAGAGCTTGCTTTCTCCTCTGCCTCTTCCTTCTTCTCCTCCTCCCCCACCTCTTCCTCCTCCATCTTGTTCTCCTTCTCTCTCCCCCCCCATCCCCTGGTGTAGGGGGGAGACACAACAAGAAGGCATTCATCCAGAACTGAATTAGCCAGCACTTTGATGTTGAATGTTGGACCTCCAAACTTTCAGAGCTGTGAAGAATAAATTTCCGCTTTTTATGCCACACAATCTATGGGTTTTCTTTTCTTATACAGCACTGCCTTGCATAAGGCATTCTCATAAACTCCTCCATACTCACCCAGCCTCTCTTGCCACAAACATCCTAGGTCAGAGTGGTTACAGTTGTCAAATCAGTGAACTAATATTGCCACACCACTATCAGTCAAAGCCCATAGTTTGCATTAGGGTTTACTTTTAGTTTTGTACATTGTATGGGGTTTGACAAATGTATAATGTCACGTGTTCATCATTATATTATCATATAAAATAGTTTCAATGTCCTAAAGAGCTATGTACTCTGCTCTATGTGTTCATTTCTCCCTTCCTCAAAATGCCTGGCAATCATGGATATTTTATCTATCTTCATAGTTTTGCCTTTTCCATGATGTCATAGAGTTGGAAGCAAGTGTGTAATCTTTATGGGGTCATCTTCTTTCCTTAATAACATGCATCTAAATTTTTTTGTGTCTTTTTATAGCTTGACAGCTTATTTCTTTTTGGCACTGAATAATATTCCATTGTCTGGATATATCAAAGTTTATGAGTATCTATATTTAGCTATCTACTTATTGATATACATATTGGTTGCTTCCAGGTATGAATAAAATGATTGTAAACATCCATGTGCAGATTTTTGTGTGTTTTCAGTTCATTAGGTGAAAATCAAGGAGTGCAATTGCTGAATGATATGTTAGGAGTATGTTTAGTCCTGTAAGAAACTGCTAAACTGTGTTCTAGAGTGGCTATTCCATTTTATGTTTCCAATATCAAGGAATGAGAGTTCCTGTTGCTCTGAATCCATACCAGTATTTCATGTTGTCAGTGGTCTGGACACAGACCTTGACTACCTACTCTGACAACCAGCCTGGTATACTTATTAAGGTATATGAAGGTGAGTGTGCCATGACTAAGGATAGCAACCTGCTTGGCAATTTGAACTCACAGGCACCCCGTGGTGTTCCTCAGATTGAGGTCACTTTTGATACTGATGCCAATGGCATCCTCAACATCTTTGCTGTTAACAAGAGTACAAGAAAAGAGAATAAGATTACCATCACTAACAACAAGAGCCACTTGAGCAAGGAGGACAATAGAGCATATTGTCCAGGAAGCAGAGAAGTACAAAGCTGAAGATGGGAAGCAGAGGGATAAGGTGTCCTCCAAGAATTCACTGGTATCCTATGCTTTCAATATGAAAGCAACTGTTGAAGACAAGAAATCAGGGCAAGATCAATGATGAAGATAAACAGAAGATGCTTGATAAGTGTAATGAAATCATCAACTGGCTGAATAAGAATTAGACTGCAGAGGAAAAATTCAAACATCAGCAGAAGGAGCTGAAGAAAGTCTGCCTTCCCATCATCACCAAGCTGTACCAGAGTGCAGGTGGCATGCCTGGAGGAATGCCTTGGGGCTTCCCCGGTGGGGGACTCCTCTCTCTGGTGGTGCTTCCTCAGGGCCCACCATGGGAGAGGCTGATTAAGCCAACCCCAAGCATAGATTTAGCATTGTTCCACACAATAAAACACTGAAGGACCTAAATTTGTAGCAAATTCTGTGACAGTTGTTAAAGCTTACCTGCTATAGTAAAGTACTGGGCATTCTCAAGACTTGAACATGGAACATATGCACAGGGAAAAGATAACATTGCACTTTTTAAGCACTGTATTATAAGTGGAAATGCAATATCTTCAATAAAACGATTTAAAATTGTCACCAAAAAAAGATATATTGCAAAGAACAATAAGATAAATGTGTTCAAAATGGGGGGAGGTATTCTTAATAGTTTGAGAGATTAATGGCAATGTGCCTTTCACTGTAATAACATTTTAAATTTAAGTATTTACATATTTTATGATCACTGATCAACTGTTTACAGCAATTTCTGTTAAATAAAAACACTATATTCTCATCTACCCTATTCACTGGATCTGACATCAGATGACTTTTTTCTCTTTTTCAAAGTCAAAATGACCCTAAAATGCAAATATTTTGAACTGATTCAGGACATCAAGGGAGCCCTAACAGCACAACTAAAATCGCTCATGAAAAAGAACTTCCAGAGCTGCTCAGAAAGTAGCAAGAATGATGGCCTAAGTGCATTTGAAGCAAGGGGGAATATTTTTGAGGGGAATTAATGATAATATAATATATTTTTAAAAATTTTAAAGACCATATTTAATGAATACTTTATTTATTTATTTACTTATTTTTGAGATAAAGTCTTGCTATGTAGTTCAGGTTGGCCTTGAAGTCAATATGTAGCCCAGGCTGGCCTTGAACTCGAAGTGATCCTTCTGTCTCAGTGTCTTGAGTGCTGGGATTACAGGCATATGCCACCATCCCCAGCCTACTCATTTTATTTATTTTTCTACCAAATAGAAGGCAAGGTCAAAGACAATGATGACTTTGTGCCTGGCAAAATAAAGTAAAGTTATCACACTGTGTTTGCATTTCTTTTATAGCTAATGAGATTGAGCATCTTTTAAATGAAGTTCCTCTTCAGAGTTTTTATCCATTTTTCTATTGTATTGTCTGCCTTTTTATTATTATTTGTATGAGTTTGTTTTATGTTCTTCATCCAAACCCTTTGTCAATTATGTAGTGTGGATGGATGTCTTCTCCACATCGTTTGTATTTTTTACTTAGTTGATGAGCAGCAATTGAAAGTTTAACCATCTACTGTTGTAATGCATTTCTAGAAGTACAGGTATATTGCTGGTGAAAGTATAAATAAACTCAACCCATAAGGAGGATTGATACCATTGATTAATAATACAAACGCACTGATCCAACAATTCTGATTCTGGATTTAATCTCCAATAGCTTGCAAGTATACATCCAAAAATATGTGGCATACATTAGGTAATAATTTCAGTATTGTTCATATATCAAAAGAATGAAAATGATCCAGACCTTCATTAGTAGGGACTTGGTTAAATAAATTAGGGTGTGTCACCTACAATGGAATACTATGCAGCCCTTTGAAAAAATAAGACAGCTCTATATATGTGTGTATATGTGTTATACAGTATCTTAAAGCTTCAGTGATATGCAACGAGCCAGTAATAGTTATTACCTCTTGAAATAGCAAATTGGGTGTCACAGTTCAGGACCAGGAAAGAGATTTACTCTTCATAGTACGTCCTCTTACACCTTTAAAGTTTCAAATTATTTGCATTATATTTCCTATATCAAATACAATAATTTAAAAAAATACATTAGGGAATTGGAAGGAGTTAGACACACAAAGTGAGTCATATCACCCTCATCTGTCTCTCTCACACACACAGATACACACACAGACACAATGTATGGACAACCCTAGTAACCAATCCTCATAGTAACGATATAGTGTTCCAGGAAATTCCAAGTGTAATATTTTTTAAATGAGCATTTTATGTCAATTTTATAGGTAGTTGTCTATATATCATGACTTTAAATTTTTGTATATGAATTAGCTGTCTAGCTTTTTCACTCAATTGTCTTATTACTTATAATAGTTTTACTTCAGGTTTTTAGATTAAAATATTTAAAATGATTATTTTATCTCTTCTAATTTTTGCATTTTTAGTTTTTTCTTTGCCCAATTATATTGACTAATTATATTATCAGAAAAATATTAAAACATAATACTAATAATAAAAGATATTCTTATTTTTAATAAAATATGTGCATATGTTTCTTCATTAAAAAGAAGGTCTTCTTTTAGGTTGAAAATATACATGGACATAGTTAAGTGTATTTTTCTACTCATGTTACTGAAGGATTTATCTACTTTGATTTTATAAATTTTTTGAAAAGTAAGAATAATTTTATTAGATACTTTTTCAGCAGCTACCAGTGTTCAGATGATCTTTTTCTTTTTTAATGGTACATGCTTAAATTTATTATTTTTAACTCATTATTTCAAATATATACAAAACAAGAATGGTTTAATGGAACTCAATTTACCCATCATCTATCTTTAATAATTATCAACTTATGAACAATGTCATTTCATGTAGAACTTACCTGTTGCTCTTCTCACCGTCTATTGTTTAAAGCAAATCCTAGTATATTCCACCTGTTAAAATGTCTATGCTAAGGCCTTATTTTTATAAGCATAGCTACACTACTATCACACATAAAAATTAACAGTATTAATAGTTATTACACAACAAAATTAATAATATATAGTAATAAATCAGAATCAGGATCTAAATAAAATTTGATAATTGTATTTGAGTTTTTAAATTTCTTTTATTCTGTGTTTCCACTTCCACCTCTTTTTCCTCTTGCAGATAGCACTGATGAATGCATCTCTCTGAGCTTCATTTTATCCTATAAATTGGTTGTTAAATTCAGTAATTGTTCAGATTTGGATTTGTTTTGGCCAGATTATTTTATCAAATGTACTGGATAACCCCAGTAGGAGACATAAATTATGTGGTTTTCTCTGTTTTAGTGGATTTTAGTAACTCCTGGCTGATGATTGCTTTCCATATCTATCAATTCATAAAGCATCCCAAAGGGTGAAATTCTGTTTTTATTTATTTATTAACTGGAATATCCCAGCTAAGAAGGTACTTCTCCTTATCAGCTGCTAGGGCTCCTTGAAATTACTTGATTCTTTTCATTTTGGATCAACTTTTAAAATAGCAAGTGATATCCTAGCATTTTCCCAAAGATGATAAATGCCTTTAAATGCCATTATGAATTCATCATCATCTGGAACAAATATTTGATATGTTACAAATCTATTGCAATAATTTTTATTGCTGCATACATTTTCCCATATTGGGCTAGTGGGAGCTTATTCAGGTTGGCTGATGAGTCCTTTAGATGCAACTTTAGTAATTTTTGATACTCTCTGGCTTTCTGGCATAACAAGTTGTTTTAGACTCATCTTCAACATTTTTTGCCCTACATTTGAATCTGCTATTTTTCCAAGAAGCCATGAAACATATAGAGACCATAATCTGAAGACTACTGTGGTGCTTATTGCTTCTAGATTGATCATTATTGCTACATCTTTTCAGTGGAGAGCAGATACTAAAATTTTTTTTAAAACATCATTAATTCATACTGATGCTTCTAATTCTAAGTCAGGACTATCATTTTTATTTAACACTATTCACCTTACATCAGTGCCTTGTTTCTTCTACATTAAAAGCTCAGTTACTGCAAACACCAATGTCATTATTTATTTTCTTTTTCTTATTCATGTATTTATCAGTACATTTTAGGTATACAATACATTTACATTTATCACTGGGTGCTTGTACCTGAACATGACATATCTTAGTTCTTATTTTTTCACCCATTACCTGTGTGTACTTCACCCCCTCCACCTTTCCCTATTTATATAGATTTTGTTTCCATTTCTTTTCTTTTCTCATAATTTTTCCTTTCCCTTCTTCCCTTTCCCCTTCCCCTCCTGCCACCACTACATCTTTGGACCTTTTCCTATTTCAAATTATCAATTATTCATTTTGATCATTTTCATCCTTATTTACATTTTCAGTTTCTCACACTAGAGAAACTATTTGGTATTTACACATATGTGTCCTATTTATTTCACTTAAGAGGATGGCCTCAATATGCACCCATTTAGCTATAAATGTCTCTAGTTTCTCTTTCTTTATGGCTGAGTTATTTACTTTCTTTATACAGCGGACCCTAGATGTAGGAACTCAATTTGTTCACAAGGGCTGGTTGTAATTCAAGTTGGTCAGGTTCCTCTACACAGCCTTCAAATTCTGTCTCCCATATACAGGTAGATCTCAGTGTCCTTAGAGAGACATTAGCCCAGGATTTCTCAATTAACCCCACAGGATGCTATAATGTCCCTTCCAGAACTCTTTCAGGGTTCAATCTGTATCTGAAACCATCTGAAACCATCTCAAAGCACAAGCCGTTGGCATTCAGATTGTAACTCAAGACTTTGTGAATTAAAACTAAAATTCCGGTCATAATCCAAGTTGTTCATCTGTCAGGCCAGTCATAACTTGAGAGTCCACTGTACCACATTACAGACACAGTAGTCTGAAAGTACAATTACTAACAGTACTCCTTAAACCATGAATAGTTAAAAAATTTTTGCAGTTCCTTTTAAAATCAGGGGATAAATGACCATACATATAACTGTGTGTTAAAGTTAGCTGGAATGGCTTATTGCTGGTGGCAATTTTTTTCATTTGAGCAGTTATTATAGTGAATTGTATCTTACATGCATTTATATTAATTTTAATATAACAAATGAAGATTCACATGTAGGCTTTTGCTCAATATTTATATGTATAATTGGTCCATAGGTTATTTTTGTTCTGACTTTGTTGGAAATTGGAACTCTCTTTTATGCTCAAACACAGTATAAATAACAAAATGCCAAGAGATAGAGACGATTCAATGGAGAAAAAGTCTTTTCAACAAAACAATGCAAAAAAATGAGTATTAACATGCAAAAAAGAACCATGATTGTACTGTTCATAAAAATTAATAGGTAAAGGATAATAATATTAAATATAAAACTTAAAGCTATAAAACTTCTAGAAGAAAACTTAGGACCTAGAGCTAAGTGAAGACTTTTTAAAGAGAACACAAAAGCATGACCCATAAAAGAGTGAAATTATACTTCAACAAAATTTCAAAACTTCTCTTTCAAAAACACTTTTAGGAGAATGAAAAGACAAATTGTTAACTGAAAACATATTTGTAAAACACATACCTGATAAACAACTTGTATTCACAATTTCTAAAAAACTTGCAAACTAATAAGAAAGCAAACAACCCAATTAAAAAGTGGAACAAAGATATGAATAGTTATTTCACCAAAAAAGCAATATAAATGGAAAATAAACACATGAAAATATACTTGGTAACATCAGTTATTAGGGACATGAAAGACAAAACCACAAGGTTTCACTACCTACCTATTAGAAAGCCTAAAATTGAATATTATACATCCTGACAGCAACAAGCGCTATGAAGGAAGTTCATTCATCTATTGGGGTAGGGAAACAAATTGGTTCAGCCTCCTTGGAGAAAGTTTGTCAGCTCTCTAAAACGTGAAATATACCTTTACATGTGATCCAGCAGTCAGTCCTACCAGCAGGTAGGACTGAGAGAAAGGAAAACTTACCTTCACCCAAAACTGTGTACATAGATGTTTGCAGCAGCTTTATTCATAGTCATCAGAACTCTTGACCATTCCTTCTTCATGAGTCAAAAGATTTACTCTTATATTCCCCTCCAGCTACAATGAGTATTCACCTGAAAACAGGTAAGAAGGGCTCAGGCAGGGCTTCCTGTGCTTCCTGCAGCAGCAGCCACTTCCCTTCCCAGTTTCTACCTCTGAGGGCAGCTCTGTTCTTCCCATCCTCTTCCCTGCTCTTCTCTTTGTGTGAGACCCAGTGAAGGACTGTGGAAAAATGCTGGGGAGTGAGTGTGAGCTCTGTTCATGCTTACAGCTGCCAGGTATCTGTAATTTCATGTTTGCTCACACTTGGCCCTTATCGAGTGCTTTACAAATGTAGCTGCATTTGTTTATTTGTTGATCTTGTTTCATACAATACAGATAAACTTCCTTGATTACAGTTACCTGAATCAATTTCAATACTATCATGCAGACATCTCATTTATTTTGAAAATTTTTGAACTAGAGTAAGAATTTTTCTTGCATCAGATTTCCCTTTCTGATTGTCATTTTATTTTGCGTTTTGAAGAATATAAAAGTATACAAGAACACTTTTAAAATGAATGTTTCTTTGTTTAACTTGAAGTCCAAACACAATATTATGATCTTTCAGGAGGGAGGATAATTTAGCATAATTTGAAAAAATTAGTTAATAATTGTGTATTAATATTAATCTCAAAAGTAATGATTCCAATATCAGATTTTTTAGAAATATCAAAATAAAAACCCTATGGCCACTTCAGACCCATCGCACCCTGTTTGCTGTAGGACTCTTGCAGTAGCCACTTCTGGTGAGGTTGGTATATTGAGGCTTCCCTGTCCTCTGGCTTCATGTGGCTTTCTGACAACTATAGCTGTGACAGGAACAGCTCTTCTCCTCCAGACTCTTTCTTTCTTCTTGAGCTCTGGCGATTAAATTCAATCTCATCCCTCACCTTACATCTTCACTTTGTGCTCTTGCTCCCCAGAGAGTCTTGTCTCTTTAAGATTTTCCTTTCTACTATAGCATCTTAGTAGCTGTTTTTATCTTACTCTGTGGCCAAGTTTTATTGACCTATTTTTCTTTGTTGTTGCTTTGTATTCTTGACCCTACCTACCTCTTTCATTTCTACCCTTTCTTCTTAGATTCCATTCAGATTCTCTTTGTATCATTACTCCTCTTAGATAAGAAGTTTCATCCATGTTATCCATTT
Organism: Heterocephalus glaber; assembly: GCF_000247695.1. The sequence goes on along the minus strand of NW_004624730.1, from coordinate 14,050,718 downwards.
GCCAGAGTTTTGCATAAAGAAATTTCCTGGCTCTTTCCTCAGTGTGTCAGAACTTAGCTTGGAAGCAAGTTGAGCTGAGAGTTCTTTGTTTGCTCTTCACTTCTCCCCACCACCTGTGACTGTACTGCCAGGTTGCCACTTGAGTTTCTCCCTTTCAACCCACCGCACTGGCAAATTGTTTACTGCAAATAGAGCTTGCCTATGTGTTCCTTTCCCTACTTGCTGAGAATTTGGAACTAAAAGTTCAGGAAAGCCCTTCCACCACTCTTTATGTGCATCCTCAATGTTCCCAGCAAGCGCTGGCTATGTAGAGTGTGCCATCTACTCTGGAGAAAAGGGCCCTGGCACTTTTTCTGAGGCCATCAGCATTTTCTTTTGGTGTGTTTCAATATCTGCATTTGACTTTCACAGCTTAGGCATTGTGTTCCCATATATCATGATTTGAGAGTTTGCTTGTTATTCAATTTCACTGAAAATGAACTTTTTGGTTTCAATTTACTATTGCTTCTAGGTGACATCTTACATTTTCAAACCTAAATTTTTCTTTTCCTCCTCCTTCCTTGCTCCAAGATTTGTCTTCTAAATACAATTGTTCTATTTAATAAGTCAGTGTATGGGTTATTTTTTTCCACAAAGTCATTTTTAAAAAATAAACAACCTATTTGATGGGTATGTGGCTGGAAAGTTCATCACAGGAGCCCCAAACCATCCTATTGCAACTGCTCCATGCGCAGAAATTTCATTCTTATTGAAGCCCCTGTGGCTTAGTTTGTCATGGAAATGTTCTTGGATTGGATCAACCATGGATAATACCATGGCTAAGCAAAAGAAAAAAATTTAAGTGAGGAAAAATGACTAAATAAAGATTCAATAATGACTCTGTTATGAGTAGATATACAAATAATGGGTGCATATATGTTTTTAAGTAAGTAGGCATTAAACCAAACTAATCAGGTGGTCTCATGGAAATATTTTATAAGATAATGGAAGAGCCTGGTGTGGTACCAGGTACCAAGGAGACAAGGATGCTGCTGCTGTCCAGGTTGAAGTTTGCAGTGTGCCTTTCCTTCCACCTTTAGATCAACATGAACGTGCTCTGTTTCTCATAGCTGTCTGTCTTAGTCACTGCCTTAGCCACTCCACTGCCTGCAACCTCTTGGGTCTCTGTGCTCCAGCAATCTTGTTCACTTTCAGTTTCTCAAAGCAGTCAATCTCTTGTCCAGCTCAAGAGCTTTATTTATGCCTCCTGACATGCTTCCAACTATGTCTCATCAACTTCAGCTGCTATCTTAAATGCTTCCTCTTCCATGAGGCCTGCCTTCTGTGCTCCAAGGAACTTATATTTATTTTCCTTGTAACTTTGCCTTGCATATAACCTTGTTTGAAAATTTCCTAAAGCAAGGATCACATCTCAATTCTATTATATTATATTTTAATTAGTTTTAATCAATCTGTTCACTTTTAAACAATTTTTGAGGAAGCTCCAGATTCCAAAAAATATTCCTTTGAGTTATAAGTGGCATGGTTAAAATAAAAATGAAAGAGAAGTAAAAAAAACCCAACAGAATAAGTGAAAAATAATTGTATCCTGTGTTGTATAATTCCCGAAAGTGAGTTATTTACCTTTGTCTCCAGTCCAGCATCAACATACCTTGCAATAGCTGAACATTAATTTATATGAGTCTGAGTTGCCTATCTACAGAAGCTGTCAACTGACTCATAGCTAGGTGTTGTAAAATCCCTATTTGATTTAGTTATCTGAATTCTTCTTCTCCTTTGATTTCTTATGTAGAAGCTGCTCTTGAAACCAAATATAAGAAAACGATGGTTAAAGAGTAACCTGAAACAGCAGCCCAGGTGTGAAGCTCCACACAAAAGAGCTCACACCAGTGAGTTCAGGGGGCAGCAGAGTCTCCTGGCCTGTGTGGATAGGGGCTCCTGCTGGTCAGTATGGGATAACCTGTGTTCTCCAAGTTGTATCACCTTGCTTCTCACCTCTAACATAATGACTTTCTAGATTTCTTATCAGAACCCTAAGGGGAGTGATGCCACTGCCTTTTATCTGCCTTTTATCTGCCTTTTATCTCTTTTAACTATTTTGAAAGATTGAAAGTCTGTCTCTTGTCTGCCCTCATGCAGGCTTTGTCCACCCATTCTTTGCTGCTTCCTCCCCAGCAGGTGATCCAGCTGGAAAAGACAGCAAGGGTGCCACCTGCCCAGGTGTTGTCTCCTGTCAGAAGCTGAAACCATCTAATTTGACTCCTTGTCCACATGTAGCAGCTGACAGATAAGATGAAGTAAGACTTATAAGGGTTTCTTTTTTAAACACTACTTAAAATGATTCTGGATCCTGCCTTATGGGGCTCTTTGCAATTTAAATGGCCTGAATGGTGGAGGGCACAAATTCAGAGGCAGAAATGTTGGGCCAAAGTTAAATTGTTTGGCACGACAAGAGGTTGTGAGTAAATGAGATGAGAATGGAGAAATTCAGGAGTCAGAAATTACAAACAAGTAAAGGCAGATACTGAGAGTGTAGGGTAGGAGAAAGAGAGAAGAGAGGATCAGGCCCCTTCTCCAGACATCTCTCAGCAGAGAAATGTGGAATGGGGATTTTTCCAGAGAAATCCATTATGTTGTGTGACCATAATATTGACCACTAACCTGTGTCTCCCAGCCAGGATCTGTCCCACAAGGTAAAGAACTGGAGTCCCTAACCCAACACAACTTTCCTTTGAGGGAAATATTTTCCACTACTAATGTGGCCCACTGCCAAAAGATTGAATTTTTTTTGTTTCAAATAGAAACATGCAAGATAATTAACAATAATGACTATATTATTTTATACCATTAAAATAACATTGCTAATTTATGAATGGAACGTAAATTTTGTATATATATATATAAAACCTGGCAGGTTCATAACATTGTCATATTTCCAATGTTGTTTGTTCATTTAGCCAGTTATCCCAAATGTATTTGTTAGATTTAGTGCAAGTTTTTATTTGAAATAAAATTACAAGCTCAAATAAATACAACATCTCTCTATTTTTTCTAGTTTGTATAAAACACTATAACAAGCTTGGGAAACTGCTATAGTTTTCAAGATGGTATCATTCATGATTTCCAGCAGATGAGAAGAAAACTAACCTCTTTGAAATTTGGACTTCTTCGTGGGTGCCTGCAGTTTTGGAGCATACTGTAGAAAGTTTAGGTATACCGCAGAGATTCTTAGCACAGTTCAGGAACTCACAAGGCTCCTCCAAAGCAGAGTTCATTTCTTATCTCTGTTATAAGGGATATCCATGCCAGTTGTCCACAAAGATTTTGGAAGGAATTCAGGGGATGTTATTGGGGAAAGGAAGTTATTCTAAGAATGGCTTAGAGTTCATTCTCCATCATAATCAAGCAAACATCAAGCCCAGGTTCTATGAAACAGAAGATGGTGATCCATCCATCTTCCATGAGAAAGGGAGACTGAGAGAAATTCAAAGTCGTGAGAACATTAAGTTTCTATGATGTTCTGCCAGAGCCTAGAAGGTGGAAGCCAACATTTGTCTCACTTTTGTGTGGTAGGGTCTATGAAAAATTGCAACCCCATTACACATTATTAAAAAAGAATTATTATATTATATCTAGCATCATTAGAATAATAGAATGTGTGTGGGAAAATGTGATTGGGTCATCCAGAGAGGAAGTCAGGACTCTTTAGGCACAGGACTCTGTGAAAATAAAGACATACTGTTGCCTAGCCCCTGAGGAAAGGATGGTGTTTCACAATATTTAGATATATAGATTTGGGGTGGGGATAAGGTAGTAAAAGAGGAGTAACTGCATTTGAATATCTCACAAATTAATTAGATGTATTTTAAAAGACATGATAGATGAAACTGATTTTAACTAAATTTATCTATGTAAATTTGAAGGATGTGTTTGATATTCCCAGGAAGAAAAGGGAAATGATCAAAAAGGCAAGGATGGAACAGGTGTAATGAATTAGGGACTTGCATGAAGCTATCTGCTGAAGAAAGCAGGATTTATGTCAGAGCAAGAGAGCAGACACTCTTTAATGTGGAGTTAAACCCAGAAGGATGAACTGAAAGAGAAGAGAGATGGAAATGGTTGGAGCCAGAAAACTACACTGCGAAGCTAAATTGAGGACTAAGGTGATTAGAGATTGGACTTGAATCCTGGAATAGGATTGCAAAGTAAGGGGCACATGCAAGGAGCAGTTCAGAAAAGGAATAATGTGATTTTGTGACAACTTGGTCGTAGGGGCTGAATAGAAAGACTAAAGTGAAAGGTGTCTGCAAATCTTCTCAACTGGGAGACCAGAAGGGCCCTGGTACCCTTGAGTAAATAGTGAAGTTGGAAGGGATTTGATTTAAAAGAAAAGGAAGAAAAGGAGTAAGGCTGTGTTTTCGTTCCATTGAATCTGGTGTGACTGGTGACTATCCAAGTGGAAAGTACTAAGAGGCCTACAAAGCGGGATGCTCTGTGCAGGTGAGGGGTCAGGATAATAGCTGTAGTTCCGAAAGTCATCAACATCAGATCCATACAGATAAAAGTGGGTGAAATCTCAGGGTGAAAATAGACATAAGTTCTGACTATAAGAATTGGAAATTGGTGCTACAAGAGTTTTTTATGTAGTTATTTTGGGCAGCCAGTCCTACATTTCATTCAATTGATGATAACTGTAAGATTGGGGAAACATATTTTCTGTTTTTGTATAGGTTTTCCATTATTTCTCTAGTCAAATTTATCCATTACCATCCAGAGGCTATATTTGTTTTAGTGATGAACTTTCCTCTAGCACACATTAAAAAAGAGTCTTGTCTGGCTGCCTATTTTTTTAAATGACACAAATACAGCCATTCCGGCCCCCCCACACACACACACGCACCTTAATTTTCAATTCTGAGCTTTCTGACAATGAATTGCACTGTGGTAGAAGGGAGAGGAAGAAGGCAGTGGGTAGAGACAGATCTTTTTATAAAGACCAGCAATTCTCTATGCTTTTATTCCAGGCAAAGATTGTATTTAAGACCCAGGGGTCTCTGCTGCCTCAGATCCTTTTCAGGATGACTGGCTGTAGTACTGCAGATAGTTTGGGGTGTCTTTTCAAATTTGACAGTATTAAATATGCCCCAGTGAGCCACAAATCAGTGATTAATTGAAGAATAAATAATATCTCTAATAAGGGGCCACTTCTTTTAAATTGGACAGTGTGTTATATTAAACAGACAACAGACTTTCTCAAAAGCATAAAATGTGTCAGCCAGACATTTTTAATGAATATAACTTAAAATTTCTCTTTCTTTAGGAGAAACCCATTTCTGTACAATAGCACAAAACAGAAAGATCTGCTCAGTTCTGTTGGCTACTGTGTACTTTATTTACTCTCCAAGTGATGGGGAGAGTTAAGGTTCCTCTCAGATTTTTCAGGATCCAGGTTACAAAGAAAAAAAGGAATTTTAGAAACAAAGAAGAGAACTGTCAGGAGCTAAGCTTGAAAGCACAGCAGGACAGAGCCCCAGCATGACCCAGTACTGTTCCTACATGTGTTAGTGTTCCACACTGTGGCTTGTTCAACATTGATGCAGGAATTAGGTCTGCCCCATTTGCCTCTGTAGCCCTGGTACTCAGCACAGTGGCATCTGAAATACCTGGTAGGTGCTCAACAACTACCGACTGGATAGACTTATATGGTGTTGTGCTAAAGTGATATGATTATTTCTTAAGTATTCAGATTCGAGCTTTGGCTATTCTGATATACCCAAGATGTGATCTAGCCTTCATCATTATTAGTCTAGAAAACACAGCTGGCAAAGGGAAAAAACATTCAAATACAAAGGTGCACTCAGTTTTTCATGCATAGCGTACAATTTTCTAAGTTTTTGTATCTCTAAGAAACAATATTATGACATCTTGTCCAGATTTGTTTTAATTAATGGATTGATGAATTTCAGTGGTGGACAATGACAAGAAGGGTATGAATTTGGATAGAAAAGAACTTGATTCATTTAAAGGGCTGTAATTCATTTTAGAGACCTGGCTACCCATAAAAGTAAATTAATAGGTTAACTTCATACAAGTGTAAACTATGAACTACAATTAAAGATAGATGTAGACATGATGGAGACATCTTTTCTGGTAATATAATGAACTAAAAATTCCTTAAATCCCTCTAGTACAAAATACCTGAAAACGCAGAGAGAAGTTTACAGGGAGGGAAGAAGTAATAAAAAAGTAAAAGATTACATAAAAACATCATGCCCCAAATGTATGTAGCATACCTAAAGTATTTCAAACACATTAAGATGTGTATTAAAAGATGACCAAAAATTTTGTTAATGATGAATACCTCAGAAGTTAGGACTTGAAGTGATTTTTAAATCTATTTTCTTATACTTCAGTAGATTGCTCAAAATTTTGCATGATAAATATGTATTATTCATTTTATTAGAAACAAAATATTTCATTGAAAGAATTTAAATCCAAATGTGCTCATCAACTTGAAATAACTTATCAGAATATTTGTATTCCAGTGAGAAGGTAGAGACTCGGAGCTTCTGAACATAGAAAAATCTCAGAGGCAATAGGAGGAAGGACTTGAAACAGTTCCTGAGCCCAACAGACACACCTAGAACCAGATCTAGACTCAGAAAAAAAATTCTCAGCCAGTGGTCTTGGGATTGGGGTCAGTGTAAATGCTGTGATCAGGGAAAAGATTTTCTAAGTACCAGATTCGATTTCAGTCATTGCTTGGTTTCTGTGTTTTCAGCAGAAAAGCAAAACAAAAACCAGACTGTACTGGTCCTGATTCTGAGGCTGAAGACAAGAAATATTTGAAACAGAAGCATTTTTCAGTATACTTCTTTAGTCTTTAGATAAAATGTCATTCAAAAGAAGAAATTGGAAGATAGAGAATTTTGCCACCATTCAAGGGGGGAGGAGAGGTTTAAACTAGTTATCATCTTGTTCCAGAAGAAAATAACTGATTTCAGAATGTTTTTCCAATAAAATCAATGCCATCAGTAAGAAAAATGCGATCAGTTCCCCAGAGATTGTGTCAAAGAAAAGTTGTACTCTTACATTCTGTAAGAATTGTTGCATTGAGATGATTTTCAAAGAAATTCTCAAGAAAGGAAAATTACAGCATTCTGTCCTCAAGGTGATAAAGACCTGCATCCCCAGCCTGAACCCTAGCTTTGCAAGCAGGTGCTCAGAAAGCACAGTTTTTATCTCAAAACTATTTCACTTATCAGGTTGGGTTATACAAGTTTTTTATTCTTTCTGACTATTAGTTTTTTCATCTATAAAATGGGAAGCCTGATAATAGCATAGTGCAGAAAAGAATACCTAGAAGACTTATTTTATGTGTCAGTGGCATAATTCAAATGCAAAAGCATAATCATGAAAATGTTCATTTGAATGGGCAAAGCACACAAACACCATAACCAAAGGAGTTTGAATAAATGTGTTTTTCCCCCCTCTAAAGCTATAATTGGAAGCTGCTTAAGGTCACTAGGAAGGCTTATTAAAGTAAATAACAGCAAAGATGTCAAATGTGGAGTTAAATCCTGAAATAGGAATGTCAGAGATCAGCAAATCCAACGTGTTTGCTTTTCTAGTTGAAACAACTAAAGCTCCAGGTGGTGAAGTGAGCAGTTGTGATTGGATAGCTTTTCAGTGATAGTGTGGGCAATAAAATTCCCTTGACTCTCCACCTCGTGTTTTCCTACTCACAAGTGAGAAAAATCTCACTCTAGAAAAGACTCCCTCTTGCAAGATCTCAGCTTATAGAGGCTTTCTTGACTATTCCCCACCCCCTCTGTCCATGGAAATGATCTCCTCTCTCATCTCCTCTGTCCTGTACATAACTTCTAACATTGCACCTAAAAGACTGTGTTGCATTACTCTCTCATCTCTACTAGCCTGGTAGTTCTTTAAGGACAGGAGCCATGACCACCTCTTCCTTCCTCCCTCCCTCCCTCCCTTCGTTCCTTCCTTCCTTCCTTTTTCACTCTCAGACTTTCATTGGTACCCAGGATACATGAAGGAGGACCAGGAGAGGAAAGAAAAATTTAGAGCCCTCTGAATATGGGTTAGGGTATGGAACCATTTCAGAGCCCTCATCTGGGACATATAAAGCCAGGACAAGGCTCAGGTCCCCCCTGGATGTCACAGAGGAAGGGCAGTAGCTCTTTCAGTATTGTGGAGAATGTAATTATGATTTATAATTCACCTTTTTTGTATATCTTAGAAAGCCATATCTGCATCTTGACCAGGAAATCATGCTCATGCAGTCAGAAGCAATCTGATCCATCCTCTCCATATTGTCTCTCAACTCCTTCAGCTTACTCAGGATGTGTCCTTGAAGTTCTGATTATGTCAGTGACTGCCTGGGCTGGGTCTGGGTTTTTAAACACCTGTCAGATCTGAGTATTCTGGAACCACCAAGTGTGTGAACTGCAGCACAAGACTATTGATGTGCCAGAGGAGAGAGGAAAGTAGCAGCACTGGTAGATTATCCATCCTTACATCCCCAGTGTTTTTTTAGGAAATGGCATGTAGCTTTTAGCAAGTGTCTGTTGGTTGAATTGGAAGGATGGTACATATTTGGATGTGTGGATGTATGGATGATAAACTTCTGAGAAAACACTGCAAAGCGATTCTATAAACCGTTGCTCACTCACTTTAGGCCAGGCATGGTTACTTCTATTTACAAAAATCTAAATTGGGATTTTTGCCCTTTGAGTATGCAATATTTCCACTGTAGTGACTTAAGGTATTTTAAATTGAAGTAAAATTAGATAGGTAGGGGTATACTAAAGGCACATTACCCAATGTGGTCTTACTATTCTACTAAAAAAGCAGGTGCCATCTACACAGTTTTGGTTGCACTGAGAGAACCAAAAGTCTTAGCAGGCAAAATCAGAGCCTGCTCTAATTTTCTGCCTTTCATCTAGAAATATTTCCATTATTTACAGAACATGTGAATCTCTGTCCTAGTTTATCCTTATTTACTAATATGTTTCTATTCATTAATAAATTTTTTTAGTCAAGCCTTGGAAGACTCATTTGACCAGCTACTAGGCAATAGGGAAAAAATGAAAATCGTACCTAGCAACACATGAAGCTTTTTGTGCCTCGAAGAGGGGTTAGGAATAAACTCATGTTGCAGTTGAGAAAAGAAAAGCCTTTCTGACATCTTTTTATTTGAGATCCTAAAACATTTGGTTCTGGCACTAGTATCTACCAAAGAACAACTGTAAATTCCTAAAGTACTATTATCTACCTGAAATACTGAGTAAAATGTTTACTTTCTTCTACCTCCAAGCCCAGGGTCATTTCCTGGATGTAAGGATATAATATAATATAATATAATATCAGAGACTTCCAGGTGGAGATGAACCAGGTTGCTTTAGCCTATCATAACAAGAAACAGTCTAACATTTAAGAGTATCCAATGAAGTAGTTTGGATTTGTGAGATTTTAATAGCCTATGCTGCGGTAACAAGTTCTCAAAAATCCCATTGGCCCTAAAATGATAGATTGTTCTATAGTTAATGTTGCTGTTTCTATGTGAGTCAGCTGTAACTTCTTTACTCCAGGAGGAAGGCTAACACCCCTATCTTCATCATGCTTTATCCAGTACCAGTGGAACAAAAAGATGGGAGAATGATCTTAAAGCCTGATCTCTAAAGTGGCCTGTGTCTCTTCTCATATAATTGGCCAATGCAGGACCATGAGGCAAAGCCAAGTGTTATGGATTGACTTGTGTTCCCCACCCCAAAGATATATTCAAGTCCTAACAGCCAATACATCAGAATGTGACCTTCTTTATAAATAAGACCATTCCAAATATAGTAAAGATGATGTCAGGGCTGGGGATGTAGCTCAGCGGTACAGTGCCTGCCTGGCAAGCACAGGGTTCTGAGTTTGATCCCTGATACAAAAGAAAAGAAAGAAAACAACAACAACAGAATAAAACCATGATGTCGAAGTAAAGCAACACAAAGAATAGAAAAGACACAAAGACAGAGACAAATGGGGGAAAATGGTCATATGAAAACAATGCAGAGATTGAAAATTAAGCTACCACAACCAAGGAACACCTGGAGGTCCCAGAAACTGGAAGGGAACTCCATGCTTTGGAGAGATCAGGGCCCTATAGCCTCCAAAAACTGTGACTGTGAGAAAATAGATTTCTGTTGTTTTAAGCAATCTGGTTTGTGGTACTTAACTACGGCAACCCTAGGAAGCAGATATACCAGACACCAGAAAAGCATAGGGTGGGCCAGGGAAGGACAAAATGGAAGAATGCAGTAAGGGGCATCAAATATTTGGATAAAAATGCAACTATGGTGGAAGCCCTGTGTGGCTTCCAGCAGAACCTACATGATCACTTATCTGAAAGGTTCTATTGTTCAGTAGGATGACTATTGTTGACAACAATTTATTGTATGTTTCAAAATAACTAGAAGCATTTCAAATGTTTCTAACATGAAGAAATGATAAATATTTGAAATGATAGATATGCTAATTATCTGCATCATATCACAATATCACATGGTACACCCATAAATGTGTACAATTCATATGTCAATTTAAAACAATTATTTTTTCAAAAGGAAAAAATAAATGTTATCTGCCAAGAAAAGGATTCTGCATTAGAAGGGAACAGTACTTCTTTACCAAGGCTCTGCATTAGAATCTCCTGGGAAGCTTTGAAAATATCCACATTTCAGATCCATATACAAAAATCTCTCACCTTCTGAGACATTTAGTCATCAGATTTTCGGGTGGTTCTGTAAGAAACTCTCCAGGTTCAAGTGTCTGATGCATAGGTCTGGTTCAGAGCTCCAGCGTGGAAAGTCAGCTTCCTCTCCAGAGTCCCTCCCAATTGCAGACTTCTAGTAGAGGCTCTGGGTGAGCACCGAGATCAGATGCCTTCTTGATGGGCTTGCTCTTTAGCTTTGCTTCAAACACAGTGAGGAATATCAAGAACTTCCAGTTCCTCACTCAAACTGCAAAGCTGTACCCTTCTTTTTCAAACATTTAAGTCCCAACTTCTAATCAGAATTTCTAGGATACAGAGCATTGGCTTGGGCCCCAAAAGCTGGAAGGTGAATAAAAAGACAATTCCACGAGTTGTTGTTGACTCTTCCAGGTGAAGCAAGGGGGAGGATATATACAACTCTTAATTCTCTATAGTCAGACTAGTTTTGAGAGTTATTGCTATCAAAATATGTTTGTTATGAGTGCATATTTGTGCCCCCATTCATATGTTAAAATCCTAACCCTGAATAACAGCACAGTACTAGCAGGTGGGGCCTATGGGAGATAATTAGGTTTAGATGTGATCAGGACAGTGGGGTCCCCCTTAATAAGATTAGTGTTTTTATAAGAGAAAGAGACCAGAACTTACTCTGTCCACTTAAGGACTGAGAGAAAAGGGAATGGGAACTCTGCAGATACCAGGTCAGGTGCCTTGGTCTAGGACTCTCCAGCTCCAGGAATTATGAGAAATAACTATTTATGTCACCTTAGTCTGTGATATTTTTGTTATAGCAGGTCAAACTAATGCAGCACTGGTTCATGATGATTTTGTTAGATTTAGTGATTATTTGAACACAGTAAAGTCTCTTTTTTCAAGGGGGTGTTCATATAAATGAGAGTCACCAGAGTCATTCTAATGCTACAAAGATAAAATTAGGGACTATGGTTTGGAATCAACAGTAGAAAGTAACATGTCAAGTTTGCCTCTACTGTGAAGTGAATGAGACTTAAGTCCTTTCTCAGCAAGTCATGCATAACTTTACTTAATCAGATCCTCTGTCCCTCCCAAACTCTGAGAGAGAGAGAGAGAGTTCTCATTGCCTTTCTGAGTTAGGCCAGGCATCTAAGGTCATTAGCCAAATCTGATGTCATTAGCCACATGTTAGGAGAGTTAGAATCAGCCAACTGGTGCTGAAAGAAACCAGTCCTATTTCTCATTTCCACCCTTATTCTCACCCTTGACTACATATGCTCCTACTCGCCCAGACTTTTCCACTGTAATGACTTTCTGGGAGATTTCACCATTTGGAATCTTCATAACCTACTCGACAAGGCTTACAATTCCTTATCCCAGCCCCTACTGTCCATCCATAAATAACTGTAACCCCAAACATAAATCTACAGTAGAGGCAAGACAGTAGCACCTAGAAGGAATGTAAGTAAAATTTGCATACTTTTAAAAATGGAAAACGTTTGAGGAGTAGAAGCAACTTTTCTGTTTCTTTTAAGGAAAAGTGGATATATGTAAATAATAATAAAATTGTGAATTTGGAAGTTTCAAAATAAAGAAGTACTGATAAATGCTTTTTCTTTTCTGTGAACTAAGAGACCAAATCGTCTTCTGAGAGTGAGGGAAACAATAGTAGATTGGAGGTTCAGTGAAGGAAGAGTGATGATATTTTCTTAAAAAGTCTTTGGAGCCTGGAGTGGGGGCATATACCTGTAATCCAAGCACTCAAGAGCCTGAGACAGGAGGATCCCCAAGAGTTCGAGGCCACTCTGGGCCACATAGTGAGTTCAAGGCCAGCCTGAATTAAATAGTGGGTCCCTATCTCAATCACCCCCAAAGTCTTTAAAGAACATGAAAAAGTAAGTGGTCAGAGAACTATTATATAATTGCCAGCAGAGTGGAGGTCCATTTCAGTGGTAGCAGTCTGCTCTATTAAGGGACTTTCTCTAGCAGGTGAAAAGTCTTTGCTGGTAAGGCCTTTGACTGACTGAAAAAGGTCCACCTTTGGAGGGTTATCTGCTTTACTTCTAGTCTACAGATTTGAATGTTAATCATATTTTTAAAATACTTTCGCAGCAACATCTAGTCGAGACTGGTGTTTGGCCTAATTACTGGACACCATAACCTATCCAAGTTGACACATAATTATTAATCATCACAAATGGCAATGGAAGGAGAGGAAATTGTGTTAGACACTCAATGCTTAAATTGGACAAATTTGGTAATGCAGTTCTTGAAATGAATGTGGATATGGATAACAGTGATGACATGACAAATGTCTTTGGAGATGTGAATGTAAAGCAACTGAGGCTCATCACTTAGACAATGAAATCATCTAAGATTCTGTCAGAAGAGACAGAAGGGAAGAACGTGAGCCATTATCTAAATTTTTTATTGAATGACGGGTAATGATCAGGAAGAAGAAAGATGATCAAGAAAGGGGAGAGAGGGTGCTGTAATCAAATGACGTGAATCTCAATGGAGACAATTCTAACTCTCAGCTCTGCCTTTGGCTGACATTGAGTAAATCACTAAATATCTTGTGCCTGCTTCTCTATTTCTCAAGAAGAAATTCCAGTCCTACTTTTATATTCAAGGACTGGTGTAGGACTTAAGTATAATGGAAAAGCAATTTGAGAAAGTAGCATAACCTGTTAGAAGATAGTTTCTTGATAATAATAGTTATCAAGCACTGCACTATGTGTCCAAACAAATGTAAGGAGTTGTGGTAGCCAGCCTCTGCTTGGCTTCCAGATGATCCTTCCAACTGGTATTCACACCCTTGTGTAAGATTCCTGCATTTAATAGGGTTCTCTTGCATAACAAATAGAATCAGACAGAAATGATGATGTGTTCACTCTATCACTGTGAAAAACACCTAAAAAGTCAACTGCCAAAAGGAAAGGTTTATTTTAATTTATAGTTTCAGAGGTTTCAGTACATGGTCAACTGGCTCCATTGTTTCTAGGCTGGGGTAAGGCAATACTTCCTTGCAGAAGGGCATGGCACATGCCCTCAGAAAGCTCCTCATGGTGGTCAGAAGCAGAGAGCAAGAAGGTGAGGAAAGAATCAGGCACAAGATATACACTTCCAGGTCACAGGCCTAGATGGGCTTCACCTCTTAGTTTCTATCACCTCCCAATCATGCACTAGATTGTGAACCCATCAATAGATTAATTCATTGATGATATCAGAGCTCTCAGGATCCAATCACATTCCCAAACCACCACTTCTGAACATTTCCTCACTGGGGGCCAAGCCTTCAACACATGAGCCTGTTGGGGGACATTTTATGTCCAAACCATAACAGGTGACATACAACTTTCAATACTTGGTCATAAAAAGATTGTGGCTTCTTCCTATGTCTTGGATCACTTTGGTACGTGGTCAGTTGTCATGTCATGCAAACATTCAAACAGTTCTATGGAGGGGCCTATGCACAAGAAACTGAGACCTCCTGCCAACACCATGTGAATAGACCATATTAGAAGTGAATCTTCTAGTCCCAGTTAAGCTTTCAGATGACTACCACCTCAGCTAGTATCTTAGCTGTAAAACAAGAGATCAAGGGCCAAGAACAACTCCCCAACCTGCTTTAAATTTCTAACCCACAGAAATTATTGGTGTAAAACATACTTGCTTGAAATTACTAAGCTCTCGGGTAATTTATGATGTGATAATAAATAAATAAATGAGAGAAAGAAAGATATTTGTTGAACTTGAACTTCTTTATTGATACTTTCTACCTCTGTACATAAATGAAAGTAGATATTTAAAACTGCATACTGGAAGAAATCAGGAGGCATTTCTTTCTGCTGTAAAAGAAGAAAGCGGGTGAGTCTTTTTTTTGTGCTTTAGACTGGCATGTTAGGTATAAAATGAAGGATTGCCCTGATGCTACCCAGGTACCAACTCTGTGAGAAACCTCTTGAATGAGATACTTGGCTCACAAAACACACATGACTTACCATGATGCCCAATGAAAGTTAAATAGTTTGATTCCATTGACTGAGTTTTCATAAAACTATTTTTTTTGGAGAGAAACCATACTAAAGCAAGGCCAATAAATGTACCCAGTGCAGGCATTGGGTGCAGAGGCAGGAAACAGCCAAAAGGAACTGGAGAGAATGTGGTAGATTAAATTTTTATAAAGAAATTTCTCATAACATATACTAAAAGTGTGCTGCACACAGTTCTGCTATAGTGATATACTTGGTTATACATTTATGTTTCTGTTCCTTCTAGACTTATTTCACTTTATAAATAATATTACATTTTGCTAAATTAAATTTTTGAAGCTTCTTCTATGACTATGTCTCTCCAATAACTAAATGATTTAAAATTGAAAAAGTATATGGTAGAATAAGTTATTAGTATTTTAGATACCTATAATAGTCAGTGAATTTTCAACTATGATTAAATCCATCAACTTCTCTCATTTGCCCATTTTAAAAAGTAGGAGATGAAACCATATTAAGTTAATTAAATTCATTTGATGTTTATTTTATCCTCTGATCTAGGTTTCCATACTGTCTGAATCATTTTAACTTTTTGGTGGGACACCATGGTACTGCAACTGACCTGGTAAGGGTAACAATGAAACTAGTTGGCATTCCCAAGATAGAACCAGACCTTCATCATTCCACATTACATTTTCTCATTCAGAGGTTACTCTTGTTCCAAATCATTTTTTTCTCCCCATCTTGACACAAAACATGTCCACATCACTAATCTACAGTTTATCCCAAACTTAGGGAAAATGAATTTTCTATCTCCCTTGTTTTGGGGATTGTATAAGTATTTTTTTTTAAATATTGCTATTAACTAATTATATTTAGCACATCTTAAGTGCCTGTAGACCCCTAGTCACTTGCTTTACCTCAGTTGCTGCTCCTTCCTACCAACCCCATTCAAACCCCCATATTTCCTGCTGCCTGGAGCCAACCAGTTGCTTGTCTGTGACTCCTGGGCTCTCTCACTTATCAGCTGCTATACAGCCAGGCTAACCAGGTGCATGTCTGTTCTCTCTTCCCCCTCTTCACTTAAGGACTTTAATGAAATGCCATAGCATAGGCCTGGGAGCTGGACAAGGGAGTCAGTCTTACAACTAGGAAGTCAGGGGTGAGGGGATGAGTATGTAATGATTATCTACTGTACTAACTTTCTCATCACTGAGATACAATACCACACTTTAAAGGAGGAAAGATTAAATTTATTTCAAAGTTTCAAGAGATTCAGTACATGGTCAGCAAGCTCCAAGGCAGAAACTTCATGGTAGAAGGGTGTGGCAGAACAAAGATGCTTAAATCATCATGGCCAGAAAGCTCAGCAAG
This sequence comes from Heterocephalus glaber, assembly GCF_000247695.1. The sequence goes on along the minus strand of NW_004624730.1, from coordinate 14,034,593 downwards.
AAAATAGTTCTGGAAAGAAAGGGGCAAGGGACCATATACAGTTCCCAAGGCCACATCTGCGTTACCTACTCACATACACACAGACACATGCTTTACTAATCTGCTAGGCTTTTCTTAGCCCCGTGAAGTTGACATATCATAATTAATGGTCATATCTACCAAACAGGTGGTGACAGGAAGACTACCAATAAAATTTTTCTCATCTCTCCCTTCCATGGATGAGATCAAGTATGACTTTTGGTCACGCAGACACCCATGTGAGATCACCTGCTTTGTGTCTTCCCTGCTTCTGTGAGCCAGTGACTAGAGAAGTTGTGGACCATTTTATAGTGCTCCACCTTGTTCCCTGCCCCACTTCCCTTTATACTCTCTATCATAGGATTTTTACTGCCCAAATAAAGACTCAGTTCTTAATCTTTTCCTCAGCCTTTGTTTCCTAAGAAACTTGGGTTAAAACATGAAGTAGCTTTTCCAGTTTTTAAAATAATAGTAACACGTTTATAATTTTTCTCTATTTTCTGCTCAGAATTCACGTGTATACTTTGGGAATCTGCCTGCCTATATGAATCTATATCCAACTTTCCCAGGTGCCTGTAAAAACTATACGTAGAAGATATAATTTCTCTCCTATAGTTAAAGGTAAGTGATCTGCACTGCCCTCCTTGCTGGTACTTCAATATTTCAGGCACAAATCCTGCCTTTGTATTTGCTATGCCTTTTGCTTGAACTACGGTTGACTTAGGTATCCACATTTCTTCATCTCCTTCAAGTCTGCTCAGTAAGTCTTTCCCTGATCTGATTAACGCTGTAGTTCCTCCCCTCCTCTACTAACTCCCTATCTTCTCTCCTGCTTTATTTTTCTGTATTACTTCATCACCTTCTCTAACATAGAATCTAACCTAGAATCTGGGCAACACAATGAAGGCAGGAATTTTCTCTCTATTTTCTTTACTGCTATGAAAAAGATTCATTATGTGCCCACATTACTTGGCAAATAAAAGTGTTTTTTTAATAAATGAATCAACTGACCAATTCCTTAATAGCAATATGAATGTTAATAATTTTAATTCAAATAATTATTTTAATACTAATAGATCATAAGTTTTTAGTGTGTCACTGTTAACTTCTTTCAATTTTGTGAAAAAGCAGGATAACTATGTTTAGAAGAATTGAGTTGGATTTTTTATGGTGATTGAATATGTAAATGTAGTGAAAATAATCAGTTCACAGGAAAAACTAAACCTTTATCATAGGTACTGAAAATCTCCTATGTATTCACCCTGAGCAAAATCTGGGAAGATATAAGCTACTGTAAAATATAGTAGTCCTCTTCTCAAGGCTTATCATCTTGCTTAAGACATTGTTATCATTTGAAATAATTAGAAAACTTTAAAGTGCTCAATCATGTGCAGATTGATTTTAACTACGTCAGCTGTTCAGGAACAAGAGAGAAAGCAGATCTCAGACTCCAGCTCTTCCACTCAGGTGACTTTGAGCAACTGGCTTAACCTTTCCCCAGTTCTAGTCTTTGCCCTGGAAGTTGAAATAATCTCTTAGGGATTAGTGAAAGGATTAAATAATACAATGCAAGTAAATTGCCTTGTACTTTAGAATTGCTCAATAATTATTAATGATTATAATATTTTGTTATGATAATTTTAATCAACTATGTAAGGATACTTCCATAGGGAAGGTGGGACTTAAAGAGTAAATAATATTTGAAGCAAGAGGAGAAATTAGAGGTAGGTGAAATGAGGGAAAAACAAGCCCAGAACATGGAGAGACCTGATGCACAGGGTAGACTAAGGGAGCACACCCCGAGGAGATGGAGTGGGAGAGAAAGTGAGGAGGGCAAGATGAATGGCCAGATTATGTCTGGGAAGCTTGACTTTAAAAATACTCTCATCACTGTGATTTGAAGATTGAAGAAGTGGTGACAAATGCTGAGAGAAGACAGGTAGAATAAAAGGAAGAGAAAGGACAGAGGAAAAAAGTTGAGAAGCAAAAGTAAAGCCTGGCCATTGGACATAAATAGCCTTCCCATGTGTAATATTCTCTTAGAATTTATTTAAAGCATTAAGATGAGAAGACAGTTCATAGCACTGGATTAATTCCCTTTTCTCTCTCTCCCTTTCTCTTGCCCTTTTATTAAGAAAATAAAAGCGACTTTGAAATATTAAGAGATAGTGGGATTAGAACCTTCTCTTGCCAGCCCTAGTCTTTCCTCCCTATTAATTTCCACTTGATTAGAATTCTTTTTGAAGTATTTAAATATGGACAATGGAATATAGAAGGGTGAGTTATTGAATATCAGTTAGACAGTATTAATACAATCATGGCTCCCATTTTTTATATAGACACTTCATCTATATGTATAGTTTCCATTAGGAATAAAGTAGACACTCCCTCTCTCCTACTTCAAGTAATTATGATTTTTAAAAACTATAATGAAACTCTTAAAAGTTAATAGCCAATCTGCAAATCCTCAGCTTAAAATTTTTAATTTAAAAAATAAGTTTTAGAACTCTAGAATAGTGAGAGATTTTTTCTCCCCTCACTTGCCTTTAGAAAAAAAGGCATGAGAGACTTCTCTACACTAAACTCTTGAATTGGTGAGGGCTTTTAGCACATGCACACTTTTGAAAAGAGGCATAGCTCTTGGGATGGAAGGTGGAATTCTGAGAGACCCTCTTTACTTCAGAGCTGTGTGGAGAGGGGTGACACTGGCATTCAAAAATTCTCCAGAAACATACAGAAAATGCCTCCATGGGAAAATCTCCTAACTCTTTAATAACACAGGCATCACCATTGTCTAGTCTTTACATAGGCTTGATCTAAATACACTTGAGAAATAAAACAATGGTCTCAGAGTTTATTTGATGCATGGAGTTGGGACTTTCTGAAATGCTTATTATGAAATCTCTGGGATTTGCTTACACTAAAGATCTATGGCTCTTTAAAAATAAATTCTTTGATAAATAGAAATTCAAAAATATTTTTGAAAACCTAAAAATATTGTTGAATTTACAACCCTTATCTTTTCACACCAGTACTAACTACTTGAGGACCCAGATGTTTAATTTATCTACAAGTAAGAAATTCTTTTTGAATCTTTCCACTTAAACACAAATTGTGCTAATAAATTCTCTTATTTAAACATGTATCTTTCCTTGGCACATATGAAAACTGAGTCCTTACCACCAACGTAGGAAAGGATGTAGACATAGGGCTTATGTTAGAAAAGCTCAGATTTCTTAGGAATGCTGAAATAGTGAGAAAGTATAAACCAAAGTATGAGATGAGGAACCAGGAATTAAAAATAGATACAAAATGAGGAATTCAGCAAAAACTTGTCCTACTAATTAGGAGAAGTCCAGTTGAGAAAGTGAAAGGCTTTACTGCTATTCCTCTCTTAGTGTTGAGAAGAATAAATTCTAAGTAGTTTATGAATCTGCCACCTTGTAAATTGTGCTGCATCATAAAGTTAGTCCTGTAACTACATAATAATATGAATAAAGAGTTCCAAAGCAACAAGGAGAAGTAGGTGTGATCTAGTGGCCAGAATAGGGGCTGATCCTTCACCACAACCTACAGCCCCTAATTCAAACTTGTTCTTCAGCAAATTATTTTAACTACAACACCTTGAATCATATATAAGTCTGCATATCTGAAACTTACAGTGTCCTATGGAGTGGTGCTCTGGACCTGCTTTGATGAATGTGTGAGTCCCATGGTCCCTTGATGTCCAGGGTGATGTCCTCAGCAACTGTCACACTGTACAGACTATCAATCCAGTATATATTTTTTGATGCAAATAAAGGGACCAAAATCATATGAACATATTTTATATATTTGTTGTCCATGCTTTCCAAATAACAAAACCTATCATGTACTGAAACATAGTCAGACAATGGGCAATAATACTAGACAACACCTTAAATTAGAATCTCCTTGAAAATTTCAACCTTATACTTACCTTTTGGTTGGATGTCAAGTGGACCTCTTCACACAAAATGAGCAAAACAATGTCTCGGGACCTTCCTCATTTCACTGGATTAGTTGTCAACATTCTCACCCTCTCTGGGAAGGTACTAGGCAGGGTTGACTTTATGAATGTACAACCCACACTATGACACAAGGCCCCATGTTTATAAGGGCTCCATGCATCATTGCCCCAGACTCCTGAATGTAGGCCATAGAAATTCTATTCTCAGGCTCTCTTCTAGTATTTTCTCTTTAAGTGGGATCATACATGACAGAATAGCATCCACTGTAGTAATGCCTAAGATTCTTAACTTAGAATCATGTTGCTCTTTTCAATGACTAGAAATCTCTAATCCTAGATGCCTGCTTGGCCATTACCTACTGTCCACCCTGGAAATAAATGTTTGAAAGTTCTGCTGGATCTTTTTACAACCTAGATGATGGCTGTGCAATTTCCATCTACTCAACTCTAGAACTTGTATTGTGGCAGGTATGCATGGTTGTCCTCCTGGGTATACCCAGACTCCTGGGAATGGCTACCAGCACCCTGAGAATGATAGCCTAAAACACCTTAGACTGCATATATCCAAGTCTTCAGATGAAATGAGGAAATAGAAGTCTTGGGACAGAAAGGATGTGTCCAAGGTTGACACTAAGTGTTATACAGGCAAGGAGGGCCGCGATTGAGTTTCCTGACTCCTAGATCTCTCTGGTTTCTTAAGCCTTCTCTTTACCTACCTTGGAGTCTTATGTATGGAGCTGGTCTGATATCATCCATTGCTAATGAGGAGCAGGTCAGATACCTTTAGTACTGGAGTAACTTCGGATTTAACATCTGGGCCAGTATTTGTAGGAATTCAGAATAAGACCCAGCCTCTGCTGGAATCAGAGTCATGTGCCTTGTACCTTCTTCTTCCAATGCAATAGGCTTCACTAAAGTCATGTGAACCTTGGGGAAGTACTGGAGGAAAATGGCCTCTTTCCAGAAGCCCATGATTAGGAACATTATTATTATTATTATTATTATTATTATTATTTAGTCATTATTACCCAGTCCTCCCTTCTTTCTCTCTTCCCTCCATCCCTCAATACCCCTCTCTCTCTCCCTCTCTCCTTCTCTTCCTCTTCTGTCCCTCTTAAGGACTGGGAATTGAATCCAGGGCCTTGCACATACTAGGCAAGTACTCTACCACTGAATTACATGCCCAGCCCCAATTTTGCCTCTGAAGATGATCCAGCCAACCCACACTGTCACCTTTTCCCTGATACTGTGGATTCCATCAGCACCTGGCATTTGTACCACACAGCCCAGAACTTGACTATTATACCCTTTCTGTGTTATTAATCCATTACTGACCCACTTGTGTTAATTTTGGCTCAAGTTTATGTTCTTGGAGGTCAACAACCAGTTTCTACACCTCTTCTGTATCTGAGTAGGCATGTTTCTCAATTTGATTCATCATATAAATAACTTCAAATTAATGGGCAAGAGAAACATATGAGTGAAAAATGGTTTAGGTTGACTAAGCTGTCCCTCATGGTCAGCCCCAGATCTTAAATATTTCACTGTCTCTACTCTCCTGGTTCTGTCTTTACCAAGCAGGAAATTAGGTACCTGACAGAAATGCAAACAAATAAAATTCCTCCTGTATTCCTGTTCATGTTTCTGAATTCTTTTAATATAACTTGTATTTGGACTGAATTAGTATCCTTTGTCTTTTACAATGTGTTTTCACACAATTTCAACAAGTTAGTATTCATTTCTGAATCTGGATAACCCTAAGAAATTTTCATTCATTGAATCCTAGCAGGAGAGACAGAGACAGAGATAGACAGAGACAGACAGAGAAAGAGAGAGAGGGAGGGAGGGAGAGGGGGAGAGAGAGAGAGAGAGAGAGAGAGAGAGAGAGAGAGAGAGAGAGAGAGAGAGATCACAGAGAAGAATGAAAAGAGAAAAAGAAAGTGTCATAAAAGATAAAAGAATGACTTTTTTTGGTTATGTAAAGGATTTTAAAGTCAGAGTGTGACGGAGGAGGATTGAAAATTATACACACACAACCAGAGAAAGAAAGGGGAAAAATACAAACATTCCATTTCTAGTTTTCTCAATACATAACAGAAGGGGGAGGAGAAATCTAAATGAGTAAAGCAGAGTTATTCTCAAAACCTCTCATAGTATAAAATCAGTTGGTGAGGAGTCTTACTAGCTTGGAGCTAGGAAAAAATCATTTCTGAAGAGCATGTTTAGAGACTGTTTTTTTAGTGCAATAAAAATGGAAAAGAATGTGAGGTGGGGAAAGGGGAGGCCCTTCTGCAACAGCAGCTGCTTCTGTCTTCAGGCTCTGGGCAAAGATTCTTCTTCCCATCCTTTCAGCAACCCATTATCGGGCCTCTCTCCTTCGCATTATTCTCCAGCAACCTTATCAGACACAAGCATCGCCTCAGATGCTGCGACTGGAGTCTTGTAATTGTCCCCGGTTAGAGCTCAATAGCACCTTGAACCATCAGAGCAATCTAAGCTTTTAAGAAAAGGTCTCCACAAGGAGAATGGGTAAGAGAATTTGCCTGTGGCTATGTGAGTTCTTTAATAGCTAACTCTCCTCTGCCAGCCCTCACTGCAGAGCCTGTGGAGAGATGAGAAGTCTCTCTATTTATCACTCGCTCTTCTGAGTGCCTGTTAGGCAATGATCATATTATTTATTACCAGGTGCTACTGTTGGGGGTGGGGTGGGAAGTGATTTCTTTAATGGGCCTTTCATGGACATAGGAACTTGGGAGATTAGAGTGGGGAAAGAGGAAGAAAATGTGAAGACACTGGAGCACTGGAAGGAGATTGCTGGCACTGTTTGAAGGTAATACATAACAGTCTGCAGAGAAAAAATATAATTTATAGCAAGTGTACATGTACATGATTAATTATGTTAACTGAGGGACAAAAAGAGAGGAGAAATGTGTTCATCATATGGGTGTGTGTGTGGGTGTGTGTGTGTGTGTGTGTGTGTACAATTAGGTCATCTAGCACTTGCAGAAAGTTTGAAGGTTTTTAATTTTAGTACTCTCACCCCTTAGCTTCCCACCCCCACAGGCAGAACTTTTCTTGCAAAAGAAGTAGATTCAGAGACAGAAAACAACATTTTCAAAAGCAAGAAGTGCCAGATCTGGAGATATGGTCACCGGGCCCTCAGAAAAGCTCTCTCCAGACATGAAGTTATTCGTTTAAATAAATCAAGATTTTCTTCCCTAAATGAGAACACTACAAGAGATTGGCTATGTAATACAGACTTTGAAGTATTAGAAAGAAAGATTTTTGTAAAAATTCTTTCACCATTCTAGGGTCACATTGTAAATCAGGAGGTGTCCCAAGAAGAGAGGGACCATACATCAGGTTCCATAGGAGCTCAGGTGGGTAGTGCCTGGATTAGCTGCTCTCTCTGGGCACATGAAGAGACAGGCAGGCAGGTGGTGAGTTAACAAGGAAGCTGCTGTGGCAGGTGTCTGCTCCTGCTTGCTCTACACTGTTTACTGGGTTGTCCAGACACTGTTTTCTCCAAATGCCTGCCAGCTGGAGAGGACAACTGAGTCCAGGAACTCCTGACTAAAAATCATGTCATCCATCCTGAGAACGACATGCAGCAGACCTTTTAAATCGAAAGTGACTGTTCCTCTATCCATTCAACTTTCTACTCCTGCTGTAAGTTGCCTAGCTGATAGATTTGTGCATTAAGTAGGATTAAGTTCACTGCAAAGTACAGATGCCAACTATAGCAACTTAAACAAGATAGAGATTTATTCTGTTACATGAAGTATGGAGGTTGATATCTAGTTACTGATTTTCTGCAATCCTCAGAGCATAGTTTCTAGCCTCAGGGCTGCCTTATGGTTACATAATGACTATTATAGCTCTGGCAATCACATCAGAGTTGTGGAAAGAAAGCAAGAAGAAAGAAAAGGAAGAGAAGGAAAAGGATAAGGGATAACAAAAGACCTGTAAAATAGTATATTCCCAGTGAGTGAGTCCCCCCTTTAAGAAGGCACTTTCCTAGAAGGACATTGCTCAACAATTTCCAGTGCTCAGGAAAACTTTCTCCAATCAATTTCAGCCTAAACCTCATCTACCAGAATGGCATATGGACACTTTAATTCACTAAGGAAAGTCTGAAATGCGTTTTGTTTTGTTCTTAATCTGGATATAGTACCAATCCCCAATGAATCAGGGTTTGTTTTTAAGGAAGGCAGAGTGAGTGGATATTACATAACAACTAGCCATTGACCATGAGACAGAGATCTTGCCCTTATGAGCAAGGCTAGGACCATGAAGACTGAAAACTAAAGGCTCCTGCCTAGTCTAAGAGGATATATACTCTCCGAAAACACTCAAAGCTGTCTCTGACTACTCGAAGCCTCAGGTACCTGGAGAAAGAGTTCCCCAGGGCAAGGCCAGAGTTCTATGACAAGAACAAAACCTCCTCAAATCCCTGTGAGTCCTTGTTGCACTTACTTCTGTCTAGTAGGGTCTCCATCTTGCCATGTGTGGGACCATTGTCTGTAACAAATGTAACTTACCTAATCTTGCCTAGACCCATTGGTGCCTTATTATTGTGGCACTGACCATTTGGTCACCAAAGGACAATTTCTCCCAAAAGAAGTGATGCTTCAAAGTGTACACTTGGCTGATTACCCTCTCAATTCTTTTAATGGCTTCCAGCTAAGGCTCAGGTCTGTCTTTGCAGGCTCCAAGCAGTCTCTGAGATTTTTTTGTCTTGTGGGTCTTGCTACTGTTTACATTTCATCCTGGAACCCAGTTTTTAGAACTGCAGCTCTAAGCTTATCTTTTTGGGTCTAAACCTTCATCAGGGTTGCAGTCTTCCATGGTTCTGTATCTGCGCTCTCTTTACAAAGTCTGCCTGCATCAAACCAGTCATACCCACTCCCTGAAGTGAAGTCTTCTTCACATCAGATGCTGAATTCCACATTCAGTCTTTCTTTTGATCTGCAGATTCAATTCTATACCTTTCCAAAGATCCTACTTAGAACTCTTTGAGTTCTAAGGTCTGTCCTGTCATGGGTGTCCACTACTGCCTTCCCTAATGCCATACTCTCTGATCAGATGCTTTTATATTACTTACAGGGGGATGCTTTCTTGCCTATCTATCCCTGTGATAGGTCTAAGTTTCTCTGGAATATAGTCCAATCCCAGCCCCTGCCTGCTGACTCACTTCTAATGGTGAATCAGCCTCTAAAGACTGGAAGCTTGATGAATACTAAGATATGACAGTAGCTGCATCCACTTACAGCCAGCTGTACATATGCTGGTACCCAAACTGTCTCTAAAGTCTCATTAATTAAGGACTCTTGCCTCCAAATTTTAACATATAGATGATCCTACAGCTCACAAATGCTTCACAGTCAATCTTTCTTGAAACAGTTCCAATTATCCTATACAATAGTGGAGCTTAGATCTTTTTCTTCACTTTCAGAGGAGGAAAGATATTCAGGGACAGAGATTTTCCAGAGTTTAGAGATCATCACAATAATGTGATAATAATAATATTTTAATAATATCACAGACACTGGCCTAAGGGAAGGCAAGGCAAACCCCAGGGCTGGTGTTACTGTGAACAATTCCTTTGTGTATTATAATTTTAAAAGCTCTTTCCCATATATTGCCCTCACAATAGCCCCTGTGAAAAACTGGAGTAGTTTATATTATTATCACTTTACAGACAAGTTACCTGAATTCCAAGAAGAGTGAAGAGATCTGTTTAATATCATGTGGCTGATAAATGGTATGGTCAGAACTCCAGTGTAGACTTTGGCCTCCAAATCCATAGTGCCTTTCACTTCTGGGGGACAGAGGTAGACTCTCAGAAGCCTTGACAATGAGGTAATGGTACTCTATCTTGACCGTGAAATGAAGAAATGAGTATCTGGGGCTCACTTCCGAAGGCTGCCTGCAGATCCTCCAGCATTCAGCTCAGAGTTTTCTGAACCACTATCATCAGGAAAGGGGCTATTGGCTTACGGACTCCTAACAGGAGGCTTATTGATGCCAGAACAGGAGATTTGTTTTGATCTGATGACATCTTACTTTCCATTGTCTTGGAAGAATAATAGTTGAGAATTACTTAATGGACTAAAATATTGATAAATGGACAGATATAAATGTGAGTATGAAAAATTCTTGGAGGACTAGCATTATTTAAAATAATTTAACTTCACATCGCTAACAATAATAGCAGAGATTATCTCCCACCAAGTCCATCATTCTACATTGTAAACTAGAAAAAGCCCCTAACACTACTGAGATTTTATGTTACACCTGATTTAAGCTCTCTATTGGATGTTAATACTTTAGGCATGTCTTTGTACTTGAAATATCCAAATTGTACCTTTATGTCTTGTTTCATTGTTCACTAAATTTCCTGAAAAGACTAAGATTCTTTCAGCTGACAGAGTAGATAACAGAATTGAGGATTAACTTGTCTGACACAGAAATCTGGAAAATTCCAAGAAAACTCAAGTATGAAGTGACATTGTTATCTTTGTGTAAAATTAGTTATTAAGCACTTACTTAAATATAATACATTGCATGTGAACAGTACTTTATAAGACTCTTTCCATCCATCCTCTGCATCATCCCCAGCACAATTCTCACAGTTCAGTCTCATTAGCTCCATATCCCTCCTAGAGGAGGAATCTGAAACTCTGGGAAGTTATGAGTCATGCATCTAAAACTGGGAATTAGCAAAAGTTAGGGATCAAACTATGGGGAGGGGGAAGGAGCCAGGTTCAGTAACCCATCACTGACCCTGACTCTCCAGCTTAAGTGAAATATGGAGACAAGATTTCAAAGTGTCATCTTATCTTTCAGGCTCATGTCAGCTAATGGATCAAGAAGTGTGCAGAATCCAAAGAAAGAGGTGACTGTCCTGTGTCCCTCGGAAGCCTATGTCCTGTGTCCCTCAGTGATCACAATTTTTAGGTTCCTCTGGGCACTGCTAAGCTCTATCTGATATGAACCTTGATATGAGTGTTTTCATTCCATCTTGAAAGTATTCAATAAGGATTCAGCAATGTAATAACCCCCATGATTATTTCTTCTTCTCTAACTCAAAAACCGGTATAAGCTAATTCATAGTTTGGGATGCAGAAAACCAGCTGTTGGAACAGCCTCTAACATCTCCCTCAATTGGCTTTCTGATGAAGATGCCTCCCATACACAGCTTGAGAGTTGTAGCCCAAAGGTAAAAAGCACAAGAACAGAAAGACAGCTTCTTGTGTCCTGATACATCACCTCTTTAGCAAATGTTCACTAGGTCCAAAGGTTTAAATGTATGAGGTTTTCAAACAGTGGGCCCTGACACTGAAACTCCATGATCCCAGTGAACAAGGAGAGTCCCTGCAGGTGCCCCTCAATAATGAAAGCCATCAGAATGCACGCTCATAGAGGTTAAGAGAATGAAAATCCTGAGAGAGCTCTAATTCCATCTCTAGCATCAGCACAGTCTGTAGCCCAGCTACATATACAGTACCTATAGGAAAAGTTGAATCCTAGAGCCAATTCTAAGAATGCAGTTTCTTTAACTGACAAGCTTAAGGCAGAATGGTGATTCTGTCTTGTTTAAATCTATATTAGGACAGTTACTACTCAGGGAATATGGGGTCAGGGATGTGTCCAAACTGGCTCCATGACCTAAACAGCTCTTTTTCTTTTCTCTTTCTTTTTTTTTTTTTTTTCATGCCCATCCTTTCCCTTCTGTGATAGTTTGGCTCCTTCTCATTGATGACAAGGGTGGATTAAGTGTCTGTTTTTCATTTTTCATTTCACCCCAAACACAGTCTCTCAGATGATCCCAGCCCAGTCCTATTCAGCTCAACCCCCAGGGCTCAAGACCTCAGCTTCATGGACTCAGATCAGATTTTAAACTGAGTAAAATTTCAAAGCAAGTGATCAAACTGCAAAACTAAAATTTAGAAAAGTTAAATTGTGAAATAAATTCTCAAAAAAGAAGCAGGTTAGGTACACTGGAAATTAAAGTTGAGAGTCTCAGATAAATGAAGGCAAGTACTGGGTGTCTTAGTCTTGAGTAGATGTGGAAAAGCTGAGTTCAGTGGCAAAGACATTGAGAAGCCAGAGGGAGTCACTGGTGGCACATTGAAGGCTGGCTGGAAGCAGCTGCAGACCTTCAGCCAATGTGCTCTTCTCTCCCTGGTTCTTGCTTTTGATGGCCCAAACACACTCCCAGACCTTACCTGTAGGCCCCACCTGGCTCTCTGGCACTTGTGCCCCTACTGCCACTGAGTGACACTGTAGTCTTTACCTCTCTCAGTGAGATTTCTCCCCTCTTTCAAACCTTCTACTACTGTCTCTTGACTTCAGGGCCACTCATACCCATCAGATGCCCATATGGAGCTAGAAAGCTGTATTGAAGATCACGGCATACTTCCTCAGCTTTCAACTCCAAAATCTGCCCGCTCTTGACAAGGGAGAATTGTCCTTTCTTGATTTAGCTCTCCCCTTGCTTGGTGCCACACACTTCCCATCTTTTCTGGATTCATGTAGGTCCACATGCTGAGCCACATCTTTCTGAAAAGTCAAGCAAAGATTTGACCATAATACCATGTTCCTAGGAGCACTAAAAAGAAAATCCAATTTCTATACCACAATAAATTTGCATTTCAGAATACGTGAGAGCAGTCACATAGAGTTCAAATAAAATAAGCAATTTACACAGATAACATTAATGCTTTGGAAGAGACAGAACAGAATTCATTGGGCTTCTAGCAAGTTCCAGGCAGTGTACTATATCATTTAATCCTGATGACCACCCTTGGATTTGGGACAGTGTTTTTGCATCAGATAGATGAGAAACTAAGGCTCAGAGAAGTTAAATAATTTGCCTCAAGTTACAAAGCTAGATAGTCACATAGTCAAGATTCCAACTGAGTTCTACATGACTTAAAAACCAATGTATCTTCCTGGATTCAGTGTATTGTGTGATGTATATATGATGCCTAGCTATTGCCATCCACTCATCTACCTGTCTGTCTCCAGTATTTAGACTATAAACAATGAGGGCAGGGATTTGTCTCATTTGCTTCTAAACAATCCACATCTAGGATGTAGATAAGTTTTTAACACCCAATAGAGCTCACCACAAATTGATTGAAAGTGCACAGATGTTTGAATGTCCCTGGAGACAACATCTGTGTCCTAGAGATGATGTATCTCTTATCTATACTCCAGGAAATCCAGAAACAGATCAAGAGTAGGTCCAGGAGAAGCTGTAAAAACTGTGATTCACTCCCACAGATCTGTGAAAACCACTGTAGAAAACATCTTTGGGAAGCACTAATACTTCTTATATAAATAGTTTCTTTGGAAAGATAATGACCCTCATGTGCTGATGGTGGTTAATGAAATACTTCTTTCCCTTTTGCTAAATTCATAAAAGATAAAAATTTCACTAATGTTCTAATGTTGCTTTTCTGATTCTCCGGATTAAAATAGAGTAAGTATGGCTAATGGCTGTTTTAAGAAGATCCCTTTTTTCTCAAGCACAGAAATATAGATATTTTTAATCTTTTTTACTTTTCCAAGGGGAGAAATTCTTATGACTCACTCTAGAAAGCAAGATTTGGCTTTCATCTTGACTTTGTGAACAAATAATCTTCTTTCCTATGATGACATCACCCTCTACTGAAAGCTTTGCCACCACTTCTGTTTTGTAAGGGCAAGGTTTTTATCACAATAAAATCAACTACTAGCACGTAAGAACTAGTCACCTCTGTTTTCCTAGTCTCCCTCCACTATTCTTAGTATAGGTTTGTATCCACTGTGTGATCCTAAACATGGTTAACTGATTAACTCAAGCAAATCTGTCTTCTCAGAAAAGTGGGTACTGAGCCTATAACTTTGCATATCACAGTCCCTGTGCCCTGTGCCTTGTGCAAAGCCAGCACCCATTGTACCACCCGCAGAATTCAGGTGAGTAGAAGCAGATTCTGACTTTCTCCCACTCTCTTGTCAGTGTCTAAATGAATGCCTGGCATACAGTTAGATCATTCTTGAACTCTTGGAGAATCAAGTTTATAAGCAAATGAGAAATCAAGCTTTTAGGCATAGAATTTTTCTTAAATGAAATTATCTGGACCATGGGTCAGCAAACAAAAGTCACATCTGATTCAAGGCCTGTTTTGTATGGCCAGCAGTCTATAAATGGATTTACATTTTAAATCGGGGGAGGTCTGAATTAGAATAGTTCACAACATGTAAAAATTATATAATATTCAAATTTTAATGCTATATTCATTCATTTAAGTTTTCTATGGGTGTTTTTGCATCACAGTGATATAGTCCAGTAGTTGAAATAGAGTTTATGGTCTTCAAAGCTTAAAATGTTCTTGTCATAGGAAATAGGGAGATAGATCTTTCTCAATTGGGAAGGGGATCAAGAGATACAGGGGGTGGGTAAGGGGATAAAAAAGGAACTAAGATGTGTTATGTAGGTGTACCAATATCATACAAGGAATGTAAACATATGTACTACAAATATGTACTAATAAAATTTAAAAATAAAAAGTAAAAAAATTTTATCAGGTTTCTTACCAAAAAAAAAAAAAAGGGTTATGAACCTCCATTTTGGACCAATAGTTCTCTGGAGAACTCATTATAATGTAAAAAGCTGACATCTATTGAATCAGAAACTCTGGGGCTGATGCCAGGGAATCCGGGTTTAACCGCCTTCCAAGTGCTTATGATGCACCTGGGGTTTGAGAACCACTGGTCTAGAATCCTGGAGGAACCACATTCTGAGAAGATGGCATAGGCTGACTGTTGTTAAGCATTTCCTAAACACCTACTAGGTGATTCTGTGTTCAGAGGTTGTGAGTCGCTAGAGCTACCAAGAAAGCAGGAAAAGATCCCTCCAGTCGCTGTAGTTTCCATCTCAAAGTAGCCGCTTGTCATAAAAGAAGTAGCAAAACGCGATCCCATCCGCGATAGGCAAGCATCCCAGGGGGAGTTTCAGGCAAAATGGGTTCTTAAATATTTGATTTTCTTTCCAGTCACTGGCCGCCTTTTTATTTGGTTTGGGGCTGAAATAAGACAGCTTGTAAGTAACTGGAGAGGGTGTATACCCAGTGAATTAGTTCGGCTTTCATTGTGCAGGGGATTAACGCCGAGCAGTGGATGCGGCTCCGTTTCAGGTTAGAGGGGCTCGCTGCTCGCTAGCTCCAGGCCAGCGCTAATTATCATAGGACTGGGGCCATTAAAGGGCTTAACTATCACTGCCCCCTTCCAGGACTGGATTAGCAGTTCGCCTCCAGCTCTCCCCCGGCCGATAACCATTCCCAAGTCTGTTGGCTTTGAGCTGCTGAGGTGAGCCGGAATATACCTCAGATTAAGAAAGCAGAGCTGCTTCGAACGTGGGGGCCTAGCTGGGGTGGAGAAGGTGACCCTCTCCCGGCTAGGAAAGCCCAGGCGCTGTTCAGATCTTCTGCGAGCCTGCAGGACTGAGCCAGCCTAGGCTGGCAGTGGTGCAGGCTGGCCCTGCCTGGGTTTCCAGGGAAGACACAGAAGAATTAACTAAGTGTCCACATGACCTGTTCCAGTTACAGACTTTGAGAATCAGAAATGGAGTGTACACAATTGTGGGGGAAGCAGACTTTTTCCTTTCTGAAATGGAGCAAATTACTGCACTGCCCTGAATCTCTTTTCCCAGTTAAATTTGGGGCTGTATGTGTTTTGACGCCTGGGAAGTCTGGTTATTTACAGGCATAATGTACACTAGCTCTTAAGAGGATAAGCAGAGCTCATGAAAGTGAAGCCAACTGTCTCCTACACAGGCAGGGAGGAAGAGCCCTGCGGATTTTCGTTTCTTGTTTCCTGAAATTTCCAGTATGAGGACCACTTGTAATGTCAGTAATACTTATGACATTGATTGAAGAAGTAAATAAAAATACTTACATGTTTGAAGACCCCTTTCAATCACTGTATGTTCCCCAAGTCCATTCATTTACAACAGCTAGTGTTCTTGACCTTCCAATGAAGTCTTGGCAGAGAGGCCCCTGCGGTTTATACAAGCCTTCACATATGGCCCAATCCATTTCAAGGTTACTGTGATGATGGAAAATTCTTTTATTAAAAAAAAAAATACATATATGAGAGTCACCAATATAATAGTGATAATTTCTGGCTGATGGGATTATAGGTGACTTTTTATATTTTCCATAATTCTATTAAAGTCTGTGGGCATAATTAAAATGTTCCTAAAATATTAAACTAAAAATTGTGTCTCTATAAAGTCTGTCAATTTGATTTTTTTTAATTCTTTGTCTAAATAGTCTGATATCCCCCATGACAATCCTTCAGGTACATGAAGTCATCAGCCAGGTAAAATCATAATAGCAAATGTGTTAGTTAAAAGGTTGAATGAGAAGTGTTTGTATGGTACAGGTGTATACCACTGCTTCATTTATCAGTAAGGACAACTGGATTGTGAAACTGTTTAATAAGTCACTGCCAAATCTACTCATGCCATTTGTCTACTCTCAAATGTATCAGTGGAATTTTTTTAATAATTCAGTAATTATTTGGAGAGAAATATTTTCATTGCCAATATTACATAATATTGAAAATGATTTGGTGAGATGTTGAAGAAATTTCACAATATGCGAAAACTATGAATTTCAGTTGCAGCAGAACAGAACCATGGCAATATGCTTAAATTGTAGTTTCTTGGATGATTCCTCCTTGCTTTGGGAGCAGCTTCAGACTCAGCAGGTAGCATCACTGTGGGGACGATGAGCTCTGGGAAGGTCGGTTCCAAAGACTTAAGCAAGCACTGGTCCATACCTAAATTGTAGTTTCTAAGACTTCTCAGACTCTACATTTGGCACTTGGTTGGTTACTAAGTAAGGGACCCTCTCTAGCTTTTTGCCAAGTGATTAGCCCTTTATTAAGAGTTTTCTAGAACATGCCAATTTGGATTCTGATTAGTTCCAGGAACTAAGAGTAATTCAACTCAACTTATTAAACATTACTTGAGTGCCTATTATGTGGCACCCATTATACCAAGGGCTGGTAAAGCAAGAAATTTAAAAAAACAGCAAGCAAGAAAAACCTCATCATGGAAAATCTAGAGCAATTATAAGTCAATATTCTCCATGGTCTCACCAATCTGCTCACCTCTCATCACTGTACTTTGTGAAAGATTCTGTTGGTTGAGTTCAATACAACTAAAAGAGCAAAACACCTACTGATATATTTGGAAAGATGCCAAGCTCTGAGATTTGTTTTTATTCTGTACGTATTGTTAAAGCAACAAACAAATAAATAACAGTAACTGAAAGAATGGAATATCCTCATACAATTATTTTTTAAAACATATAAAAATTCAGTCATGATAGAGAAACCAAAATATGAGTTTGTGTTGAATATTGTACATTTAGATCATTTCAACCAATATTTATTAAGCAAATTCCATATGCAAAGAATGGTACTAGGTGCTATTAGACACCAGAGAAGAGTAAGAGCTGATATCTACACACAAGGAATTCACAATTTAGCCGAGAAAGGCATACACATTGAATAGAAACTAAGCTATAAAACTACTGAACAACAAGGAAACTGCTGTAAGAGTTTGAAGACAGAAGAATGTTGTTTAGAAGAAGCATGACTTGACTGAGCCTTGATCAAAACTTGTTAATACCACCTTATAAACCTAAATGACTGTGTGTCTACAGTGCAGTCGTTTGTACCCCAACTTTTCCTTTCTTGGGGAAGTACACAGAATAAAATGAATGACATCATAATTTCTCACTAG
The DNA here is from genome assembly GCF_000247695.1 of Heterocephalus glaber. Next base: position 14,016,783 of record NW_004624730.1, on the reverse strand, counting down.
TCACCTGACAAAGTGTTATGTGATTCAAAAATTTGCAGTTGATAAAATTTTTAAAACCATACAGAAGACACATTCAAAATGTGTATCATTTTATTAAATGCTAATTCAATTACAGATTAGGTAATGATGGGCAGAATGACTCATCAATTTAAGGAGATTTGAATACCTGAGAGGTATATGAACACTCTAGTGACAACTCAAGAGTCCTGTCATCAGTTCCCAGATCATTCTCAGAGGTGCCCGAGAACTCAGATTCAGTGGCTCATAATCTAACCTGGACAATGCAGTAGCTCCACATAACCTCAAATACATCTCCAGAGCAAGACTTTCCTCTACAATTCTGTATCCAATTTGAGGTTATTGGAAGGTGTTGAACAAACTTTATTGTGATTTAGATATAATTCTCTCACTTACCAACACGTGAACTTGGGCATGTGATTTAGCCTCCTTGGGGATCAATTGTTTCCTTTAAAATGTTTACCATGCAAGATTCTGTTACAAGGATTAAGGGAGAAGATGTGTATATAAAGCACCTGACACAGTGCCTTGTATGAGGCATTTATCACATTGTAGCTACTTGAACTATTATTATATCTTGTTAACATTAATGCAACCATTGACACTTATTTAGTTCCTCAAGAGTGCAAAGTGCTTTTCCAGGTTAGAGACTGACATAAAAATAACTGGCAAGCTCAATCTGCCTCCACTCACCCATTTAGCCACCCACCCTTTGGGAACCCTACACAGTTAGATGAGAGGTCATAAAGTTTAGATCAGTTAGAGATCCTTGCATGCTATATTTTCATTACATATCCAAGTGGTGTTAGGTAACTTTTGACCCTGTTTTAAATAGGATTGTGTGAGGATTAAATGAGATAGCATAGTGAAATGCATAGCATAGTGCCGAGAATAAACACCAAACAAATCCCAGCCATTATTATCATAGGTTTACAATGTTACATTTGCTGTTTATGTACAAATATGATGTTTCCTTCTGAAACATTTTTTATTTTGTTTTTATTATAAAGTAGAATTATCCACATGGGTGCTTACAGCAGTGTTATTCATGATTGCCAAATACGGCTTTTAGAAACTCCACAGATGTTGAACATAAATCATACATAGCTAAAGAGATAATTAAAACCAGAAGATAGACAAGAGAAAATCATTGAGGATTCAGTACTAACAAACAGAGAAATTGGAAAATGAAAGAGGTTAAGATACTTAGCAATACAAGTAGATGCTAAGAATAATATCACAATTTGAATAAGAAGAGACAATATTTTAACAGTGGGAAGCTAAAATCTAAAATTGTTACAGAATTTATGAAAAATATGCATCCTCTGATGAAATATTGTGAATCACAATCAGGATAAATACAAATAAATCTTTACCTAGGAATATGGCAATGAAATTATATACCACCATGTATAATAATAAGAAAGCTATAAAACCAACCAAACAGAAAAAAAAAATATCCAAGAAGAAAAACTATAAAACTATTTTGAGAATTTCACAACTATGAGAACATGAATGGAGAAAGGAATACAATAATTTAAAAGCAACAATATTATGCCCAGGTAAGTTATTATTCAATAGAAAAATCGTATCAAAGAGAGATATAAAAAAATCAAAGATGGATATAATTTATTAATCTCAGGCTCTCTCTGAAAATAATTAAAGAATATATTTCAGAAAGAAAGAATTTAAATCAAGAAGGAATGTGCACAATGAAAAGACCAATGATATTTGAAGAAAATGGTAAATATTTAGCAAACATTCACTAAATAATACAATACTAATTATACAAATGAATGAGAATTTTATAAAAGAGGACTAACGATACTAAACAACAATAAACTGAGAAAAATTAAAATTAGGCCACTTGTAGGATATTTATATTGTTTAGCTAAAGCTAGAAGTACTGCTTAGTTTTTGTTGTCATAATTCACATATACATTAAAAGTACAGGAGTACAAGGCAAAATTTTGAAAACAATATAAGGAAAAAGAAATTTGAAGAGCTCAATATAGGACTTGAACATACGACTAGTGAATTGTCACTCTCAGGCACTAATAAAGAAAAAATAACAAATTATGAATAAAATGTATAAGAACTCTGAAAAACAGTTAAAAGACCAAACTTAACAAATTCTTGATGTAGAAGAAGACACCAAAGTTCACACTAAAGGCATAGAAAGTCTATTCAATGAAATAGTAACAGAAACACTCCAAATTTTGGGAAAGATATGGACATGCAGGCATAAGAGGCATTTGGAAACTCAAACAAGCATGCCAGAAAAGAACTCCTCCACCTCACACATGTTATTTTATAGCCAAAATGCCAACAGTACAGATGAAGAAAAGAGTATTAAAAACTGAAAAGAGAAATGACAAGTCACTACAAAGGCAAATCCATCAAAATAACTATAGATACCTCTGTAGAAACTCCAAATACCAGGAAGGCAAGGAACAAAGTATTTCAAGTCCCAAAAGAAAATAACTGCCTGTCTAAACTATTATATCCAGCAAAGCTATCCTTCAAAATCAAAAGAGAAATAATGACCTTCTAAGATAAGAATAAATTGATGAAATTCATGACCACTAATCCAGCATTGCAAAAGATACTTAAAGGAATCCTACACACAGAAGAGGAAGAGTAGTTCAACTATTGAGAATTAGGGGGCTGGGGATTTAGCTCAGTGATGCTGCTCCCTGCCTCACAAGCACAAGGTCCTGAGTTGAATCCCCAGTACCAAAACAAAACAACTATTGAGAATTAGAACAGAATCAAACATTAGAAAGACAGCAAAATTACAGGAATTATTACATTCCTTTCTATAGTAATTCTGAATGTAAATGGTCTTAATTCTCCAATTAGAAAACACAGACTGACAGGGTGGATTGAAAAATAAACCCCAACACTTTAATGCCTACAGGAATTACACCTCATCAGCAAAAACATATACCAACTGAAAATGAAAAGATGGAAAACAGTCTTCCATGCAAAAGGATTACAGAAAATAAGGAGGAATATCTACACTTATATTTACAAAGCAGACTCCAATACACAATTAGCCAGAAGACAAAAAGATGGCTAGTGCATATTGGTAAAGAGGAAAATCAAGAAGATAAAATTGTAAATACTGAACAGGAGTACACTCAACTTCATAAAACAAACACTACTCAACATAAAAGAACTCATAGTTCCCATTAAAATAATAGTGGGTGACTTTGTACTCCACTCTCACCAATAGATAGGTTACCCAGATATGGAATCAAGAAAAAACAGAGCTAATCTATACCACAGAGTAAATGGACTTAACAGGCATCTGTAGTATAGTCCATTCAACATCTAAAGAATAGACCATTTTTGAGAGCCCATCCAGAAGCCCACCCAGAAAACAGCTGTGCAGGCACACAGGCCCCAGCCAGAAGGCCACCCAGATACCATAGGTAAATGTGAACAGGCCCCAGCCAGAAACCCACCCAGAGAACAGCTGTGCAGGTGCTCAGACCCCAGCCAGAGACACTCCCACATACCATCAATAAGAGCTCTCAGGACCCAGCCAGGGCCCTGGCCAGACAAAAGCAGCTTGGGCCCACAGGCCCCAGCCAAATACCTGCCTGGGAAACAATTGCACAAGTAGGCAGGCTCCAAACAGAGGCCCACTCAAATACCATTCCTAAGTGCACCCAGGCCCCAGACAGAACCCCACTCGGACAACAGCCCAGCATGGGGATCCAGAAAGCAATCATTCTGAACCCAGGAATAGGCACAGTGGTGAGCAGCAGACAGAAAGCCTCTCTGAGGCTTGTTGAGAATTGAAGCCCAGTGGGAGAGCAAAGAGTCACCTCAATAAAGGCACAGCAGAATGCAAAGGTTGAAATGAGAAGACACCTCAGTAAAACTCAAAACCAACTTCCAGATCACCAAGGGGAACTCTAAGGGCCAATGAGAGGGAACAATCTGAAACTCAGTAACTTAGACTCCCTGAACTGGCAACAAAAGGGGATCTGGAAAAAATAAAATCAGAAATAATTTCTCAAATAACAACAGAGATTGTGTCCATAGTGAAAGACATGATTAACAATGCTAGAGCAGATACAGATAAAAAATAAAGGAGCTGAGGAACATGATAGAATCCCACCATCAGAAACAAATGGAATCCACAGAACAAAGATTAAAATCTCCATTGAAAGTTTATGCTGCAGAATGAGCCAATGTGAAGACAGAATATCAGATATACAGACAGGATTGTGATTACTGACCAGAAAAAGAAAGATTTCTTAAACATAGCAAGGGACCATAAGAAATCAATCCAGCAGCTGCTAGATAATGCAAAGAAGAATAACATAAGACTGATTGGAGTCAATGAAGAAACAGGAGAGGGTGGAAAGAAGATAAAAAGACTGTTCACAGAAGTAATGGCAGAAAACTTCCCAAGCAGGGGAAAAGAATTTGACATACAGATAAGTGAGGCATATAGGACTCCAGCTAGCCTTGATCAAAAAAAATCTACACATAGGCATATAATAGTTAAGTTTCCAGAAACCCAAAAGAAGATCCAATTCTACAATCAGAAGAAAAGAAACAAATCACATACAAAGAAAACCCATGAGAATCACAGCAGACTTCTCAACATAAGCTCTCAAGCAAGAAGAGCCTGGAGTGAAGTATTTCAGCCGTAAAAGTATGTACACTGCCAAAACTATCTTTCAAAATAGATGTAGAAATAAGATAGTTTTACAACAAAGAACACTGAGGAACTTCATGAATACCAAACCAGCACTTCAAAAAAATTTTAAACACTATCCTAGGAAAAGACAGTGAGGGCCACAACCCCACAAAAGCCAGCACAATGAATCCACTGGAGAAGACAAGAAGTTAAACTCGAAGAGGGAGAATCCAACAACAGAAAAAGGTCATGATAATGCTAAGTCAATACATATTAGTTATACCCATCAGTGCAAATGGTCTCAATTCAACAATCAAAAGAAATAAACTGCCAGAATGAATTAAGAAGCAAGATCCAACAATATGATGCATACAAGAAACACACTTAATTCAAAAATAAACTTATAGATTGAAAGTTAAAGGCTAGAAAACAATACCTCATTTGAACAGAACCAAAAAAACCCCAAAAAACCAAGAGTAGCAATTGTATTTGCAGATAAAATGGATTTCAGACCAACATTAATTAAGAAAGTCAAAGAAGGCCACTACATCCTTGTAAAGGGAATAATCTAGGAGAAAGAGATGACAATCATAAATATATTTGCACCAAATCCTAGTGCACCCATCTATAAAAAACATATATTAATAGACATGAAAAATCAAATAAACACTACCACAATAGTAGTGGGGGACCTCCATACCCCACTGTCACAAATAGAGAGATCAACAAGGCAAAACATAAACAACAAAATACTAGAACACAACCAAACTCTTGAATAAATGGACTTAACAGATGTTTACCAAATGTTGCAGCCAAAAAAATAAGAATAAATATTCTTTTAAGCTGCACACAGTTCATTCTCCAAAATAGATTACCTACTTGCCCATAGAACATGTTTAATTAAATGCAAAGAAATTGAAGTTATCCCCTGTATATTACCAGATCATGGTGCAATGAAATTGGAGACGAATAGCAAAAGAATCTGCAAGAATTTCATAAACCCATGGAAATTGAACAAAACACTCCTGAACAACCAATGGACCACAGAGTAAGTTAAAGAAAAACTCAGTTCCTACAATTATACAATGACAATACAACATATTTGATTTAATGGAACACAAGGAAAGCAGTCTTATGAGGGAAATTCATAGCAGTGAATACTCATATAAGGAAAACAGAGCCCAAATAAACAACCTAATGTAGAACCTCAAGCTTCTAGAAAAAGAAGAGTAGGAAAAACTGAAAGCTCATATATGGGAGGGAATTAAAAAGATCAGAGAAAATATCAATGCAATAGAGACTAAGAGAGTGATACAAAAAGTCAGTGAAGCAAAGAGTTGATTCTTTGAAAGAATAAACAAAATTGATAAACCCTTAGCCAACCTTATGAAAAACAGGAAAGAAAAGGCCCCAATCCATGAAATTAGGAATAAAAAGGGTGAAATTACAATGCACCGAGCAGAAATACAGAGGATCATCAATACCTACTTCAAGAACCTATATGCCAAGAAGATGGAAAACACAGAAGAAATGGATAGAATTCTAGATATATATGAATTACCAACATTGAATGAAGAAGACCTAAACCTTTTTAACAAGCCAATATCAATCAATGAAATTGAAAACTTAAATTGAAAAATACCAAGGAAAAAATTTTTAAATTACCAGTGAAGAAAAGCCTGGATTCAGATGGCTTCACTGCTGAATTCTACAAGATATTTAGAGAAGAACTATTACCACTAAAGTTTAAGCTCTTTAAGGAAATTGAAAGGGACTCAACACTCTCAATTTTATTTCTGAAAGCAAGCGTCACCTTGATTCCAAAAGCAGAGAAAGACCCAACCAAAAAAGAGAACTATAGGTCAATCTTCCTAATGAACATAGATGCAAAAATCCTTAATAAGATACTGGCAAACAGAATGCAAAAAATCATCAAGAAGATCAGATACCCTGACCAACTGGGATTCATACCAGGCATGCAGGGATGGTTTAACATATGCAAATCAATAAATGTAATACACTATATTAATAGAACCAAGAACAAAAACCATATGATCATCCCAATAGATGCAGAAAAAGCATTCAACAAAATTCAACACCCATTCATGAAAAATACTCTACAGAAAATTAGAATAGATGGCCTTTATATCAATCTGATAAAAGCCATCTATGAAGAACCAACAGCCAACATCATACTAAATGGTCAAAAACTGAAATCTTTCATGCTAAAATCAGGAGCAAGGCAAGGATGTGTGTTATCACCACTCCTGTTCAATATAGTTTTGGAAACATTAGCCACAGCAATTAGACAAGAGAAAGAAATAAAAGGACTGAAGGTAGGAAACAAAATAATTTAAATTGTCATTATTTATAGATGACATGATATTCTATATAAAGAGCCCAAAGACTTCACCAAAAGGCTTCTAGACTTAATAACCAAATTCAGTAGAGTAGCTGGATACAAGGTCAACACACAAAAATCAATAGCCTTCCTGGACCTGAACAACAGACTCACTGAGGCAGGAACTGGAGAAACAACTCCTTTCACAATAGTATCCAAAAGAAATGAAAAACCTAGGAATCAACCTAATGAAAGTAATCAAAGACCTCTTCTCTGAAAACTATATCACCCTGAAAAAAGAAATCTAAGAGAATAATATCAGAAAATGGAAAGACATCCCTTGCTTCTGGGTAGGAAGAACCAATATAGTGAAAATCATCATACTTCCAAAACTGCTATATAGATTCAATGCATTCTCAATTGCAACCCCAGCAGCATACTTCACAGACCTTGAGAAAACTATCCAAAAGTTCATTTGGAACAAGAAGAGACCCAGAATAGCAAAAGCAATTCTAGATAACAAAGACAAGGTAGCTGGTATCACAATCCCCAACCTGAAATTATACTACAAAGCTACTGTGATAAAAACAGCATGGTACTGGCAAAGAAACAGACCTGAGAATCAGTGGAACAGATTAAAGATGCAGAAACAACTCCAGACACACTCAGCCATCTCATCTTTGATAAAGGAGCCAAACACCCTCACTGGAGGAAAGATGGCCTCTTTAATAAATGGTGCTGGAAAAACTGGGTTTCAACTTGCCAAAGATTAAAACTAGACCTATATCTCTCACCATGCACTAAACTAAAATCAAAATGGATTAAAAATATAAATATTAAAACAAATGCTGAACGGCTGTAACAGAGGTTAGGTAGAACTCTTGAAGACATTGGCATAGGAAAAGATTTCATGAAGAAAACCTCAGTCACACATGAAGTAGCACAAACAATCAACAAGTGGGATCTCTTCTTATTAAAAAGCTTCTGTACAGCAAGAGAAACCACCAACAGAGTGAAGAGATGACCCACAATGTGGGAAAAACTTTTACCAGCTGTTCCTCAGAAAAAGATCTACTATCAAGAATATGTAAAGAACTTGAAAAAAAGCAGACCTCCCAAATTTAAAGATCCAATCCATAAATAGGCATCTGAAATCAAATGATATTTCTCAGACAAAGAAGTAAAAATAGCAAATAAACATATGAAAAGATGTTCAACATCACTAGTCATTCGAGAGATGCAAATGAAAACAACACTGAGATTCCACCTCACTCCAGAAAGAATGACAGATATCATGAAATCAATCAATAACAAATGCTGGTGGGGCTGTGGAGAAAGAAGAACACTGCTCCACTGTTGGTGGGAGTGTAGACTGGTGCAACCACTATAGAAATCAGTATGGAGATACCTCAAAAAACTAGGATTAGAGATCCCAGCGAGCAGCAGTGTGGACCAGAGCCAAGCGACCACAGGCAGTTCCCAGCCACGGACCCACCCAGACACCAGTGGTTCGGGCACACAAGCCCAAGCCAAAGGGCAGCCCAGAAACAAGCTGCACAGGTGCACAAGCATCACATAAACAGAAGAAATGTAACAAATCACATAATCATATAATAAGATACAGAAAAATCTTTTGACACAATTTAATATCATTTCATGATATGAACCCTGAAGAACATGGGTATTGAAGGATTGTTGGGAGCAATGCTACATAATTCTAGGGAAAAATCATTTGAGTAGGCCTAGTTCTCCTGCCTACAGCCCAGCTAGGACATTCCAGACATAATTGCATTTTGGCCTCTGGTCACAACTGAGACCTCAGTGATTCCCCCGGATGTTGCAATCTCCAGGACAAGACCACACCTGTGGGAGTCGCCAGGGAGGAACCAAATCTTCATCTGCATAATTCCTCATTGTTCTTAGATTTCCACTGCCCCCCAGCTTTTTGTTACACCTTGTTTATCCCAATATGAAGTACTGAACTCTATTTTTCACTTGTTACATTTGTTTCCCCATGTACTGAATAAAAGGTGCTGCAAGCTAGAGGGTTTTTGTCTTTGCCACCCAGAGCAGCACTGATCAGACCCAAAGCTCAGCTTCTTCTCAGTCTCATTTGTCTACCTTTCCTGTAATTCTCTATGTGCTGCCATGGCTCGCAGGAGATTAGGACTTACTGCAGAGGCTCTGGTAACGTCCCCTTCCCCTGTTCCCTACAAAGGATCATACCTGAATTTAATGAGAACTATTTATTACAAACCAACCACCAACATCACATTAAATGTGGAACTAAAAGCATTCCCTCTCAAATCATGAACAAGGATATCCACTTTCACCACTTCTATTTAACATAGTACTTGAAACACTAGCCAAAGCAATCAGACAAGAGAAAGAAATAAAAGGGATATGTATAGGAAAGGAAGAACTCAACTCATCATTATTTGCAGATGACATGATACTCCATAGAGAAGGCCCAAAGAACTTCACCAAAAAACTCTTAGAATTGATAACCAACTTCAGCAATGTAGCAGGATACAAGATCAACATACAAAAATCATTAGCATTTGTGTACCTCAATAATGAACTTGATGAGAAGGAAATTATTAAAATAATACCATTTACAGTAGCTTCAAGAAAAATGAAATAACTTAAAATTAATCTAACTAAGGAAGTGAAAGTCTTCTACAATGAAAACTACAGTATTCTGGAGAAGGAGATTGAAGAGGACATCCCCTGCTCCTGGAGAGGCAGAACAAATACTGTCAAAATGCCCATACTTCCAAACTGTTATACAGATTCAATGAAGTCCCAATAAAATACTAACAACATACTTTACAGATCTAGAGAAAACAATCTGAAAATTTGTATGGAACCAGAAGAGAATCAGAATAGCAAAAGCAATTTGGGGCAACTAGAGAAAAGCAGGAAGCATCACAATACCTGACTTGAAGATATACCACAAAGTAACATTGATAAAAATGGCATGGTACTGGAATAAAAACAGACACGTGGATCAGTGGAACAGAACAGAGGATAAAGAAATATCCCCAGACACATTCAGCTGTTTGATCTTTGATAAAGAGTCCAAAAGCATATGTTGGAGGAAAGATAGCCAATTCAACAAATAGTGCTGGGAATATTGGATAACTGCAGAACATTGAAAGTAGACCCATGTCTTTCACTATGTACTAAATTAAAATAAAAATGGATCAAAGATCTAAACAGTAAAACAGAAATATTGAACCTACTGAAAGATAAAATAGGTAAACCTCTTGAAGTCGTAAGTATAGGATAGGATTGTCTAATTATAACCACAACTGCACAAGAAATAACACAAGAATCAACAAATGGGATTACACCAAATTAAAAAGCTTCTCAGATTTCTACTTGCAGCTCCCTCACCCCCAATACCAAGGGTATTTTCTTTACCTATATGGCTGATGTGGGATCTAGCTAAGTCTGCATTCCAGAATGGGGAAGGCAGGAAGGGAGGAAGATGAAGCCTACACCTTTACTACAAAATACTAACCCAGAAGGGGCATCCATCCTTTCTGCTTACCTCTATAGTAAAAGCCTAATAATATGGTATACAAAGCTACAAGAAGATTGGAAAATATAATCCCTGCAAGACCACCATGTATCTTATTGCTGTGAAGGAAGGGGAGACTAGATTTGGGAGGAGATTCATAGTCTGTAACAGACATATGTATTTATCTCTATTTTGTTTTTAATTAATCTTATCATATTTATTTCTTTAGTTTTTGTCCTTATTATTTTATTAACTTCTGAAATTGATTTTTCTTTTTAGTATTAGGATTTTTTTAAACATACTCTGTTTACATTTATGGTAGAATAGTGTCTCTTCACAGCCATGGACGTTAAATATGGAAATACAATTTGCTTTGTACAATGAAGTGACTAGAGGTGATGTGCTTTGCTCTTTGTTGAGGGGGGTAGGGTGTAAGACCAGTGCATACTTCGCACATCCTCATCCTTCTTCATGGTCATCATGCAAGCCTACACCAGCCTGAGAAACTATGAATGAGTAAAGCAAAGTATAACATAGAGGAGAAACAAACTTTTAATATTTTTTGTTATTATCTATTATAGAAAAAAACCTGTTGTACCTCAGTGGATATAAATGCTACATGCATTTAATTTTAAGCTTTCATTTCTAAATGTAGGTACTAGAGCCATTACTATATATTTCTTGCAAAAGTTCTAGATTTTGAAAATGTGTACATTCTCTGATTTGTAGTATAGAGTTGGCTCTATTTATTAGCTGTATATTTATATTATTTGGACAATTTTTATTTCATTTACTTTACTAAAAATTTTATTTGCTCTTATATGTTTTCAACTTTTTACTTTTAAATAATTTCAAATTTACAAAAAAATTTTAAAATGGTAGTGTCCTTATATACCCATCAACCACATTCTCCAATTGTTACCATTTCTGAACCTTGTAAAAGAAGTTTTACACATGATGAAGAATTTGTTCTTAATTTTCAGAGTACACTCTGAAATGTCTCTCACAAGTCCACAATATAACATCAAAATGAGAAAAGTAATACTAATTCACAGCTCTCATTCCGATGTGCTAATGTCTTAATGTACTTTCTATGTTCAGGTTCCAATCTGAGATGCCTATTATGCCTAGTTATAATGATCTTGTCTCAAACAGTTGCTTGGTTTTTCCTTGATTTCATGAGGTTGATATTTTTGAAGAGCAGAAATCAGTTCCTTTAAGGTTTCCTCATATTCCTTCATGATTTAAGTGTTTTTGTCAGAAACACCACAGAAGTGATGCTATATCCCCTTGCTCTTGGGTAGGAAAATACAACATACGGAAAATGGCCATACTCTGAAAATTGCTATACAGATTTAATGCAATCCCAATCAAATTACCATTGTTATACCTCACATAACTAGAGAAAATATTCCTAAAATTCATTTGGAAGCAGAAGAAACCTAGAATTGCAAAAACAATTCTATTCATTTAATTTTAGGTGAGTTTGTGTTTTTCAAGGAATTGGCAACTTCATTTCGCTTGGCGAGTCATGCACCCAGTTGTTCATAATAGTCCTTACTATTCATTTAGTAACTGTGGGGAACTATTGTGATAACCTTTCTTTAATTCTTGATTTTGAAAATTTATGCCTTTTCTTTTTTTCTTTGACAATCTTGCAAGAGACTTAACAATTTTATTGATAGTTTCAAAGAACCAGGTTTGGTTTCATTGGTTTTTCTTTCTTCTATTTTTTTTGTTTTCAATGTCATTGTTCTCTGCTGTTATCTTTACTATGTCTTTCCTTTTGCTTTATTTGGATTTAATTTGTTCTACCTATTCCAGTTTTGTAAAGTAGACCCTTAGATTTTCTTTTATTTAAATAATTTCTACTTGTCAAAAATAACTTTTAATGTTGCAAAATTTCCCCTAATATACTACTTGCACTCTTGCCCATGAATTTTTGATATCTTGCATTTTTTGAAATTTGCATTGAGTTCACAATATTTCTAATTTATCTTGAGGCTTCCTTTTTGACCCATGGACATTTAATTTCCAAGTGTTTTGCAATTTTCTTATTGTCTTTCTGTTTTTGTTATTTTTAGTTTAACTCCTGCATTAGTTACTTTTCTCTCATTGCTGAGACACAATACCCAAAACCCAAAGTTAGAAGGGAAGGGATTTATTTGGCTTACAGTTCATAAAGGTTTCAGTCCATAATCCCAGGAGTCCCTGGCTCCGGGGCTGGGATGGCAAACAAGCATCACAGAAGAGAAACAACACAAGGATAACAAGAGACCTTAACAACATCTTATTCCCTTTTTTATCCCATTCAGACCACTGGGATTAGGGTGGTGCTAAATCACTCACTCATGTGTAGTGGTTTAGATATCACATGCCCTTAACTCCAACATTCCACATTCTAGATTCAGCTAGCTCTGACTGAGTGAGGCTTTAGTGGGACATCCAGACCCAAACCATAACAACTCCATTATAGTCTGAAAACACACTTTATATTATTTTAATTTGTTAAGGTTTGTTTTATAACCCGGGATATAGTCCATATTGGTGAATATTTTATTTGCACTTAAAAGGAATGCATATTCTGCTCTTGTTGAGTATTTTTAAAAGTTCATCTATTGTGGGCTGTGACTATAGCTTGGTGATACAGTGTTTGTATGGCATGTGTGAAGTTCTGGGTTCAATCCCCACCACTGAAAAAAAAATCTATTGTAATTTTTTTACTACATTTTAGTGGCTGCTTTAAAGATTACAAAATATGTACTTAACTTTTTGCAATCTAGTTAAAATCAATATTTTACCACTTAAATTGGAATATAAAAATCCCATAACTGTCTAGATAGCTTGCTTTTTATTCTTTTGTGGTCTCATATATTGTATTCATAAACACTGAAAACATCAACTACACAAATATTCTTTAAATTGTCGAACATACTTAAATAACTCAAGAGGATATAGATAAACAACCCAGATACACACTATTTCTGTTCTTTCTTCATTCTGGACATTCCACATAGCCCAGGTCTTCTGATATCAATTTTCTTTAATCCAAAGAACTTTACTTAACGATACTTCTTGAGAAGGACTGCTAGCTATGAATTATCTTAGTTTCTCTTCATCTGAGAATGCCTTTATTCAACTTTCATTCTTAAGGGAAATAAAATTTTAGGCTGACTTTTTTTCTTTTAGCTCTTGAAAAATGTTGCACCACATTCTTTTGCTCTCCATGATTCCTGAGAAAAAAATATGTAGTAGTTTGAATTGTAGAGGTGATGAATCAGCTTCCTCTAGTTGCTTAGAAAGAGTTGCCATTATTTCTTCAAATATTCTTTCAACATTATACTATTTTCCCTGTCTTTCTGAAATTCAGATTACACAAATGTTCTTAGCCCTTGGATCCTTTAGGTTCTGTGTTTTTTAAGAATTTTATTTCCTTTGTTCAGTTTAGATAATTTCTGCTTGTCTATCTTCAACTTTCCTGACTCCTGTTATCTCTATTCCACTACTAAATCCATTCAGTGAAGTTTTTGTTTTTGTTTTTGTTTTTTCAATCTTGGTTATTGTGTTTTTCAGTACTAAAATGTCCATTTTGGTCCTTCTTTTATCTTGTAAGTTTTGCTGTGATTTTATTTGTATTTGTTTCAAGAGTATTCATAATTGCTTATTTGAGCAACTTTTTTAAATGATAAGTTTGTCTTGTCAGATAATTTCAGTGTCTATATCATCTCATCACTGATACATGTTGATTGCTTTTTCCAATATATATTGAGTGGTGTGGCTCTTCATCACCATATGCATCCTCCATGTTTGGAATATTACATTAGGGCACTCTTTGTCTTCTTTAAATTCTGCAGTGATTATGGACATTTTTTTTGCAGTCAATTGATTTGTTGTACTAGGTAAGATCACGTGCATACATGTGCAGTTCATAATTGAGCATAGGAGTTCTTTAGAAACACTAGGGCGTCCTCTTCTCAAGTTCCTCCCTTTTTATCACCCCCCTAATAATTTCTGATTCCCTTGAGTATCTCATTTAATTTCCCTGTCTAGAAATTGACAATTTCTCTCACTGTACAACATTTGGGACCCAGAGAAAGGACAGAGAATGAGAAAAAATTAATAGTACTTGTCTCCTGCTTGGAAAAGGAAGGAGCTCCATCAAATGGAAAGAAATTTCAACTTTCCTCAGAGTTTTGACTTTTCCAGGATTCCATAGCTACTGCTGTTTTCCCTGACACTGTATTGCCTGGAGCTGGCATGCAATCGAGTGAGAGAAGAGAGGGAAAAAATGAGAGAGTGGCACAGGGTCTCTGAGCATTAGGGAATCTTTTTCATTTCTCAGGTGAGAATTAGAGGGATTTCCCTGAAGCTATTTGTAGTCACAGTGCTCACTTTGGGGTATCTCTGTGTTGCATTCAAACTACAGGAGAATAGAGGGTGAGAAACCTAGTAAACTCACCACTATATCAAAATTATTTTGAATTCAAGCATTCTTCCCCAATCTACCTGTTGCTTTTTACTTTTCAAAATCTTCAGATTTTTAAAAATTCTCTATGAATTCTGTCCAGGTTTTGTAGTTGTATATAGTGAAAAGGAAAGGATGTAATGTGCTTATGTCATTTTCTCTAAAACCCAAACCCTTGCTTTTAGTTTACTTAATATGTCTTTGTTCATCTTTTCCCCTAAATCTTTAGTGATATTTGAAAAATTGATTAGAATTTAGATGCAATAAAATATACATATATTAAGGAAAAAATTTTATGAGTTTTGGTAACCGTGTACATTCCTGTAATCACCAACCTAATCTAGACACAGAACATTTCCATAATTCAAAAAAATCTATTCACTCTCCTTTTTAGTCAATCTTCAGCCCTGCCAAAGGTAGCCATTATTCTGGTTTTTGTCACTGTAGAGTAATTTTGCCTGTTCTAGAATGTCATGTAGATGGCATCATAAACTATATATACTTTTACGTGTAGCATTTTACACTTTGTATAATATTTTTCTTCTATGTTACAGTTAATCTGTTAATACCATTAAATAAATGTTTTGCACCAGATATTACACTTTCCATTTAGCTCTCTTTTAAAGTTTTCATATCTCTTCTTCTATTTTCTATGTCTTTACCCATATTTTACCATAAATTCTTTTTCATTTTTGTCATTCCATCATGTAGTTAACTATTCCATCATGTAGTTCATTTGTGGGTTTATTTCTATTAACTATTTTTTTTTTACTGTGGGTTATATTTTTGCTTCTTCACATGTTTAGTAATTTTAATTGTATACTGGACACTAAGGACTATAGATTATATAGATTCTGATCTCAGTTATCCCCTTTTAAACAGTGCTGTGCTTTATTCCATCTGACATCTTCAATGCTAGTGGATCAACTTGCTTTGTAGAGGCTTTGTTTTAACTCTTGTTAAAATAATCCACTTCACTTTTTTCCTTAGTCTCCCAATATAGCCCATGTCCCTAGGATTAGGTCTTTACTCTCTTTTTTGCTTAAATTCTTTTATTGGTACATTTTAGGTATACAATACATTGATATTTATCATTGGATGCTTGTACCTGTACATGATGTATCTTGGTTCTTATTTTTTCACCATTCCCTGTGATCCCTTCACCCCCTCCATCCTTCCCTATTTACAAAGACTTTGTTTCCATTTTTTCCTTTTCTTATAATTTTTCCTTTACCTTCTTTCCTTTCCTCTTCCCCTCCCACTTCCCCTACCCCTTCAGACCTTTTCTTCCTATTTCAAATTATTCAATTATTCTTTTTAATCATTTTAATCCTTATTTACGCTTTCAGTTTCTCACACCAGAGAAACTATTTGGTGTTTACACATGTGTGTCTTATTTATTTCACTTAAGAGTATGTCCTCCATATGCATCCGTTTAGCTATAAATGTCTAGTTTCTTAGTCTTTATGGCTGAGTCGTACTCCATTTTATAAAAAACCCACATCTTCTTTATCCAGTTTCCAGTTCATGGGGACTTAGGCTGTTTGGAGATACCTCAAAGAACTAGGACCAGAGGTCCCATTTGTCCCAGCTATTCCCCTGCTGGGTGTCTTCCCAAAAGAATTAAAAGAATCATACCACAGTGATATATGTGCACCCATGTTTATAGCGGCACAGTTTGTAATAGTGAAAGATTTTTACTCTTAAAGTGTAAATTTTCTAGTGTTTTAGCAGAAATCCTAAATGCTTAACAAGCCACTCTAACCTGACAAGAGTTCTACCAACTCTTTCTCCAGTGGTGGTGGGTGCTGAAATCTCTGCTTAGCTTTTCTCAGCTTTCCAACTATCATTTTTTATTGGGCTCCTTGTTGGCTAACCCAGTTTATATGCATTTCAGGACTCATGCAAAAACTTTAAGAAAAGTTTGACTTTAGATTTGGGGGTTTAACAGTCTGTGGTTCCCATTTTTCTGGACTTTCCCATTTAAATTTCTAATGATTGTAAACTAAAACTTCTGATTCCTCAGCTCAATAAGACTTCTGCAGACCATATAAATTGGAGTCCTTTCAGTGGAAAGGGAACTGAGTAAGTGGAGATATCAATTACATTGGTTTGCTTCTTTCAGGGGTCATACTTCCACAAATTTCTATCTAGTTGTCACTTTCCAACAAATGTGCTTTAAATATTTATGAATCTTTCAAATAATGAAATTTTAAATATATATTTTTGAAGTTTTTTCTTTCTTTATTATTTAATAAATCAATAATATTCTCTTAGGCAACAACACAGATAACCTGCATTATGTCAGATATATAAAATCAATATAGGAATCATCTAAAAGCTTTGAAATATTAGAATTGAAGGCTTTCTGCATTTGTAAATTAATGACCTTTGAGGAGGAAGATGTTCTAAGGTACTTGATGATACCATAATATCTTAAAATCTGTAATGAAAGAGAAAACTTACCAATACTAGTTATCAAAACTCACAAGTTATAATAACATAAAACATATTTGTCATTTTAGCTGACTTTTGATGTTTATGCATACAATATAAATTATAAATATGTATACTATTACAGCACCATACAAAAGAAAAAAATACGTACGAAATATTTATGATAAATAATATTGTTGTATTTGTTAGATACATAAAGGGATTTAATGATTTTGGCTTTCAAGAAAATGACATTAAATATATATTTTAAAAATTTTCCCAGAGTTCATTATTGTTGCCAACAGAATACTCAAGTTGTGTTTAAATTAAGCAGAGTTCACAGCTTTGCTTTTGATGACCATTTTTAGTTAGAAAGCATTTGTTTTGCTTGTGTGTTAGAGTATTCTTCCTATGACTTTATCATATTTGTGTTTGTTCATGGGATAGATTTGTTTGGTCTGCTCATTTCACTGCATTTTGTTTTTTAGCTCTGTTTCCTGTCTGCCATGCAGTCCTGAGCAGCTATTTCTCTGCCATGCTTCTCTGCCCTGCCTTGGAGCCAGCTGACTATGGACTGAAATTTCTACATATTGTAAGCCAAAATAAACCTTTCCTCCTTTAAGCTGCAGGTGTCAGGTATTTTTTCCCAGCGATGCAAAATGTGATGAAGATTAGATTTTAGTTGTGTGGGATGAGCCACTTTTTAAGGAGCCCCGAGTAATGCCTGAGATTTGCAAAAGCACATATTTGCTTTTCCTTATCCATTTCAAATATTTAAGATATCTCTCAGTCAATTTTTATCATGTTGCTTCAGATTATTTGTCTTTCCAAACTGCATCTTATTTGCAACTTTTTTCTGCTGTTTTGTTCTTTGAAATTCTGCATTGTCGGTTTCAATTAATTTCATTCAGGACAGTGAAACCAAAATGTCTTTTTAAATTAATTTTATTGTTACATTTTAGGTATACAATATAATAACATTCATCACTGAAAATATGCACCACCTTTACATAATCTCTTGTGGTTCTTATTCTTTCCCGATTCCCCTACCCTCACTTCAACTTCTCCATCCCTCCCCATTTACAAAGACTTTGTTTCCATTTTTTCATTTTCTCATATTAATTGCATTCTTTTCTTTCCTTTCCCCTACTTCTCCTAATTCCCCGTCCCCTTTGTCCCCTTTCTTCCTATTTCACATTATCTATTTTACCTTTTAGTCCTTATTTACTTTCAGTTTCTCACACTAGGGAAATTATTCCATATTTACATGTGTGTCCTATTTATTTCACTTAAGAGTATTGCCTCAATGTGCATCCATTTACCTCAGTATGGCTAAGAAATACTCCATTTTATAAAAGGAAAAGTGAAGAGAATCTCTGCAATAAAGGCACATCAGACCACCGTACTTGGTAAGTTGAAGGGATCATCACCTCCCATCAGAACTTGGACTATCTTCAGGGGAAAGGTAGCTGGAATTTGCAATAGAACCTTGCAGAGTTCATCCTTGCAGGAGGACAGGGAGCTCAACTTGGGACTTGCAGCCAGAAATCTGCCTGAATTTCATAGGTCTGCAACTGGCTTGCTAAGACTCATTGACTTATACCTGCACACTATTGCCCACATTGTCTATTGTGACAGCAGAGACATATCCTGAAGGAGGCCCTTCATTTTTATCTTTTGTTATTTTCAAAATTATTATTAGTATTTTTTGCTCTTATTTTTAATTTTCTACTCTTTTCAAATTTTTATTTTTCTCTTTTTTTCTTTCTTTTCTCTTTTCTTTCTCTCTCACTTGCTCCCTTGCTGTTCCACATTGTTCTTCATCTCCCCTTGTGTTCCTGTTCTGGTCCTAATTCGTATTTCTTCTTTATTTTACTTTCTTTCACCTGTGTCCTCTGGTCTCACTGCTAACCTCCCCCTATCCTTCTACCTACAAATCCCTCCCTCCCCAACTCCTTCTAACTCTCCATCCCAAAGGGTAAAGTTGCTATATTGAAGAGTTTATTCACTATAAACATATGCTGGGTTCATTTTTGATTTTGATTTAATTCACACACTTAAAGGTGATAGATTAATAACTAGCACAAATTGTCATTTTCTAAGATGTGCTTGATGCTATGGTGTTGCTGATTGTATTACTTGGCCTAAGGTGTTGTGATTGATCTAATTTGTTGTCCTTCCTGGTATAATGAAAATGCCCTCAGAGCCATTAGAGACTCAAAACCTAAAGACCAGCTATATCTGGAACACACCTTGAGAAGCAATCATTCCATAAGGGTTCTAACTACAAGCAACAGAGATACTTACAATAAGCAACTTCAAAGTATCCACCCAGGAATTAAACCAAGGACAATACCAAAAACAAAAATGAGAAGACATTTAAGCAAGGTACAAACTCAGACTTCCACCCCACAAAAGGCAAATTCTGGGGAAAATGAGGTGGAAAAGTCTGATAATCAACCACCTGGACAACCTAAACTGATAGCATGGTTAGTAACAAAACAGATGAATGAGGCTCTAGAAAAATTCAAAGCAGAAATACTCTCTCAGATAACTACAGAGATGGTGAGCAGAGTGAAAGACATGATTAGAGGCTCTAGAACAGAAACAGATTAAAAAAAATACATGAGCTCAGAAACATGCTGGAAACCATGAATTCCCAGCATGAGAAAGAAATGGAAACCATGAAACAGATTCAAACAGCTATCCAGGAGATTAAAAAATCCATTGAAAGTATTCATAGCAGATAAAGGGAATGTGAAGATAGAATATCAGATATAGAAGACAGGATTGTGGCTAGTGACTATGAAAATAGGGATTTCTCAAAAATAGTAAGGGACCACAAGAAATCAATCCAGCAGCTGCTAGATGATGCAAACAGGAATAACATAAGACTGATAGGGGTCCATGAAAAAGCAGGAGAAAGTACAATTAACATAAAAAAAATCTCTTCACAGAAGTAACAGTAGAAAATTTCCCAGACAGAGGTAGAGAATTGGACATACAGATAAGTGAGGCATATAGAACTCCAACTAGACACAATTTAAACAAAATCTATACCTACACATATAATAGTTAAGATACCAGAAACCCAACAGAAGAACAAAATCCTACAAGCAGTTAGAGAAAAGAAACAAATCACCTACAAAGGAAAGCCCATCAGAATCACAGCAGACTTCTCA
>NW_004624730.1:13933127-13980705 GCF_000247695.1 Heterocephalus glaber | reverse complement strand
TTGAGACTTATTTACGTGTTTTCTCATTTCGACTTGGGGGGGGTTGCTGTTGGTGCCTGCACAGATTACCTCCTCTGAGCTGGGAGAGTTGGGACAGGGGCCAGGAGCAGCAGGAGTGATGGTGGCTGGGAAGCCCCTTCCTCTGGTCCAGGAGCAGTGAGATGGCTGCTCAGAAGCCCCTACCTCTGGGCCGGGAGGGATGGGAGGGATGGTGGTCCGGAAGCCCCTTCCCCTGGTCCAGGAGCAGTGGGACAGAAGGTAACCCAAAAGCCCTTTCCTGTGGGCTGGGAGCATCGGGAGAGATGGTGACCTGGAAGCCCCTTCCTCTGGGCCAGGAGTGGTGGCACAGAAGGTGGCCCAAAAGCCCTTTCCTCTGGGCTGGGAGCAGCAGGGGGGATGGTGGCCAGGAAGCCCCTTCCTCTGGACCAGGAGCAGTGGGACGGCGGCTTAGAAGCCCCTACCTCTGGGCAGGGAGCAGCGGGACTCAGTACTGTGGTCTGGTGGTCTGGTATCCTCTGCCTCTTTGTAGTGTGGAACCAGGTGGCTGTACAGAGGAGCGGGGTGGCGGGGGGGCTCTGTGTCCAGTGGATTGTTGGCAAGGTGCAGGCTGATTCGGTGTGTTCCACGTGACTCGCGACCTCAGTAGGGCATGCACAGACCTGCCTGTCTACAGCGGGCTGATTCAGTGTGTTCTGTGCGACTCCAAGAGACCATTTTAATAGGAGCTAAATTGAAAAAGCTGGCTGTGTGGGTCTATGTTGGTTACATATGTGTGCACATGTGTGTGAATGTCTACAGAGGATCTACTTCAGCTTCCGAGTTCAGGGCAGGCTTCTGTAAGGATAAGATCCTGGAGCTAGCTGTCACTTGGGAGACATAAAGAGACACCATGCTAAGAACTCAGGACAGAGCTTTCAGACAGAGGAAGCAGCTGACACAAGCAAGAGGGGAGAAGGCCACTGGAGTTGCAGCAAGTGGGTGAGGGGGAGCAGGTGGCCCCTGATCACACAGAGACTCAAGGCCTGTGCAAGGAAAACTAGGTGGCCTTATGGTTTTTTTCTTTTTTTAGAGTCTGACATGTTAATTTTGTCACTGTAATTATGTTGCATCACGTTGAGGTTGGTGGTCTCAGATGAGCCCATAGTGGATGCTTTTAGTATTTGTTATTAATATATTTTCTCATTGTGTGAATTATGCCTAAAATACACTGGACTTATTCTCCTTAAAACTCAGTGATCTTTCGCAAATCAGATGCACTATTTCTTCCCATTAAAATAAGAGACCCTTTAATTTTATGGATTCAATGTTCCATATGCCACTGCCACTCTGAAGTTTTTGTTTTTGACTATCTGACAGGAAGAATACCAGCTGAGTCTTCTTGGAGAACAGCCTTTTGGATAATCAGATCCACAGAAAATATATCACAGATCTCTGAAAATTCAGGCAGACACATACTGAGCATGCCCGTGTATCAGGCACTATACTAAGCCTTGGTGGTGTTTTGTTTTTGTGTTGTGAACACAGGCTCTGGGGTCAAGTTGTCAGGGTTCAAGCTGCCAGCTCTATCAAGTAAAGCTGCAGGATTTGGAGCAAGTTATTTATGTTGTCTTACATTTGCCTCTTTATAAAATGGTAATAATAAAAACTATAGGTATTGGTAAAAATAAAAAGAGATGATATATGCAAAGCACTTGGGAAAATGTGTGGCACACTTTTACATAGCACTGGAACATTAGGCCATGATCATTAAGAATTTGTGATGTTCAGACTCCAGAAGCAGCCATCTAAAATGTGAGGGCCTGTCTTTAGTGGATGCACTCTGGGGCCCAGGGCAAGGGCCAGGTGGGCTTTGTAGGATGTCAGCATGAGTTACAGCTGCACAGAAACAACTCTGCATGCGTGGGACATCTCTGAGCATTACTGACCTGGGCCCTCATTAGTTGCCCATCTTTTTGTTTGACATTCGATTAAAATCATGGCAGGAAAGAACTAGAGGTTAGGGTTTGTGTCAGGCCTTACTTCTCTATCATTACATTATACTAGCACCCTGGGACTAGGGCAATAGAAAGACAGTTTTTATAAGACCAGTAAATAACCTTCAAGGAGACAAAGAATTATTACATAAGGGATGGTGTATCATTAATTTTCCATCTCTACGGGGAACAGATAGTAGAAATAGGTACTGTGCTCCATAGGAAAGAGAAGTTGGCTAATGGGAAGCACTTTCTGACAAGGAGTTTGTGAAATGCTGTGCTATGTTGTAAGGTATGGTAGAGAATTCTCTTACTAGAAATAATTAAAAAGTGACAAAGCTAACTACCTACAGGGAGAGTTGAGTCATCCTGCTCAGGGTAGTGGTAGCCCTGGAGGCAATGAAATGGAGAATGGGACTCAACAGATATTTCTCTTTCTGTGCCAGCACTGTTGGACGCTGGGGACACAGAGCTGCACCAGCAAGGATCCAAGGAGCTCAGGAGGTGGAGTCAAGTGTTCCAGGGACCTGTGGGTAGTGAGGTACAGGAAAGTTGAGGGTCATGGGGAACCTCAGGTAACTGGTCACCTTTTTCCGATACCAGACCTCAGAAACCTGACAGATGTGCCCAAGGCTGATAGCCAGTACAAGAGTCTATGAGTGTGGCCTGTATAAATGAGGGAGGTAAATCTTCTAGTTCCATGCTGGAAATGTTAAAATAGATACTCTTAGGTAACCCTTAGTCTGGGTAATCCCAGTTTCCAGTCTGAGTAGTTTATAACTACTATATAACCTCTTATGCCTAAAAGATTTAATCAGCCTAAGAAAGACTAAGGGCAATCTACTTGGCTTGGAAAGAGAACAGTCCTGAAGAAACCATCCCCTTGTCATGGCTGAACAATACAAACCACTGACAGGATGACAGGATTAGAAAACCTGCAGAAAAATGCCATCTCCTATTAACCAAGTGCCTGGGCCTATTCATTCAACTCCTCCAAGCATCAGCTTCTGCCGCTTTAAGAAAATGAAGTAATATATGAAAGTACTAACTGCAAACATGATATAATAATTCAATAAACTGCAATTATAATTATTTCATTATCATTGTTGTTCTGTAGCCTAGTCAAGGGAAGCACATGGAATCCTTCCTTCACCCGTGGTGTCTCCTGATTCAGTCTCGGGTGAAAGAAGTGGGACAAGCTGCCTTTAATTTGCCTTGGGAGGATGGATTCATTCTCTCCATAGTCTCTAAAAAACAGGAAGATTTTGTAGGTGCAATCCTCAGTAGTCCCTGAGACAACTGGCCTCCAGGAAAATGAATCCAAAGAGGGGAAGGTCTGGAGAGTGGAAGGGGAAGAAAAAGTATGAAGCTCCAGGGATGCCAACATTTTATGTAAAACTTTGATAATGAAAACTATGTTTCTTTGTGTTGTGCATTTTCCTAAAATGATTTAGTACTGATTCATTTTTTAAAATTCTTTATAATTATTAGAAATACTTCACACCAGTAGCCTTGTATCTGCAATGAGTGTGCTGTATATGTGTGTGTGTGTGTGTGTGTGTGTATGCATGTATGTATATGTCCTTTGATCATTTCAGAATGCCTTACTTAGGACACATCTAGAAAATAGAATGGTGGTTAAAATCCCAACTGTTATTTTCTGAGCTCCCACAGCCCAGTTATGATCTGTTCTTGGTACATAAGCTATGCAATGCCTAGTTGCAACTTTTCCATTGCCCTAACTATACACAGAATTTAGCAGGCACAGATAGACACTGCTCCAGCAATGGCCCATTAGATTGCAGCATTTCTTTAAATCCACTTTCAAGTGCTGAAATGTCACTTTCCCTCTGGGAAGGTGATCACAGTCTCCTCTCTACCACTCCCTTCTGCTCTCCCTCCTGCTCAATCACAGCTCATCTTTTTTTTCCCCCTCACCCAGCCCTTTTAAACCTGCAGTCAAACACAAGAATAGCCCTCCATTCTGGACATTACATGGTCTCCCATTTCTCATTCTTGTCCTCTTTGCCTTGAAAATTAGTGGTTTGGGAGAGTTATGGAAATTAAATCATTTTGGCATGGGATGGGGTAGGGGTAGAAAAGGGATGGGTGTGATAAATGGGAATATAGAGCCAAGCCAGGCAGCAACCTCTGTCTCATATCTCAGTCACAGATGGGGCAACATAGGACTTTTTGTTCTCTGTCCGGCTGCTTCTTCCAGTAACATGTGGAACAAATGTCTCTTTTGGACTGTGATGAGGCACCATAGATAGGTCTGTAGCATCACTGCATTTGGACTTTCAGCTGGTTTTATTTCCTATTGAACCTTTAATGAAAATGCATACACAGCAAGTCAAGGCCTGTCCCTTTTCCTTTTTTTCTTTCTTTTTTTCCTTTTTTTTATTTCTTCCGGGAGTGCTGATGATAAGGAAAGCGATGTCTAAATCTTCTTAATGGTGTTTATGCAAGCAGTTTTGCTTAGCTGCAGACTGCACAGCCCCCTCCTCATCTCCCCTCCCCTCCCATCACCCTGTTAATATTGCTGCTTCATTCCCTTCCCTGTTGGCTATTACTATGGACTACAGCAAATCTAAAACTAAATAATCCCCTTAGTGTCAAGTTTTCGGGGCTGAGCAAGTAAATCTAATGAAATGCATTATCTAGGTGGAGGAGGCTGTTGTAAGGAGGAAAAGATGAAAGCTATTTTATTTTAAGGCAGAGAATAAACTGTCGATCCTTGGGGCTCAATTGTAATTTTAAGTATTGTTATTTTATTTTACTTAACTATTGTATGTGCTCTTCTTTGATTGTAATTAAAAACCTTGCAAAGCTTCTAAAGACCAGAATTAAAGGGGAGAATGAGGATCTAGTGAGGGAGCTATGCAAATTCCTTCCAGCCCAGATCTTTCAAATAGGAGAGAGAATAGGAGCATGTGAATAAACAATGGCTGCTTCTTTTCTCCTTTGCACCATCTCACATCTATGATGAGGATGAAAGCAGTGAAAAGGTACTGGCAGAATAGAGAGGTGGAAAGTTTTGTTTATTTAGGAGAAGAATCCTTGATAGCTCTGTAGGGACTGCTGGATGGAGCAGCTTCCAAATCCAGAAGGGAAGGAGTGCCCACACCTGTCTGCCCATGTTCAGGCCAGCTCACAGTTCCAGCAGGGACAAGGGTGAGTGTGTGAGGCCCTCTCCTGTTCGCTTTCGCTAGCATTGCTTTTTCTAAAACACTCACAGAGTCCCAGTTCAGAGAAGCTTGGTCTTGAGCTTCATGACTCTAAAGCCAATAAGTTGTATCCAAGACAAGGAAAGTACTCACCAAATGAGCATTGTCCATTTGTTTATTTATACATTTACTACTTTATTCTTTAAAATTTAGTTAAGCATCAACCTAGTTCCAAACATCAGTCTGGGCACAGTGGTTTTATAGCAATGGATAAAAAAAGTTCTGCCCTTGTGCAGCTTCAGAGAGCAGAGACAGTAAACAAACAAAAAAGAGAATAAGATAAATATGGAGTTTCTCAAATGAGGTAAAAGGTTATGAAGAAAAATTAAGTTGAGGAAGAGTGATAAGAAGAGACAGAGTGGTCTGAAAAGGCCTCATTGTCTCACTCATTCTTTCAGTCCGTCATTCAACAAGTGTTATGGAAACACCTCATAGAAACAGGCACTGAACTGGGCTCTGAGGATACCATCATGAGCAAAACTGACACATTTCCTGCCTTCATATGTTTGTCTTGTCTTGGAGAAAAATATAAACACAAAAGACAAGTGAAATCTGCATTAAGAAAAAATTAAAGCCTGCAAAGAAAAAGGATGGTGCATGAGGGACATTGAAATTTTAGCCAAAATGACATTTGAGCGTAGTGCTGAAACCAGTGGGGAAATGAACTAGAATTCCAGAACTAGAATGTTCTGGACCCAGGGAGCAGCCAGTGCAAAGCCAGGAGGTGGAGCCCAAATATGGCATGTTGGAGGAACAGCAAAGAGGCTAGCATGGCTGCAGCAAACTGAATGAAGGTAAGAAATGGTCTCAATGTGCATCCATTTAGCTATAAATGTCTCTAGTTTCTCATTCTTAATGGCTGAGTAGTATTCCATTTTATAAAAACATATCTTCTTTATCCAGCCTACAGTTGATGGGCAATTGGGCTGTTTCCAAGTTTTAGCTGAGGCCATACTCTTAAGTGAAATAAATAGGACACACATGTGTAAATACCAAATAGTTTCTCTGGTGTGAGAAACTGAAAGTGTAAATAAGGACTAAAAGGTATAATAGATAATGTAAAATAGGAAGAAAAGGGGCTAAGGGGAAGGGAAAGTGGGAGGGGTAGGGGAAAGGAAAGAAGAGAATGGAATTTATATGAGAAAATGAAAAAAATGGAAACAAAGTCTTTGTAAATAGGAGGGGTTAAAGGGAGGGCAGGGGAATGGAGAAAAAATAAGAACCAAGACAGATTACATAAAGGTACAAATTCCCAATGATGAATGTCATTATATTGTGTACCTAAAATGTACCAATAAAATTAATTTAAAAAAGAAATGGGTACTGCTCATCATTGTGACAAATTATCTAAAATAAACAACTTAAAGGAAGAAAGATTTATTTTAGCTAATGGTTTCAGATTGTTTTTTTATTTTTGGTTTGCTTTGTTTTGTGGTACTGAGAATTGATTGAACCTAAGGCCTTTGAGCTACTTCCCCAGCCCATTTCTTACTTTTTATTTTGAAATAGGATCTCACTGAGTGGCACAGTTGCCCAGGCTGAGCTTGAACTTTCTATTTTCCTGCCTCGGCCTGCCAGAAGGCAGGACTATGGGCATGTGCCACACCTGGATGAGACCATCATTAGTTGGCTCCATTGCTTTAGGACTGCAGTGAGGCAGAAACATCATGGGAGAAGGGTATGACAGCAGCGGAAAGCTGCTCACAGCAGCCAGGAGGCAGACCGGATGCAAGAGTCAGAGATGACAGGCTGGGGAGAAGACATAGTCCCCAATATCACACCCCTATAACCTACTCTGATAACTAGGCACTACCTCCTAACAGCCCATAAAATATGAATATTGGCACCCTCGTGATCCAACCAACTCCCCAAAGCCCATTAGCTGCAACCAAGCCTTCAACCCAATAGTCTTTGGGGACATTTTGGATTCCTGCTACACCATATGCTAACACCATATGGA
Source organism: Heterocephalus glaber (assembly GCF_000247695.1). The sequence goes on along the minus strand of NW_004624730.1, from coordinate 13,973,545 downwards.
GTTAGGCAGAATGAGTCCATGCTCTCAAGACCTATGGGCTACCTCTTGTCCTCATGGCTACTACATTTTGTCCATGAATATTTACACATCTGTTACCTGAATCACAGAAGAAGAAGTCTTTTGATTTGTATCCTTAACTCTTGGCATATTTAGATGAAATATAAAATGAATGAATAACACCTAGCCTTCTTTTTTTCCTTATTCAAATTTAAGTTCTCTCTCTGTGCTGGGAATTGAACCCAGGAACTCACACATGCTAGCCACATAGTCTATAATAGCTACATCCTCAGCCCTAAATTTATTGTCTTCATGATAAAAAATTCTTCTCTACAACTCACCTAAAAATCGCTCTGTATAATGAAACTTCAACTTCAACCTTCCTCACTCTTCTGTGTAGAAAGTTCCCTCCCTAAAGAAAGAAACCTGATAAATGATAAGCAAACTAAGTATTGTGGACTTAGGATGCCATCATTGAAAAATAATACTGTGCAGGTGATTCTAAAACAGAGTCTCATGAGGAAAACTAGGCACATGGTTTTTATTGCTTATGGGTTGGGCTTGGAAGCTCTTAGAATGGGATGTCAGAAGAAGAAGAGACTTTGGGTTAGTGAAGTGAGGGTTGATGAGAGCAAAGGGAGGCTCTGGGCAAAGCAAAAAGAGCTGTAACTCACAAGACCCCCAGAGCTATAATTGCATCACTGACAGGAATGGTTGTTCCAGTTCTCTTCTCATCTCCAACTTCTTTAGCTTTTCCTCGTCACTGTTTACTGCTCTGTCAGATGTGGCTACTGAGAGACTTGTAGAGATATTTCAGCTCTTCACTCACAGTCTGTGTGGAAATTTAGAGATCTATGTTTCCTATATCATATCCATGCCACTCTAATACTTCTGGGTGATTTAAATAGGTTGTTTACCCCAACAGAACTGTAGACAACTACATATGATCATTTTCCTTGAGAAAGATCCTGTTCTGCATGTACCACCTAAGAGACAAATGACATAAAGCTTTCCTTGAATACTTTTTATTTTGAAATAATTATAGATTTATAGAGAAGTAGCTTTTGCTACTTCAGAGAGTTTAGTTAGTTCAGAGAGTTTAGTTATATCCTTATCCAGCTTTCCCTAATGTTAACAATTTATATAACCATCACACAAATGTAGAACCTGGAAAAGCAACATTGATACAGCAGTATTAGGTAAACTATAGAATTTATCTGAAGGAAATTTCTTTTTCAGGCAGAATTTTTAGCTCTCTGCTGATAAGTGTTAAATTTTGGCAAGAGCAAAATTCAGCATCTCAGTAAAGTTTTACCAGCAGCTACTACTGTATAACCAACTAGTGGAAATGTGATATCTTGAAACGTCAGTTTTTTGTTATATCTCATGTGGGTAAGAAATTTGCACAGGGCATGATGGGGATAGCTCTGCTCCCTGATTTCTAAGGCCTTAGCTAGGAAGTCTCAAATGGCAGGGGGCTGGAGTTGGGTCCTAGTCATGAGAGATCTCTCTATTTCCAGGAGCCCTTCCACATGGCTAGCCTAGGCTTCCTCACAGTATAGTGGCCCAGAATAGAGGGGGGGATGTTTCATTCATGATAGCCCAGTATTCCATGAGGAAGAAAGATATTCCTGGCGCTGAGGTTCTTTTCTACTCTGTGAGTCAAAGCAGACACAGAGAAAGATAGATTCAAGCGGAATGCAATAGTATGCTTATTAATTAGAGGAATGTCAAAGAATTTGCTTTCGATTTTAATTTACTACAAGTAACAAAAGTATCAATGTCATGTCTTGAAGAGAGGCAAGTTACCTTAAAGCAGATTGAATTTGTTCTAGTAAGAGTCTTCATCCCTAACTTTGAGAGGAATGATGTAAGAAGATCTTTCTTTTTCTACATAGCTAACCAATGTATACCCTACCCTTTAAAACCCAGAGCTCTGAAGTCCAGGAAAATCTGTATATGGAATCCAAGTACTTTCTAGCAAGTAGAGTTCACAGTTAAGGAAGACTGTGCAAGTGGATGACAGTGATTCTAACCAAAGCTTATGAAAACTAAGGAAAGGACACTAAGGTCCTTAGAGAATGACTTATTGTGACAGTGGCGGTGCTAGACTAGTGACTCAAGATACACATGAGCCTACAGGTTTGAGGGAATGGCTGGTCATGGGAAGGACTGGATCCAGCCATTTCAGCGTAACATCTTTGCTCTAAAAGTGGAGGTTCATTATGTGCAGATCGCCCCCAACTTTATGACTTTATGTTGGTGCAAAAGTAATATGCAGTCAGTAGAAACTGTATTTTGCCTTTGAATTTTATCTTTTCCTGGGATAGCTATGGGCTTGTGATACTCTTGCATGGTGCTGGGCAATGGCAATCAGCTGCAGCTCCCAGTCAGCTACACAGTCACTAATAACTGAAGCTCTATTCGTGCATTGTGTTGTTAAGCTGTGGTGTTCAGTAAATGCATCTTTGACTTGCAATATTTTCAATGTATGATGTGTTTATTGATACAGCCTCATCATAAGTTGAATTTCTGCCTATGAAACACAGAAAGGACACCATCCTGGGCTATGTGGTAAGAACATCAATGGACAAGGATGCTCGAGCAGGGCCATTTTACCAAGTAACACGTAGCAAAGACAGGAACAGTGGGACAGACTACTGTGTTCCTTTCTGTCTGGAAATAAGAAGTAAGACTTACCTATCAGGGTTGTGGGACAACTTTGAAGAAGGCAAAAGGGTCTTAGAAGAAGGCAATGCAGTTCCTACTCAAATGAACCCAATAGTGCATGTATAGCTCACTGGAAAGATGGAAAGGTGTGGCCTCCATTTTTTCTGCCCTAAGAATGTGAAGTAGTAAAATCAATTATAGCAAGTGTCAGAGACTTTTTCTGGATGCAATAGTAAGCATTTTAAGCTTATGAGTTTATATGGCTTCTACTCCAGTTACTCAACTCTACCCTTGTAGCATGAAAACAGTCATAGGAAATATGCAAGATATACTAAAATTGGAAATATTCAAGCAAGTGTGATAATGTTCCAATAAAGCTTTATTTATGGACACTAAGATACGAATTTCATAAATTTTTCATTTTGCCAAATATTATGCTTCTTTTGATTTTTTCTGAACCATTCATACTTGTACAAACTCTTCCTAGCTCACAAGCCATACAAAAACAAGCAACTGGACAAATTTACCCTATAGTTTACCAATTCCTACGCTATAGTAAGAACATATTATTCATTTAGATTTTTATTTACTTAATAGAGTATTAAACAATAGATTATTATCTCAATTGAGAAGCTTTAAGGTGGTCATTTCCTGGGTTAGTTAACTCAGAAGCACAAGAATTTGGGCATTAAAGCACTCACTGTTCCCATCATTACTGGGAAATCAGGATTCTAGGCCAAGAAGGCTGCAGTATCAGAATCACCTGGAAGACTTATTAAAACACAGTAGCTGCTTCCACCTCAAGAATTCCTGAGATGAAGGGGAAGGGATTGAGAATTTACTTTTTAAAAATTTCTCATGTCTATCACATATTACAGCACCAGGATACAGTGCAAAAATCAGACAATGGAAAAAGCAGTGGTGGCAAGGTTATGGAACATGTACTGCAGAGGGCTATTTGTATCACCGAAAGCTCTAAAATGTTCTCCATCCCTGGTCTAGAGGAAACCAAGCACAAGCTTCCAAGAGTCCTCTCCCAGTGAAGACACACAGGATGCGCTTCATTTCTCCATCAGCGAGTAGTAACCATATGACTAAAATTCTGTCTACCACGGTCATCCTCAGGACCTATATGAGGTCGATAATAGCAGGAATCCTTAGTGTCAGCTAATGATCTGAGATGCGACTCCCCAAGTCATTGCCTCATGACTCATCAACCTTGCTCTAGTACTTAGGGAAGATAAAATCTGAATCATATAAGCAATTTTATCAGCCTTCCTTTAATACTTCATTTAAGGGAATCTGATTTAATAATGGAGCTCTTTAGGCTTTATAATTCTCTAGAAAGTTTTCTGTGATCACACAGGTGCAGTTAAGTATTTGATCTCTTAAAATATTACAATTCTAATGAGTTTAGTTCAAGATTCTCAGCTTCCAAATTAAGACAGTAACCAGAAATAATTAATAAAGTATCTCATTTTGTTACTTCCTTAGCAACTTCAAGAACATTTTTATTAATATTTTTCATACTATACTTCAGTTGAATTATATTGAGTCTAGAGTGATCAGATAATTCCCTCAAGGCCACATAATGAAACAAGAGTCATGAGGTTTTTACCATGTCTACCCAAGACATATTCTATAATGAATAAACTGTGTATGAATGTCATTACTCAGAGAATCTGAAGTTCACTTCCCTAGGAAATAGCCATTCCATAAATTAAGAGTCAGTATGGACTAAACTCCCCAGAAACAGTATAACAATCCTAGAAAGGCTGACCCTACTAAATTATCCTGGTTTCCCTTCCACTCTTATTCTCTTGGCTTTCTTGAATTTGAAGACAAACATTAGATGTTATTTCTAGTAAACTGGGCTTGGGAAGATGAATTTAGAAATGTAAAGTATTATAACATGACTTTCCTCAGAGACAAAGATACTGCCAGCAAGGAAAGTAACAATGACTGCTCATATTTTGAAAAATGGCTGTGACTCTTGAGTATTATAATAAAACAGACACAAATTAACCCCCAGAACCTCTGAAAAGCAGAAAGAGTATATGTTCATAGACTCAGATGAAGGCTTTGATACTGGAAGGATATTTTGATTACTAAAGCTGTATCTGTTTTTAAAAAGAATCTGATTAATTCCTCTAAAACTCTTTCTAGTTTAGAACAAGATGCCACAATGATCATTTTTAGAGCCATAAGCCAAGAATAAGATTGAATCCCAGGCATTTGACTTTCTTCCATCTGAACTTCCAAATATACAAGTGACAACTGAATTGTTGTCTACTGCTTGTCCTCACAACAAAGTAGCCTGCTAAGTCAAATCATAGAGAAGAAAATGTGGACTTCAGTTCTAGAAAGGATTCCTTTAATATGCAGAAACTTTCCTCTGAAGTAAGAAGTTGTATTTGCTAAGAAAAACCCACTGCAATACCCCAAATCCCTAAACCTATTTTTTCAGTAAATACTGAGAACTTTCTGCTGTCACTTCAGCAAAAAGAGTCAAATTTAAAATTAGGGTATAATAGAAACCTAAGTCCTGGCTCTGACTCAAGCCAGAATGACAAATACTGCATAGCATGCTTATAGACGCACTCTCAAAGCTTTGCCACTGAAGACATATCTTGTCAATCAAAGAACTCCATCCCTTTGCTGACGGGATGGCCTCACAATCCCCCCCAACACAGAGCTTTAGACCCTCTGTGCTATTCAGTTTAGTAGCCACAAGCCACATGTGGCTGTGGAACACATGAAATATGGTAGTCTGATCTAAGCTGTAAAATACCCTGAATTTTCAAAACTAAGTCTTAAAAAATAATGTAAAATATTTCATTAATAATTTTAATAGTGACTACATATTGAAAAATTGTATTTATATATCTTGAATTACATAAAATATATTTTTAAAATTAATGTTAGCAGTTTCTCTCACTTTTTTTTTTTTTTTTGCAGTACCTTGCACTTGCGAGGCAGGCATGGCCTCACTGACCTAAATCCCCAGCCCTCTCTCAATCATTTTTTAATGTGACATATAGAAAATATTAAATTATTGAGGTGACTCCCTTTAATGTTTATGTGGGATGGCACTGCTCTGAATAGCCACAGCCAGGCAGGCATCAGCACAAAGATGAGATTTAACATGGCAAGACAAGTCTGAGCAGCAGTGTCATGTTTTCCCATGTCTGGAACTAAATAGAAGCCTTCCACCTCATTTAAAAAGTTATTATTTTTAATGATAATAAAGTTATTATTTAAAAAGTTATTGGTGGCAAAACATTTTTAACAATTTAAAACTGAGGGCTGAGGATGTGGCTCAGTAGCAGAGCTCCTGTCTCACCTGTAAGAGGCCCTATGTTCAATCCCCAGCACCATAAGTAAATAAATAAATAGAATCTATATTGCAAATAACTTCATATATTTGAGGACCAAATCATAGGCTTGAGGGCAATTAAAAGTACTAAGGAAGGATAAAAGAAATAAAGATAGGACACAGAAAAATAGAAATTTCAAAATTGTGCTTTTAGGAAAAATTGCAGCTTCGGGACACAAAAGTTACTCACACCTGGTTTTAATTTTTTTTTCCTATTCTCTCAAGATACCATAAACCTGGGAAATTCCTTTTCCCCTCAACTTAGTTTTTTTCACCTGTGAATAAATCACCTCTTTTCACCTCTAAATTATGCTTCCTGGCACAGACATCCTTCCTCAAGAAAGCAACACTATAGTGGGCAGCTTATCTCAATGAGTAAATGGTTTGCACTGTAGCATACTGGGTAGCCTGACAGGCAGCAGGAATATAAAGTCTGGATCACCTATCCTTTTTTAGATCACCCACTTGAAAACACCCCCAGGACCCCACAAAAATACCCAGCTTCAGATCATAAGGCACCTGTCTCTCTCAAGGGATTACTCTATTTCTTTGAGTGTGTACTTTTAACTTTCTGCTTAATAAATCTCTTTAGGCCTCTCACTGACACATCCTGAAATTCTTTCTTCTGTGACAGGTATCAGCAAACCTATAACTTATTCTACCAGTAGGGTGAGTTTAGGTTCTCTAGATTGGATTTGGGAACCTCCTAGGATCCTTTCCTGTGACAGGACCACAAAGATCATTTAATATAAACTTCATATTTTTTGACTAGAGAGTTATGGCCTAATCAATGGCAGAGCTTCCCTAAGTCACACAAGGGCTCTTTGAATCTAGATTCCAACTCCTACTATTCTCCACGGCCATGAGTCATTGTTTCAATTATTCAAATTCCTACTGATATTTCTAGAACATGAACTTTGTTTTGTAACATAGGGTACTTCTCTCAGTGTACAGCTAGAAATCTTTCAACCATTCTCGTTTAATCATCACGTAGCCCTTTCATTCTCAAGCCCTTCTGAGGTAGCACAGAAGAAATAAAAGGTACATAGAAAAGAGTCAAGGAAATCATAACTAAGAATTATACTTTTAAGAAGACTACAACTTCCAAAGTTACTTTTAAAAAGTTGCAAATGCCAACACTACCCAAGGCAAGCCATATCAGTATTCCTTTGGTTAAATTTAGGCTCCTTCCTTACCAAACCCATCCTGCCCAAAATTCCTCAGGAATACTAAATTGGCTTCATAAAGCAAGTAAAGAGCAGAAACCTGATCCTAAGATAAAGGAGGAGGTTGAGAGAACCCAAAGAGTATTTTAATTACTTTTTAAAAACCCAAAACAAAAACCTACCCATACCTATGGAATGGGCTGTATCTTTCTGAGGGGTGGGGCACATTTTCTCAGGGTTTTCACCTGTTCAAGAGAAATATAAATATTCCCCGTGCCAGGAAATAATGTGTCTCATTTCTCTGAGAGCCCCCACTTCACTCCTGAGTGTGTCCTAAATCTCTGCCTAATAAATCCTTCCCATGTCCCTTACTAATGTGAAGAGTGTCAGCAAGCTTGCAAGCTTATTCCACAAAAGGGTGGGTTAAATTCCTAATTTCAGCTTCAGAAACCTCTCAGACCCAGCCCTGTGATGCTTCTAAGAGTTCTCAAACTGATATACTTTACTTTTCAGCTTCTCTCTCCCCTCCTGCCTCCCTGGTCTTGGTGACAGAATGATGTTCACATATGTGCCCCTCTGTAGGGCTCAGAGCATGAACCATTAGGACTGCTTTCTAGTTATGGGCTCTACTGTGCTGTTGTGGCTCATGCAGATGAAGTGGAACTTTCTGTTTTGGAGGTGGCTGGGTCTGGAGTGTGTGATGCTGGGATTAAGAGCATGTGATTACTAAACCACTACATGTGAATGATTGGTTTGCCACCACCCTAGTCCCAGTAGTCTGGATGGAATATAAGGGAGCAGAAAGACTGTTAATTTCTCTTGTTGCTTTTGCTGTCTTCCACCACCATAAACTGTTGCCCCTCTGCTGCTCTGCTTTGGAGCTGGCATATTATGGACTGAAACCTCTATGAACTGAAAGCCAAATAAACACTTCTCCCTTTAACTTTGGGTGTCAGGTATTTTGTCTCAGCAATGAGAGAACAGTAACTAACACGTGTGTTAACCATTTTAAATGAAAATGAGAAATACACATCTCTCCTTAACTTTCTCCCCTCTACCAGGAGTGTTTCAACCCATGAAAATTAATGTCTAGCCATGGTGTTTCCAGTGGTTTCCTTGGCAACAAGTCCATTGCAAACTTTCTTCAAGCACACACTTCTTTCTATTAAAGGGGACATGTGTCCATTTCTATCAAAGAAAACTTTTTATAATAACATTTTTAGCAGGTTTGGGAACAGTTTTGGGGGTTCCCCCCCTCCTCTGATTTCATCCCATTTATTTTGTGATGACCTAGAGCCTGGAAGATCCATATTCCTTAGAGGAATAAAGACATTGCTCCCACCTTGTTTCTCTTTGGACTAATTATCTAGGAGGGTTCCCTCTGTGCCAAAGAAGGCTCAATAGGTTTGGCAGGAGATACTTGTGACACTATCAGCTGGGGCTCAGAAATGGAGTTAGGAGTAAGGGGCAAAAATTTTTTTAAGGGAACAAAGCTTAGGTATTTTTTAAGATGCTGATTTAGTGGGTTATTGAAAATGCTGCCCACATAGCCTTTTAACCCTCAAAGATATCAGATAACTTTTTTCTTGCAGTGAGATGAAGTGGCTGTCATTATCTCCGAAGGTCTGTATCATATTGGAATCTGTCAGTGCAGGTCAGGGAGTCCGCGGTGCTCTGGGCCCAGCTCAGGGACTGAATTACATTTCCCCAGCACAATGGCTGCAGAATGGGTGGGTGCTTTGTCATTTAAACTGCATAAAGAGGCAGAAATTGATTTTTATTGTGGATCTTCATATCTAATAAAGCTCCAAGGGGCTCTTTTCTTCTCCGATTGAATAGCCATTGAATGCTTTCAATCTAGTTCTGTGTTTCATGCCTAAACTGAATAGCGGGAAGGCAGAAAATAGATGGGGGAAAAGAGGCCAAGTCACTTTCCAGATTGAAAAGGATATGGCAGAGAAATAAATAAAAAAAATAAAATAAAATAAGACTATTTGGAAAAGCATTTAAGTGGAAAGGGGAACTTTCTTGATGCTCTGGGGGGAAAATTGCTTTTTGAGGTGTGTATGTGTGTGTGCATGTGTATGTGGACATGCGATGCACGTGCAAATCCACTTGTAGGTATGTGTGAGCACGTGTAAAATTCTATTTATGGTCAACCAAGCCAGAGCTAAAATGCTAACCACACACTTGTCCCCTGAAGCCCACCTAGCCTGTCTTCCACTCAGCCTGTGTTCATGGCTCCAGGCCAAAAGAAACAGCCAGAAGGGGACTCAGGAGAAAAGGCTGCAGTGTACCAGGCAGCAAGTTCTGTGGGGAGGAGAAGGAATTGCTATTGTTCCTTCTATGAATTCTCATCTTTCACAAAAAGTCAGTTATCTCTCAATTTAATAATCTGCACAAGAATTCAAATTCTTCTAAACATCGCTACCCACTGAATCCTGACTTTGCTCCTGAACAGGGCTTCCTATGAGCCACATTTACTAAACACTCTGAATTTCACCCCAGACAATCTCCTAAAAGCAGCCCGATTCTTCAAAGCAATGTATTTGTGCTTTCAACCATCAACATAGATATCCAGCTCAACAAAAGAGTACCCAACACTTTCTCTATCCGCAGCCCTACCCTAAGCTGTAATCCTCTCTGGTCTAGACATCCAAACTTCTGATGTTTGCATCCTCACTATACTTTCTACTTGCTTCAATATTTATTTATTCAGGGATCCTTCCCCCCCGCTTTCAGCCAGTGATCTGATTTGGATCTACCTCTATCTTTAACCCTAAGGAAATCAGTCAATTATTTCCCCCTGGCTGCCTTGATTGGTTCAGGGGGGAGGCAACTGACCTAAACTCATCTAATCAGCAAAATATATTTGCAGGAACTGGGAGTCAAAGAGCGGCTCTTATCCTGAACTGGAATTAGGGTGGCTGGGAAGCTACCAAAAGTTGACCACATAAAGGCAAAGCATTCCTGAGACTAAAGCCAGAAGACAGGAGAGACGAGAACCCAAGTGAGAACTGGAACAAAATCAAGAACCCCTGGATCAATCTTTACCTGAAGCCTAGACTTAGCTCTATAATTTGTATTTAAGTCAGTTGATACATTCCCATTGTAATCAATTTAGTTCAAGTTTTGTTCTTTTCAAGAAAATAAGATTTTATTTATTTAGCAGATAACAATTATTTGTAGAAAGATTTTAAGATTCTGTTTAGAAAGTTCTTTTCAAATATACAAAGCACATTTAATGTAATCATATAAATAGCTTTATGAGGTAGAGTCTTTTTATCCAATAAGGCCCCCAACAAATCTCTTCAGATAAAAACACCACATTTAAGTAAAAAGATAAATGATAAAACCAAAATCTAGAAAGATTGTGACATCCAGAATTAGGGCACCAAAATCAGTATTTTTAAAAGCAAACCACTTCTTTCCCCTTTCTTGAGAGCTCTGTTTCAGATGAACCTGTCCATTCACTTAGGGGTTTAAATAAAAACCCAGGGGCAAACATGTCTCTTTGCTTTGTGGCACCTCCCACATGAAGTGGTCACCAAGTCCCCAGCTTGTGCCTCCTTGGCAGCCCTGGAGTTGGCCTGCCCTTTAGTTTTCACTATGCAAGCAACATGCTTCCCTGCATTCCGGGTGAGCTTGCTTCCTTCTCTACCTCCCCCATTCTGGACCATCCTTACAGCTGTTGGAAGAAGGTTTCTGAAACTAAACCTGAGTCAGATGCTTGCTGCATTTAAAATCATTTTTGGCATCCCAGGCGTTTTAGGATTTATTTAAAACTTCATTCCCTGGCACAAAGTTTTCATAACTATTTTGCCTATGTTTATATGATGATCCAGTGTGCACACACACACACACAAACACAGACACACACACACACACACAACTCATTCACTGAAATAAAATATTCAATTTTTACTTCTCTTTCAAATATGAGATGTTTTTGAAGCTTTCCATTCTATTCAAATCCATTCTGTATTTACATTTAAAATGTTGGTCATGTCTATCTCAATCAGGGTTTCTTAATATAGGGTTAATGAACACTATAACAGGAGCTGTAAATATATTTTATAGGGCTCAAAAATTTTAATAGGAAAACTTAACATCTCAATTTTCACTAGATGAGACTGAAATTCAATGTCTCATTCTGTTGCTTGCTCTTGTTGTCATTGTTGTTGCTGTTATTGCTTGAGGTCTGGACCCAGGGCCTCATACATGCTGGGCAAGTGTTCTCCCACTAATCTACACCCCAGCCCTCTTCTATTATTCACATAGACAACAAACTATGTTATTATTAGCAGTACCTGTGGCTTTATCACAAACAGAACTCACAGTTCTGTTTGGCTCATTGCAAATAACATGAAATAGTGCCTATGCTCATCACTACTTTAAAATTATGCCCAGAAAATGCTTCCCACCTCTCTTTACCTATTATGTTTCCCCTTGACCTTTCCCTCCCCCATATACATATTTTATGTTTCCAGATCATGGTATACCTGTGTGCACTCAAATTTTAACACAAAAGCATAATGCAGCTTGCACATATATGTAGATGTGGGCCTATCACCATATGCACTCACTCATATTTTCAAACTCACACATATCTATTTTTCACAAATAATTACACATTTATTTGCCACTGTAACATACACACACAAACAGACCCACACCTATGCTTCAATCTTCAACAAGTTCTCCCTTCCTCAGTACATCCCAGGGACTTAGGGTCTTCCTAAGGTCATTTCTCTTTAAAAACTTTGCTGAGGGCAATAGCCTGGGTGCAATAGAATAATGAATGGTCCAAAGAGATATAAGACAAAGTCAGAGGAAAGGGATTTTATTCCCAGCCAAACAGATTAGTTGATTCAGCATTCACATTTAACACTTTGTCCTAATTTATAAATTTTAGGTTGTGAAAAATGTTTGTAAATAACTTTTTTGGAAAAGTTGTAGTAAAAATACAGTACACTAACAGTCATTAACTTTTTTGGAACAAGAACTATTTTAAGAACCTAATGAAAGTTACTGAGTGTCTCCTCAGTAACAACAAAAATCATACCTTCTTAGTCACATGAAAGTTTGCATGCAATTTCAGGGCGTTCTGAGCCTCCTAGAGAAATATCTGAATTTTAGGAAATGATTCTCCAAAATTATATTATAGAGACTTATGGATTTGACTTCATGATTTGGCTAAGTTGGTATCCCCAAAGTTCTACAGCATCTAATAAAATTTGAGGTACTAGCTCTGTAACCAGGGAAGAAAGATGGTGGCCAGTCCTTGGCCCCAGAGGTGAGCCCAGCTGCATGTCACCACCATCATATCAATTGTCTACAGTCAGACTCTACGCTAAGTCTTGAGAGTTGGGGACCCTCAAGTAGTCATTTGTACATTTTATTTCTTGTAAAATGGCTCTGAAAAGAGTCAACCACTAGAGCTGCTGATAGAAATGAAGAGAGAGAAGCAAGTGATGGCTCCTAAACTGAAACTCAGCATTTAGGGCAGAGAAATATATGCCATCATAGTATATGTTGCAATGGTACTGCTAATTACAGACAGCTCAGGTACCTGGTCATATACATGCCTAGATGTGTAGGATGGCAAAAACAGATGAGTACAGGGGTCAGATAAGTACCATAAATGAAGAAAACATACTGATTAGGAACACAACCCTTAGATGGTCTATTGTGTCCCCTGAGACAAATATGAGAACAGGGAAGAGCCACTTTCTTCTTTCTAGAAAGTGAAGAGTACAAGCAGAGCACTCAGTGACAATGACACTCAGCCTCAGTGATAAGTGGTAAGCAGGGAGTGGTGTGATTGGCAGGACACAGTATATGCATATTCCCTAGTGAAAAGGGACAGTTGCTTCTACTCTCCTGCAGATTGTCACCAGGTGCAAACACAACCCAGAGTTACCATAACTCTCAAGTTTTTTAGGACCCAGAAATTCAGGTTGTTATGTGAAGTTGGTCCCTCCAGCCCAAAGTTCTATGTGCTGGTTCTGTGCTAACAAATAGAACAACATCTATATGAGCTGGGTCTTGCCTGTGAATATCTCAGGTATCATCTTCTGTACTTCTCCCATCAATCCTCAGAGAAAAAAGTGCTTCCTAGAGGGTGAGCTGGACACAACTAAATCTAAAGCAAGATAGAAGTGAATAAGGACAAGTTTGCACACAAAGTATATCAGAAAGTGATGAATGTGCACAGGAGGGTGCTACCCAAGGGCCCTTCCAGGGGCCCAGAGAAGAAGGGCTGCCTTACCACCCAGCTTCCAGAAATGAGAAAAGAGGTGGCCATTTGAGGCATTTCCTGGAGCAGCAGACTATTAAAAGTGCAAGGCTCAGTATCCTGACCATAGCTGTCCCCTTCTGATTCTCAGATTCACCAAGTTTGTGTGCTCTTTCTGACTGAGATCCATAATCAGAGCATATTTGTAAGGACAGCTAATTCTCTTTCCCTTACCCAGCAGATATTTGTCTGTATAGATAATGCCGCTCTCCCTGTAGGTGGAAGGGCGGGTACTGAGCTTGACACATGCCATATCTCAACAAGCTCCACCTTACCCACCCACTGTGTGGGGTCATCTTTCTAATTTGAATTAGATTCTTTACATAAACCATTGAAACTATAATCTTAACAGAGCCTATTCCCTTTTCATCTCTTCTTTGAGTTTTCAAGCTGTTGCTTTGTTGTTGAAACTCTTAATGTTCCTGAACTCTTTCTTTAAGGATGGAAGGAATTTAAAATATACTTTGCTTCATCTGTGTATATATTTAAAACCATATAATGTTAAGTAATAGAAGCTGAGGATAATTGCAAACTATTCTCGAATTTACTAGTGTTTTATTAGCAGATCTGCCTTAATCCAGGATTAAAACTGAGTGAGATTAGAGGATTTCTCTCATCCACAGCTTGGAGCAAGACACTCAATATAATAAAAATGCCTGCTTGCTTAACATAAAGCCATCCTATTGTATTCATAACACTTCTGAGTTCAGATGGCTCCCACTTGCCCTGTGACACACATGTGCAGTGACAAGCAAGAGGACACCAAGCCCAGCTGAAGGCCTAGGCCTCCCTGTTCCCATCAGGGTGTCACTATGAAGGCCACATGCCCTTAGCCTCTGTGCTTGGAGTTGCTTTTGTTACATGTGGCCTTTCCTCTGAATTGAGCATTCATTTCAGCATTATGTCACAGTGACTAGGGTACAAAGCATCCTCTGCCTGCCGTAGATGGTTTGCTCCATTGCTTAGAGAATCATTAACAAGGGGAAGGACACAGGGTCCAATTCTCAGGAGGGCTATTCAGCAGTTTCCTTTAGCTCCAAGGTCTCTGGTTGTACCTGTAGTCTGGACCAGCTGCCACTGTGAAAATGTCACCATTCCAGGGATGATAGTGACTCAGAGCACCTCTCTTATGGGCAATGTGCATCATGTCTATAGACAGAGGATGTTTCTTTACCTATTGAAGGTGATCATTAGAAAAGGTCACACCAAATAAGAAGTAACTGAAGACAAAGCAGGCTAGGTCATACTACAATCTAAGAATTATAAAGCTTCCATTCTCCAATTCCTAGATATTCTACTTATAGTTTAATAGATGAAATACTTAATGAAGGGAAATTTTGTTCATTTTAAATAAAGACACTCATTTATAGATTAGTGATAGAATGATAATGACAGTAACTAATATTTTTGGACTGCTTCCTCCATTCTAGGCTCCATTTTAAGAATGTTATATATATTACTCACTTTTCCCTCTCAGCAATCTCAAAGAGCAGGTATTTTTATATTATTATCCCCCTTTTAGAAAAACAATGAAATGCTAAATAACTTGATCATAGCTCTATAGTTAGTAAGTATTGGAGATGGCATGTGCCATGAACTCTGACTCCACAGCCCACAGTGCCTGTTTGCCTACTGTTGGTCAGTGTGTCCTAACACATTCAATACTGAGAGGATGTGAACTGTGATATATCTAAGTTTACATAATGAGGAGTGTTGTGGCTTGTGCTTAGATGTCCACCCAAGACCTCATGCAGTCATAGGTGGGGCTTTTTCAGAGATGACTGGATCTGGAGTGTGTGATGCCAGAATTGATTCATGGTGCAATGATAGGCTCAGGGGCACTAGGATTAAGGGTATGAGGTTCACCTACCCTAAGTAGTCTGGGTAAGATAAAAAGGTAGGAAGACCTGTTAAGGTCCCTTGTTCTTTTGCTACCTCCTTTCAGCTGCCATGAACTGTTGCCCCTCTGTCATGTGCCACCCTGCCTTGGAGTCAGCTGATATGGACTGAAACCTCTACAAACTTGAGCTAAATAAACCTTTCCTCTTTTAACTTTGAGTGTCAGGTATTTTGTCTCAGCAAAGAGAGAAAAGTAACTAAGACAAGGAGCTACCCGAGTTTTAAAATAATATAGAGAAAAAAAATAAATTATGTACGAAACTACAGAGGTGGAAAACAAATCAGCTGTTCTTTGGGGGTGGGGAAAGGCTATCTACAAAGTCCACATATGTCAGTTCTCTATGGTCCTGGGGGCAGGGTGTGGATGTATTTTTTAAAACTTACAGAACTGTACCCCATAAATTGAACCTCACTATGTGCTAATTTTAACCAGAAAGTTAAGAGATCCAAGTTGAAATGCAGACAGACAAATGAATCTAAGTGTATTGTCAAATATGGAATAACTTAACCAAACAGGGTGAAATAAAGAGGAACTGACCTAAGATGCTTTTGAAAATGTTATCTGAGCTAGATGCTAAGGGTAGAGTTACAAAGAATTGTGCATAAACACTATACCCTAGTTGATAAATTTATCTAAGGTATATGGGCTAGCAATCCTGAAACTACGTGTGTACAAGAATTGAGCAAAGTAAATAAATTTTAAGTAATAGAAGCCAGTTTTTTTCAGTCACAGAAAGGTGTGGAAAGGTGGGAAAGCAATAACCCTGTGGTGCTGGATTAGAGTCAGAGATTTACATGTGAACTCATGCCTGTTTTGAGAGGAATAAAGGGAGATTTGAATATACAAGCTGAGATATAAAAAAATTATATGATGAATAAAGTGCAAAAATTTATTACAGTAAAAGACTCATTGCCACTAATCCCCCTGAAAATGCTCCCCTTGCTTTCAGACACACTTGTCCTATTGTTCTTGTCACTTTCTACAGCAGTTCTGGAAGTCCTCTCCTATGAGTGTCTTCTTAAATTCTGATAAAACATACAGTGAATACTGCTGATTCATCCCATCCAAAAGAAAGACAGATTTTGGGCCAGGGATTTAGCTCAGTGGCACCACACCTGCCTTGCAAGAGCAAGAACCTGAGTTTGATCCCCTGTACCAAAAAAAAGAAAGAAAGAAAGATTTTTATTTCTAATTATCATTCACCAATAAAAAGACCCAGGGCTCCTGAGAGAAATGGCTAATAGAAAAGGTAAGGGAGAAAACTATAAAATGAGTCTAGGGAATCTTATTGAGTCAAAAACCAAGAAAACAATCAAAAGAAGAAGAAAAAAAGATAAAACAAAGGATGAGTTAGGTAAAAAGGATGAAGGAGTCAACTAGAAGAAGCTTTCAATGGTTAACACTGGAATAATTTGAGTAGCAAAATTCATTACAATAGTATTAGATTATAACTTCCAAATAAAAATCCATAATTCCACACTGATATAAATGATTGAATGACTAAATGGAAGGGGGTAAAATGAACAAAGTTTCTTTATAGAAAAACTCCAAACAATGTGTGCAAATATTCCCCTTTCACAGAGGTAGAATTTAATGCCTGGTTCCTAGAGTATTGGGCTAGACTTAATGATCTGTGTCCAAAACATACAGTTTAGAAAGGGAAAAATAATATCCTGGTAAAGACATCTGCAAGACAACAGAAAAAACCCTAATCAAGTGATGAACATTAACATATCAATATTCCATGTGATATGCAATGAAAAGGGCACCTCACCTCAGTGGGGTTCTTCACCCTAACCAATAAGCCCAGTCTAATCATAAGAAAACATCAGAAGGCCAGAAGCCTGCCTGGACAACAGTAGCACATGGGCCCCAGCCAAAGACACACCTAGAAAACAGCTATGCAGGTGCACAGGCCCCAGCCAGAGGCCAGTCCAGATACCAAAGATAAGTGTGGGCAGGCCACAGCCAAAAGCCCACCCAGGACAACAGCAGCTTACCAATGCAGACTCCAGCCAGAACCATGCTCAGACAAAAGCAGCACAGGTATGCAGTCCCAAGTCAGGGCCCCACTCAGACATCAGCAGCATGGACCTACAGGCCCTAGCCAAAGGTATGTCTGGAAAATAACTGTGCAGGGACATAGGGCCAGCAAGAAGGACACCCAGATGCCATAGGTAAGCATGGGCAGGCCCCAGATGGAATCCCACCCATACAACAGCCCAGAGTGGGGATCCAGAAGGTAATCATTCCAAACCCAGATATTGAAGCAGTGGTGAGCAGCAGAGAAAAGGCCTCTCTGAGGCTTGCTGAGAATTAAAGTCTATTGAGAGGGCAAACAGTCACCTCAATAAAGGTGCATCAGACTGCTTTGGTTGAAATGAGAAAGCACCTCAGTAAGACTCAAAACCAGACTTCCAGATCACCAAGGGCAACTCCAAGGTACAATGGGACAGAAAAATCTGAAACTAAACAACCTGGACTCCCTACACTGGCAACAAAAGAGGATCTGGAAAAAATAAAATCGGAAATGATTTCTCAGATTACAAGAGAGATTCTGTCCATAGGGAAAGGCATGACTAATAATGCTAGAGCAGACACAGATTTTAAAAAAAGAGGAGTTGAGGAACATGATGGAATCCCAGTGTAGGAAACAAATGGAATACATGAAACAGATACAAACAGATATCCAAAAGATAAAACACTCAATTGAAAGTCTATGCAACAGAATGAGCCGATGTGAGGACAGAATGTCAGATATAGAAGACAGGATTGTGATTACTGACTGGGAAAGGAAAGATTTCTTAAAAATAGCAAGGGACCATGAGAAATCAATCCAGCAGATGCTAGATGATGCAAAGAAGGATAACATAAGATCAGAGTCAATGGAGAAACAGTAGAGAGTGCAAATGACATAAAAAAAAAATGTGCACAGAAGCAATGTCAGAAAACTTTCCAAGCAGGAGAAAAGAATTCAACATACAGATAAGTGAGGCATATAGAACTCCAATTAGACATGATCAAAAAATCTACTACTTGTCATATAATAGTCAAGATTCCAAAAACCCAGCAGAAGAACAAAATTCTACAAACAGCTAGAAAAAAAAATCAAATACAAAGGAAAGCCCATCAGAATCACAGCACACATCTCAACACAAGCCCTCAAGTCAAGAAGAGCCTGGAGTGAAGTATTTCAAGCCCTAAAAGAAAACAACCTCCAGACCAGAATAATGTACCCTGTAAAACTATCTTTGAAAATTGATGGATAAATAAGATATATTCACAACAAAGAACACTGAGGAACTTCAAGAATACTAAACCAGCACTCTATAAAATTTTAAATAATATCCTTGGAAGAGACAATGAGGGTCAAAACCCCATGAAGTCTAGCACAATGAATCCATCAGGCATGACAAGATATTAAAAACAAAGGGGGAGAATCCAACTACAGGAAAAGGTCATGATAATGATAAGTCAATAAATATCAGTTATAGCCATCAATGTTAATGGTCTCAACTCACCAATCAAAAGAAATAGGCAGAATGGGTCAAGAAGCAAGATCCAACCAATATGCTGCACCCAGGAAATACATTTAATTCAAAAAGAAACTCATAGACTGAAAGTTAAAGGGTGTAAAACAATAATCCATGTGACAGGAACCCAAAAAAAGCAGGAGTAGCTATCCTCTTTGTAGATCAAGTGTATTTCGAACCAACACTGATCAAGAGAGATAAAGAAGGACACTACATCCTGGCAAAGGGAACAATCCAAGAGGAAGAGATGACAATCATAAACATATATGCAACAAACACTTGTGCACCCAACTATATAAACCAAATACTAACAGACATGAAAAATCAAATAAGCACTAATACAATAGTACTGGGGTACCACAATATCCCATTACAAATAGATAGCTCAACTAGACAAAAAATAAGCAACAAAATACTGCAACTCAAACTCTTGAACAAATGAACTTAATAGATGTTTACAGTGTGTTCCACCCCACAAAATCAGAATACACATTCAGTTGCACATGGGTCATTTTCCAAAATAGACCGCATGCCCTCTCTTAGAACATGTTTAAGTAAGCACAAAGGAATTGAAGTTATCCCCTGTATATTATCAGACCATAGTGCGATGAAATTGGAGATCAATAGCCAAAGAAACCGCAAGAATTTCATAAACACATGGAAATTCAACAGCACACTTCTGAATAACCAATGGGTCACAGAGGAAATTAAAGAAGAAATTGGACAGTTCCTACAATTAAATGATGAAGACAATACAACATATCAAAATCTATGGGACACAAGGAAAGCAATCTTATGAGGGAAATTCATAGCAGTGAATACTCATATTAGGAAAACAGTGTGAGCCCAATTAAACAACCTGATGCTGAACTTCAAGCATCTAGAAAAAGAACAGAACAAACCCAAAGCTCATACAAGCGAGGAAATTATAAAGATCAAAGCAGAAATCAATGCAATGGAGACTAAGAGAATGATACAAAAAATCAATGAAGCCAAGAGTTGGTTCTTCCAAAGACTAAACAAAATTGACAAACCTTTAACCAACCTTATCAGAAGAAGGAAAGAAAAGGCCCAAATCCATGCAACTAGGAATGAAAAGGATGAAATTACAATGGACCCAGCAGAAATCCAGAGGATCATCAATACCTACTTTGAGAACCTATATGCCAATAAGATGGAAAACCCAGAAGAAATGGACAGATTCCTAGATATGTATGAATTACCAAAGTTGAATGAAGAAGACCTAAAAATTCTAAAAAACCCAATATCAATCAGTGAAATTGAAAACCTAATTAAAAACTTTCCAACTAAGAAAAGCCCAGGTCCTGATGGCTTCACTGACAAATTCTATAAGACATTTAGAGAAGAAATACTGCCACTACTGTTTAAACTCTTCAATGAAATTGAAAGGGAAGCAATGCTCCCAAATTCATTCTTGGAAGCAAGCATTACTTTGATTCCCCAAGCATAGAAAGGCCCAACTGAAAAAGAGAGCTATAGGCCAATCTCACTAATGAAAATAGATGCAAAAATCCTAAATAAGATACTAGCAAATAGAATGCAGAAGATCTTCAAGAAGATGACCAAGTTGGATTTATCCCAGGGATGCAGGGATAGATCAACATATGCAAATCAATGAATGTAATACACTATATCAATAGAGCCAAGGACAAAAACCATATGATCACCTCAATAGATGCAGAAAAAGCATTTGAAAAAATCAAACACCCATTCATGAAAAAACCCCTGTAGAAAATTGGAACAGACAGCGTATATCTCAATCTCATAAAATCCATCTATGAAAAACCAACAGCCAACATCATACTAAATGGTCAAAAACTGAAACCTTTCACACTAAAATCAGGAAGATGACAAGGATACCCACTATCACCACTCCTGTTCAATATAGTGCTGAAAACATTAGCCACAGCAATTAGACCAAAGAAAAAAAATAAAAGGAATAAAAATAGGAAACAAGTTAAATTGTCATTATTTGCCAATGACATGATACTCTATATGAAAGACCCCAAGAACTCCACCAAAAGTCTTCTAGACTTAATAACCAAATTCAGTCAAGTAGCTGGTTACAAGGTCAACACACAAAAATCAATAGTTTTCCTCTACACGAAAAACAGACTCACTGAAACAGAAATAGGGCAAACAATTCCTTTCACAATAGCATCCAAACAACTGAAATACCTAGGAATCAAGCCAACAAAAGAAATCAAATACCTCTTCTCTGAAAACTATAGCACTCTGAAAAGAGAAATTGAAGATGATATCAGAAAATGGAGAGACATCCTTTGCTTCTGGGTAGGAAGGATCAACATAGTGAAAATGGCCATACTTCCAAAACTGCTATAAGGATTCAAAGCAATTCCAATTGAAATTCCAGTAGCATACTTCCCAGACCTTGAGAAAACAATCCAAAAATTCATTTGGAACCAGAAGAGACCTAGAATAGCTAAAGCAATTCTAGGCAACAAAGACAAGGTAGAGGGTATCACAATCCCCAACTTGAAATTGTACTGCAAAGCTACTGTGACAAAAACAGCATGGTACTGGCAAAGAAACAGACCAGAGGACCAGTGGAACAGAGTAGAAGATGCAGAAACAACTCCAGACACACTCAGCCACCTCATTTTTGACAAAGGAGCCAAACATCCTCACTGGAGGAAAGATAGCCTCTTCCATAAATGGTGCTGGATAAATTGAGTGTCAATTTGCCAAAGATTAAAACTAGACCCATATCTATCACCATGCACTAAACTAAAATCAAAATGGATCAAAGATCTAAATATTAAAACAGAAACCCTAAACCAGCTAAAAGAAAGGTTAGGTAGAACTCTTGAAGACATTGGGGTAGGAAAACATTTCATGAACAAAACTGCAGTTGCACGTGAACTAGAACAAAGAATCAACAACTGGGATCTCCTCCTATTAAGAATTTTCTGCCTAGCAAGAGGAATGACCAGTATCATGAAAAAACAGCCTACAATGTGGAACAAAATTTTCATGTGCTGTTCCTCATATAAAGGTCTACTACCTAGAATATATAGGGAACTTTAAAAAATCAGACCTCCAAAATTTAAAGACCCAATCCAAAACTTGGCATCTGAAATGAATAGACACTTCTCAAAGAAGTGGAAATAGCAAATAAACACATAAAAGATATTCAGCATCACTCATCATTTGAGAGATGCAATTGAAAATGATGAGATTCCACCTCACTCCAGAAAGAATGGCTGCTATCAAGAAACCCATAACAAATGCTGGCGGGCTTGTGTGGAAAAAGGAACCTTTTCCCACTGTTGGTGGGAGTGTCGACTGGTGCAACCACTGTGGAAATCAGTATGGAGATACCTTAAAAAACTAAGATTAGAGGTCTCATTTGGCCCAGCTATTCCCCTGCTGGCTATCTTCCCAAAAGAATTAAAAGAATCATACCACAGTGATATATGCACACCCATGTTTATAGTGACACAGTTTGTAACAGCTTAAACCTGGAAACAGCTCAATTGCCCATCAACTGGAGACTGGATAAAGAAAATGTGTTGTTGTTGTTTTTTATAAAATTGAGTACTACTAAGCCATATAGAAAGAGAAACTAGAGACATTTATAGCTAAATGTATCCACATTCTTAAGGTCATATTCTTAAGTGAAATATGTAGGACACTCATGTACAAATACTGAATAGTTTCTCTGGTGTGAGAAACTGAAAGTGTAAATAAGAATCAAAATATATAATAGGTAACGTGAAATAAGAAGAAAATATCCAAAGGGGAAGGGGAAGTGCTAGGGGTAGGGGAAAGAAAAGAAGGGAAAGGAATAAATGAGAAAAGGAAAAAACAGAAACAAAGTCTTTGTAAATAGGGATGGGTGGCGGAGTTGAAGGGGGGGCAGAAGAATGGGGAAAAAATAAGAACCAAGATACATCATATAAAGGCACAAATTCCCAATGATAAAAGTCATCATATTATATACCTAAAATGTACCGATAAACTTAATGAATTAAAAAAAACCAGATAATCCCCAAGTGAGGACATTCTGCAAAACATCTAACTAGTATTCTTCAAAACTGTCAAGATCACAAGAAACAATGAAATACTAAGAAACTGTCACACATTAGAAAAAACTGAAGAGAAATGATAGGTAATGCATGTAGCACCATGGATTAGATAGTAAAGCAGACAAAGGGACATAAATGGAAAACTGGTGAAATCTGTTAATTAATAGTATTCTGCCAATGTTGCTGACTTAATTTTAAATTTACCATAGTTCTGTAAGGTATATACATTATGAGAAGCAAGGTAAATGATATATTGGGAACTCTATACTATGTAGCTTTGTAAGTCTATCAATCTGAAATTATTCAAAAAGGAAATTAAAAAGATAAATTTTTATCACCTCAGATAATACATATATTTTTAAAATAAAAATATTACTTATTCAAAACTAAAACTTGAAAATAGGCACTGCATTCATCATAATGCACTTCTGAAAGAAGCAGGGTTATAAATTGGCTGTTTTTCCTATTCTCCATTTTTTTAATGCAGTGTTCTTGTTTCCATAATAATTCAGATTTAATCCAAGAAAATGTTAAATTGGGCTTTGGGCAAATGTTAAGGAAGTTTATCTATTTCTTTTTTCTGGTCTTGAGGGTTGAACTCCAATTTGGACTAGATTCAGAAATTATAAAAATGAATCCTCTCTAATTGGAAATCATTTTCAATGCCTGAATTAGGCCAGCTCCTCTGGGCTTACCTGGGTCTGAGTGCTTACAGTTGGACAGAATAAAGAATAGAGACAGCAGACAAATGCCCCAAGGAAACTTACCATGCAAAACTTTCAGAATAGATACCTGTTCTCATTGTGAAATGTTGGTCAGAGAACTAATTTGAATATCTACTTCCTTCCAGATTTGTTTCATGCTCATTTCAGCACAGACATACAAATCACTGATGGCAGATAGAGACTTGAGCTGCTCTGCTATAATGGGTAGGTCTAGGTATACAATCAGGTGTTTTGCGGCTGTCACTTAAGCAACCCCTGACAAACGCAGGTGCCGAGGAAGCCTGACACTAATATATGAGGTGCCTTCTACCATCTCTTGTGCCAGTGCATCAGGTGAAAACACACCATCTGTGACAGGGCAGCATTAAGCAAATTAATGTTCAGGAGTTTTAAAAATAGTAATTTTTTTCAAAAGCAAAGAATTTATTTTTCAGCCATGATTGCACAGAAAAACCACGGCAATCAAATGTGGGTATGACTCTTGGGTAACACAACCAGATTTCACAGGGCTCCATACACTCTTCACAGCTGTCTTCTGTACCCCTGAAGAGAGCTGGAGTCTCAATGTCTGAATGCTGTTCATCCCTTGAAAATTCATGCTTGTGCTATGAGGTAAGACACACATCCCACAGGAAGAACCTCCTGATCCAGGACCTGTGTGCATGGGGCAGTAAAGGGTGAGGAAAGGTCCCAACCACAGATTTCTCTCTCTGGTTCCCCAGGAAAGAGAAGTGGGCACTAGTCTGGCCCAAAAGGCTCCTGAGGAATTGTTCTGTTAACATGTTGCCCTCTACAGTTCCTTCTCCTCAGACTGGCCAAAAAAGATTTTTTAATATTGTAAATCAAAACATACCAGTTCTTTGTTTAAAAACTCTTCCATGGCTTTCCATCACACTCAGATTAACATTAAAACCCTTATAATAGCCAACTGAGCTCTTATGATCCAGCTCCTTTTCCCCTTATTAACCCCCCTCCTCCTCCCTCAAAACATTCAACCCCCCCTGGTCTTTCTGGCTGTTCCTCTAACATATGAAACCATTCCCACCTCAGGGCCTTTGTGCTTGCTTTTCCTTCTTCCTGAAATGCTCTTTTCCTAGACCCTTTGGTTCATTTCTTCAACTGTTAGAACAAATGCTGTGTTCTCAGGCACACCTCTTCTGACCACCTTATCTTAAAAAGCTTCTTTGGCCCATTGCCTCCATCACTCCCTATGCTTCTTTAATTTTTCATAGCATTTAATTCTGCTTAAAATTGTGTTCTATTTATTCACAGGCTTACTAACTGCCTGAAAAATTTTCCCAGTATTCATAGCCCCTGTGAGAGTGTCATAGTCAGAGTCAAGGTTACTTACAGACATGCTTTCCATAACCATCCAGATTTAATTGGTCATATGATTTACTTTAGCCAATGATATATATGCAGCAGTGACATGGACTAGGTCCAAATGGAACCTTTAGGATACCATGTATGAGTCTCTGTGTTCCTTCTCCCTGCTGTGGAGATAAGGGAAGCACAAGTTGTGATGAAACCTAACAAAAAGCCACCTGACAGCTTGCATAGATGCATTTCACAGAAAAATAAATTTTTGCTGTTTCAAATGGCTGAGCTTTGGAAGGTGATTTGTTATGTTAGCATAATCCAACCTATCCTGGTCAAAGTAATACCTGAATGAATGAATGAATGAATGAACACAGTAAATAGATGCCTGCTTGGCTAGGTAGCATGATTCTCTGGCATTAGCAATCACAGGCCAACTCATATTTGCTCATAGCCAATAGTATGATAAGACCAGGCTTGAGGCCATGATGAGTCCAGAGTGGAGGCTGTAGGGCAAAGAGCAGGTCTCACTGACCATGTTACATATCCAGTCTCAACAAATAGTCTAGGGTCATACACAGCATGCTTCTGCTTAATAAGTTATTTGAATGGAAAATAGCTCCTCAAGAGAGCTGGAGAGGATATCTCTAAGTGGGGCAATATAAGGGAGGAAGCCTATCCCTTCCTGACCCTTCTGACTAATCAGTATCTTTTTATAAGGCTAAAAGCATAACCTTGAGCATCTGCTGGGCTTGGGCTCACATCGCTACTTCCTAGCTATGTGACCTTGGCCACAAGAGTTTACTTAACCTCTCTGAGCTTCACTTTCCTTCTCTATAAAATGTAGATGATAATAGTCCTCACCTCACAGGGTAGTGACAATCAAATTAAAAAAAACATTTATAGTACTTATCCTAATGTCTAGCACAAAGTATGTGCTCAATAAATGCCAGTTACTGATATGAGTGTTTTTCTAAATTCTAGAAATCTCTCAGATAGGATCCACAGGACAAATCCCAGAAAGAAGAAACTGTTGTCTCAAAATATATCAAATGTGGTAAAAATGAATGGAAGAATATTCTACTAAAACAGCCAAAATGGCTTAAATAATTTGAATTCACATGCAAGCAAAGAAGGACAGAGAGAGAAAGCCGAGTCATAGCCACTTTTCACTGGCTATTAAGGAACATTAAGAAACAGTCACACTGACCATGTTTGTTTCTTTTAGTGTTATATTTTTACACAAACCTTTTAATCTCAAAAGTTAAATGACTACTCTAAAAGGTTATGGAACTTCGTACCCTCCCTCCCCCTGGTTGTATTTCCTTTTGAGACCTTTAAAACGTTTTCAGTTTAAAAAAATGCTATAAAAGTCTAGGTTGAATTATGTGATACATTGAAATTAAAATTAAAAATTTAAATATGCAATTTGAGATGGTGTAGAATGAGTGATAATAAGGATTAAAAGGATGATGGCAGATTCTTTTTTATATTTTTTTTCCCCTTTCTTTGCTTATAAAAAAACACCTTCTCAGAAGATTAAAAATAATACTTCTTTCAATCAGGGACACTTGCAGAGGATCTTGATCTTCTACTCAGTGCTATGACAAAAGGTGGGAAGAAAGACATAGGGACAGAGTCAAAGTGAAATGGGAAACTGGGATGGTCAATGCTGAGCAAGCTGCAAAGACTCTGAACAGCCAGAACTGCTGATATTTATTGGTGACACAATTATTTGCTAAATTGGGGTAAAGGGGCTACCTGTTGTTGCTAGGGATAAGTTGCTGACACAGGCAAAGTTTGTAAAAGAAGAGACAAAGCACTTTTGTGTTAGGAACAGAGCAGACAAGATATAGGTTGTGGTTAACAAATAACCTTGTCATTTTAGGTAAGAAAGTTTTAATTTTGGGAACAGAATTTGGGTGTGAATCACCGTGATCTGGGCTTCCTTGTTATCTCATATTAAACCCTACAGCTTCATGGGCCATTTCTCTGGCCTCTCTGTAGCCATTGGCAGGGGTTGGGGGTTGGTACTGACCCACTCGCCATCCACAATGCTCCTATGAATCATGTAGGCTTCAGTGGAACTCATTTCTTAAAACAACCCAATTGTGGGGTTAACTCTTTAGAGCCTGCACTGCTTGCAGCCTGCTTTTGGTACAATCAACAAAAAGGTCTCCCACATCTTTCCCTATTGTTTTTTTTCTTTTCCCATTTAGCAAATATTAATCTATTTCCTATGTTTCCAATGGAGCTGATACTAATATAGCTTTATTTATTTATTTTATCCCTGGACATCAGCATTACTGATCACAGCCCAAATATGAGGACAGCAACCAGATGGCTTTGGATGTGACAGGCCATTCTTGAGGGCAATGGCGTCAGATCCTGCTCCCCCCACCTCTCCCTAGTGTCTGCACTCTGGGATATGACACCTAAGATTCAAAGGACTCGAAGGCCACCCTACTGTTTGTCTTCTGAAGGCTGCTCTGGAACCCATATAGGGTACAGCTCATGTGGCTTCTTGTCCTTGGAATTCCCCTTCACTCTTCTCCTCCCATCCTTTAGGTCCCAGCTCAGATCCTGTCTTTTGGGAAAGAGTGGCTTAATCACATTTCTTTGTTTGGGACACAAACTTTCCTATAAAACAGCTTGCCAATGCATTTAACACATCCTTAGAATGCCAGACCCTGGGCCCTATGCTGGAGATGCAATGTTAAGAAAGACATAGTTCCTGCCCTTGAGAATATCCAGTATAAGTGGAAAAATGCAATCATGGGGCTGAAGTGCAATGCTCCTCCATAAAGCATCAAAAAAGTCCATGTTTTACCATAGTATTTAATCTAGGTGGGGGTCATAGATGATTTCCAAGAGGAGGTGACATCTAAGATGAATCTAGAAAGAAACAAGGGGATAAAAACAGAATGTTGGAAAATAGAGCTACATGGGCTTGTTTGAAGTACACATCAAGTTGATCAGACTAGCACTGAAACAGGATCTCAAATATGCTTGCTGTACTCAGCCTCCTTCCAGTTTTCTCCTCCTAATGTTCTCATATTCCTGACACTGCCTACTAGTTAATCCATGCTTTGAGGTTTGCCAGTTATGCTGCTTGATAATTTTCATACAATTTAAGTCTTCTGGAGTCAATGCCAATGTTCAGAAGAACTACTCTAATCATGGGGATTTCCAACAGGTGGTAGAGAAAAATTTAAGAGCACAAATTCCTCACATTTGATAGGACTTTTATCCACCCGCACATTGCCAATCATAACTAAGTTCTCCAGACAACTTAATACTCTCTATTCACACAAAGTGAGAGGAATCTGTTCCTTACCCATGGCATCACTTCTCTCAAAAAGGATGGAGTTGGCTGGGGGCTGAGTATCTATCTCCAAAATAGATCTTCCACTCTTCTAGCCCTCCTCTCCGGCCATTCTTTCCTTGGAGAACCTTCTGCCAACATTTTCAAGCAAATAATCTCTTCAAAGGGTCTTCTTACTAGCTCAACAAGACTTTGTCAATGACATTTGAGGAATTTGGTGAGGAAGTACTGGCTGCTATAACAATCAAGCCAAGAAGAATAATGACTCAAATGTACTAAAAGTTTCTTTCTTGCCCAATTAAAGCCTAAAAATGGCTATTCCTGATTGGTAGGTGATTTTTCTCTAAGCAACAATTTAGAGATCCAGCTCCTTCTACCATATGGCTCTGTGATCCTCAACACAAAACTTCTGGAGTCACCATGCTTGCGTGCATTAGGTTAGTAAAAGGAGTATGACTAAGAAAATTGTGCAGAGGAAGCTGTGCTAGTCCAGCCTGCATATGATACACATTATTTGCACTCTTATTTCAATACTAGAAATTAGTCACATGGACATATTAAACTATGCAAAGTATAGTTATATTTCCAGGAAAAAAGAGAAAACAGTTGTGCTGAAAGAAAATCAAATGCTATCTGTCAAAACATGAATTCCAGGCTTACACTCCAAGGAGACTCAGGTTTTTCAAAAAGGCTATAATTGTCTGGATACAGTTGTAGGCTTTAGGAGACTGGTAGGGGCTAGCATGACTTATTTTTACCCCTCAAAGAAAGCAACAGATTCACACAACAGATAAATCATGGAGTTGAGTCTGTCTGATTCCAAAGCCATTAGACTATGTTATGTTGATGGAAAGAGTTCCATAAAATCCCTATTCTCTAGGAACTTACAGTCAGGAGTTAATGGAGAACAATTACAAGCTTACTACATGTTTAACATTTATTTTTAACTTGAAAAAAACATTTTTACTTTTAAACCAATATAAAACTTTCTGCGCCATCTGTATTAGTTGTTACCCAAGACCCTACAGGTAGTTATTAGTGCTTCTCACCAAATTTTTCTGGCTCTCTCCATTTCCAGATAAAATTGATTGAGTTGATAGAATTGCATTTCCCTTGAAGTTTATGGTGACAATTTGACTTTCTTTGGGTACATAATGTTAATGGAAGTGATCTTTTACAGTTTTGGAGGAAGTTTAAAGAACAATGGCATATTTTTCAGAGCTCTCTTTTCCTCTGTGACTATCAGAAAGTCAATATGGTGGATACTCCATCAGTTTGGACCCTAGATAAAAAGATATAGTACAGAGTCCCCAGTTAACCTGAAATAGACCTGTGGCATGAATGTGAAAAAGAGACATACTTTTAGGAACCATTAAGCTTTCACTCTCTTTGTTATTGCTGCATAACCTAACCTATCTTAGAACACCCCTCCTTAAGAAATACACATAGAAATTTAAATATATAATCATTTATTTAGGGAAATCTTGACTTAAAAGAAAACAGTGGTTTTAACAGACTATTCATAAATTCATCATAGACATAAAATTGAGCCCAAACTTATGAATTTTACTCCCTATGAGAGAGAGACAGAGAGAGAAAGTGAGAAACTTGGCCTCTTGAAGCATGGGACTGTAGCAGACTGTAAAAAACAGAAATGCTGCAAGGTTCAGTGCAACAAGGACTCAACGATTAATTGTGTATGAATAAAAGAGGATAGAGGGGCTTAGAAGTTCGAACAAGAATTGTGGCCATAATAAAGTCATAGTCCCAGCAGCCAGGCCTAATTGGGAAGTGAGAGCTAGAGCAGAGTTACAGCAGGTAACAAGCAGAAGTCTTTTTTCTTTTCCTTATCTTTTGAACCAGGCAAAAGCATTAGAGTGAAAATTGAATTCAAGTCAGTTAAAGAAACCAAGATGAGTGGATTCGGCACTCCAGGTAAGAGCAACCCTGTATATAGGTGAATGAGGCAGCTTATCTAACAGATGCAAAAGGTTCTAGAGGAATTCTCTTTAGGATAAAGAGTTACACAGATCTCAATTTCTGCCACATAGGAGCAGTAACTTAACCAGAGACTTTCTCTCAGACCAGAAACAGGCAAGTTGAAGTTTGAATTCTAGTTATCACTAACAAGGAAAGGAAATTACCGTAGGTGACCAGGTACTGCAAAATTAGAAAGGAAAGGCCCTATTTTCACTTCTAACCTCAATTTATTTTTATCACTTTTTAGAAGAGGGAGGTAATACTGTGCAATGTTGAGTTTCAGAATTCTCTCCCCTTCAGATTCCTGTTCTATTGGTGAACTGAACCAAGTTTTCCAAATTCTCTTCAGGCAGAAGATTAGGGGAGGGCCAGCTGTCAATCACAGAGATCCAAGACACATGTCCCCAAGCCCTGCCCCTGGGGCCAACCAGAAAATTCTATCTTCCATTCTTCTGGCACGAGTTCAATCAGGTTTATCGGTAATGATGCATTTTATTTTATTAAAACTTCCTCTAAGAAGTGTTCTTTTTTAAATGTAGGCTTATTTCTTATAAACAGATTCTGATGTCCTAAAAATTACTTATAATTATCCAGAAAATAAAATCCAAGTGGATCTTGAGACCATCTCTAATTACTTTTCAATATCTCATTCTGTAGCTACTCTCACAGTGGAGGTTTGCTACCACAACCTGGTGTCTCTTCAAGTCAGTCTATGTCTGGATCCTAGCCTAGCTATCTAAGGGCTATTTGAAAGAACTTGTCAAACATAGAGATTGACAAGATCTACCTTGAGCAATTCATGTTCTACAAGTCTAAACTATTACACCAGTAATTCTGATTAACACTCCAACTTGAGAACCACTGTCCCAAGCAATTCCATTGTCTACAGTCTTAGTCACTTTCCTGTCATGGATATAATACCCAATAACTTAAAGGAGCAGAGATTTATTTTGGCACACAGTTTCAGTTCATGTTTATCTTGTTCCAAGGCAGAAATAGGATGTCGAGAGACATGGAAGAGGAAAAGGTATTCAACCCATGGAGCTAGGAAGCAGAAAAAGATGGAAAGAGTCAGGAATGAGACTACACCCTTCCAAAGTACACACCCAGTAATCTGCACATAACCAGGCCCCAACTCCTAACAGCACATTCAGCTACTGAACTTGTCATTAAACTAATCCACTGAAAAATAAAAAATAAATTTAAATACTTCCAACATACAATGGCACAAGGTAAACATTCCTATTCCAAAAGGGATACATAGGAGAATAGAAATAAATCAGACCAAAGCAAGACCAAAAAACAGCAGGACAAGCCTTAAATTCAAAAGCTTTATGTCCAGCACCTGGAACAGGCAGTGATGTGATGCAACCTCCAAAGGGCTTGTGTAGCCCCTCCCTACAGTTTTGCTGGTTACAGCCCTCATAAGTTCTCTCTTGGGGTGACTCTGCTCATTGCCTGCAATTCTTTACTCAGCAAACATTACACATTTCTGGCATCTCCAAATTTCTGGGGTTTTGCTGTACTTTTGGCTCTACTCTCATAGCCTCATATATTAATCTCTCAGGAACATACTTCCCAGCCTCCCAGGTCTTGTCTGAAATCTGGGTGGAAGCCTCTTTGACCCTGTAACTCTCATATTCTGCATGCTTGTATAATCAGTACTGTGTAGATGACACCAAGGTCTATTGCCAGCTCAGAAAGTAGCCAGGTCCCTGTGGAGCATGGCTTTCAGTGTCCTCTGAGTGCCTAGATGGCTGAATATGGTAAAATGAATCCCATGGTACCAGTTCCCTAGGTGGCCTGTCTTGTGCCTAGGCTAAGGAACACTGTACTCAAGTGAAAGCTTATAGTGTTATACCCCAGAGCCTGTAGAAAGTGGAGTGTTGTTGACTCATGAGATGTCTTCAGGCCATCTTTCCTATTGTTTTGAGTCAAATATTTGGATTCTTTTTAATGTGAATCTTTTCAGCAACCATGAGCTCCATGGCCTCAAACTCAATTCTCTCCATGACTCTGGTTGCAAAACAAGCGAGTGAAAACCACATCAAATTACACCATAAGGTCAACACTGAACCAACCATTGAATTTGATTTGGTTCTCATCCCATTTGGTTTGCAACTAGAATCATGGAAAGAAGCAAGTTCATGAACCTAGATACCACTGCACTTTCTGTTCAAACTGCAAACTTTTCATAACATTTGGTTCAAGTATTTGTTCCTGATTTTCACTGTAGATCTGGCTAAAGGCCAGATGCCAAAGAAAGCAATGTGGCTAATGATGACCATGTGAAGAGAATAATCATGGATTAATGAAGTTAGAGACTTTCAGGAGTAGAAAAATTAGTAGAAAAAACCTTCAATGACATTTTGAGAATTTTAGCTTTTGCTCTAAGATGGGAACCCCTTGTAGTGTTTTGCATTCTTATGTGAAGTCATCCAATTTAGATATTCTTATGATCACACTAGCTATTTTCTGAAGAATGGACTACATAAAAGGAGTGGGGGGGATAGTTTGGAAAGTCCTTTGGGAAGAGGCTACAATGATCCAGGTGGAAAGCAATGCTAGCTTGTACTGGGTAGTAAAAGTGAAAAGTGATCAGATTCCGGATACATTTTAAAAGAAGAGTTCAAAAGATGTGCTCAAGGAGTTTCTAAAAGAAGTCAAAGATGGTCATAAGATGGTCCTACCAGTCAAAAGGATTGGTTGCCAACAACAAAAATGAGAAAGAATGGAAAGTTCAATATACTGTTTGTGGAAACAGCACTGAGCCCTTCTGTTACTTTGCAAGTTGATCAAGAGTTTATTCCAGTGATGGTGAACCTTTCAGAGCTTTCAATGATAACAAACAGCTAGCTGTAGTATGAATGCCATAGGTTTGCCACCACTTGTTTATTCTATTTCTCTGAAGAGGATAAGGAAAATAAACATTAGCCATGTTACCAAAGTTGTTGTAAGAGTAGAGAAAGGAAAAGAGTAGTTGTTGTGAGAGTAGAGCAGGAAAAATGTCCAGATAAGCAACTATTAATAAGGGCTTCTTGTGAAAAGTAGCATTCAGAAATTTTTCTTTTTTACTTTTCTCTCTTAAATGTTTTACTATGGACATGTCTTAATTTTTTAATTAAATGTCAATGTTACTCAGCAATAAAAAATAACTATGACACATGCAAGAACATATTTGGATATAAGAGTGTACATTTCATTATGATTCCACTTATATTCAATGAAAGGACAAACAAAACTAATTTATGGTTATGGAAGTCAGAATGGTGGTTGATTCTGCAATACAGGGAGTAGAGAATTGACCAGAAAGGTCAGAAAAGAATTTAAAACTACAGTGAAGTTGTTTTTAAATACTGTCTCAGAGAAATTGCATTAAGTAAAATTACAACTGCTACTCTTCAGTCCAAAATCTACTGCATAATATGCATCATGGTCTGTGACCAATTATATTAATTCTTTCAAAACCTGTCTGATTGATCATTATATCCACAGCAAAGCAGGTAGCTGCTTCCTTCCCACTTCACAGTGATTAACCCATGTGACGTTATATAAAAATGGACCACTGACAGAGGACTTGACCAAGAAGGATAATGTGTAACCCCCCCCAAAAAAAACCCATAGAAAATGGTAACATTGAAAGTAAAAGTGAAACTCAAATCACATGTACAGAGTTGATCCTGCTGCCATTTAGAAGCTCTAGATTTGACACCAGAGGAACTTAGCAATTGTAACTTATGCGTACAAGTGAGTTTTTGTGGTGAAATTGATGATAAAGTTCCAGAAGTAGATCCCAGGAAAAATGTCAAACTAAAGACACTCTAAGAGATATTTCATGACCTCAAAATCAAAAAAGATAAAATGGTGTGAGTGATCCAAATTTATAAAGGAGTCTGATAAATTGTGAAGACATCAAAAGGTTTTCCACATTGTATTTGAAGATGGCAAGCAGTATTCAAATTTCTCTTGATAGTTTTAAGATAAATAAAGCATTGTAATTCTAAATGCTGTCTGTTGTTTTTTTTAATGCTGTCTATTTTAAATTATAGTGCCTAAATAAAAATGCATTTCACTTTTTTTATTTCCCTATACATTAATAAACAACAATTTTAGTTTTTATTGTTTTGACAAAAAATTTAGATGTCATGTCCCATTGAGAATTAAGATAATTTTGTATTATTTCAGCTTGCACATTAAATGATAAAATATGTTCCTGCATCACCCTCATGTCTATTCTCCTTTCCTTTTCTAAATTTTTGTTTGCCATTTTTTTACAATTGTTAGAAATCACATTTTTTACAATTGTTAGAAATTGTTAGAATCACCCATTAATAATATGAATTTATCCTATAGATTCTAAAAATTGACAACCAATAAATAATATTTAATTAGATGGTTTTAGTTCTTTTTATTATTGAGTAAAAAAATGTAACTTCTACATTTCAAGAGGTTCCTCTAGTTTCTCAGTTATTGTTTCTTAAACAGAATTTACTTCCATATTGAAGACAACCTTCTTCAAGTTATGTGATTTCATATTCTAATTCAGATCAACTGGGTTCTGATCTGCTGCATGAATATCATCCTGAAATATTTATCTTGAGCTGACTCTACAATCTTAAAACATGTCTCAATTTCTTTTGTTGGACTACTTTCTGTTTGTGTTTTTTTTAGGAAAAGCTACATGGAAAAATTATTTTACTGGTTATAAATTTCTGATTCATTATTACTTTCTCTCTGAATGAGAAGATATTTCTCTATCACCTTGCAAGTCCAATATTACCAATGGAAATAGAAATTTTATAGATAACACATTTTTTATTCTATTTGAAAACTTTCAGGTTTTTTGTTCTTGATATCCAGACATATAATCAGGATATGCATGCTTATCATACTTAGTATCAAGACAGCTTCTCAATGAAAACTTGTCTTTCTCATAACTCTGAGGCATTGCAGGTTTTTACTGTTCTCTCTTTACTGTTTTTACCGTTCTTGTTGTTTCTTAGAGTATTTCTTCATATATATTTTTTTCTTTATGGAATGCCTAACAAATGAATATTGTGCTCCATGAACTGATCCTGTTGGTCATTTAACATATTTCTCACACTTTTATCTGTCTATATCTTTTAAGAATTTTTAGCCATTCTGTAGTCTATAAGATTTATTCTATTTTTATTCCAGATTTTCTATTAATTGCTTCCATTTTTATTCAGGAAGAACTTGCAAAAGATCAAGTATAAAAATATTAAGTATATGAAGTAAATGAATTCACTACTCAGATCAAACACAGAATTTTTGAAGTACCTAGTAGAAACCTTCTTGGTCCTACCAACTGATGCTTCCCTAGGTATATACTAATTCTAACCTCTATCACAACCTCTATTTTGAACTTCGTATGAACTAAATTTAAGTGTGTAGGGGCCAGGGATTTAGCTCAGTGGTGCCGCCACCTGTCTCACAAGCACAAGGTCCTGAGTCTGATCCCCAGTACCAAAAAAATAAATTTCAGTGTGTAAAGCAAAATAATACCATCGCACTCCCTCCCGCCCAAAAAAAAGGATGCCTATGTCATAATTCCCAAAAGATATGAATGTATTACCTTACATGGTTAAAAGGGGCTTGGCATCCAACATTTGCAAGAACAAGCCAGAAAGGTTCTGGAGGATGCCCACAGAGATGCTGACTTGCACCACATAGCTTGTAACATGGTGGAAAAACCTGGCAATATTTATTATCTTTATCAATGGGATAGTGGCCAGTCATACTTTTCCATTATTTCTCCAAAGGAATGGGGAGCAAGTTGTCCACATGACTTCCTTGGTGCCTACAAACTACAGCATGATTTATCCTGGACTCCATATGAGGACATTGAGAAGCAAAAGCTAAAATCAGCATAATGGACAAGCTGCTAAACCAGCCAGTGGCCCTGCTCCCATGCACTGAACCCATCTTCCAGGGACTGAGTCACTGAGTGTGGACTCTGACCAGCAGCTCTCATAAAGGCCTGAATGTCAAAAAAAAAAAAGGGACTTGGCAGATGTGATGAAGTAGATGACCTTGAGATGGAGAAAGCAACCTGGCTTTCCTGGGTGGCATGGGGATGTACAACATAAAGCAGGAAGCAGGACAGTTAAAGAAGGAATTTTGACAACAGATATAGATGTAATATACACACAGAGAAAGAAAAACTGGAAGACTATATGCTTCTGGCTTTGAAGATGGAGGGAGGAGCCAACAACCAAGAAATGCAGATACCTCCAAGAAACTAGGCATGGTAGGGGAATAGATTCTTATCTCAACTCTCCAAAAGGAACATAGTCCCATTGATGCCTTGATTTTAACCCAATGAAACTGATTTTGGAATTCTAACTCCAGACCTGTGAGATAATAAATCATATTGTTGTAAACCATTAAGTATGTAGTAATTTTTAAAGCAGAAATAGAAAACTAAAATATATACTCTATGTATACTTTGTGTCTGCCTTCTTTTGCTGGACACCATAATCTCTTAGATTCATCTATGTTGTTGTATATATTAGTAGATGTCACTGTTTTGAATATACCACAATGTACTTTTCCATTTTATGGGTCACAGACACAGGGTCACTTTATGTCATTATAATGAAAGAGGACTGTTATAAACATACTTATATGTGTCTTTTGGTGGTCAAAAAGACTAATTTTCTTAGTTACATGTAGTTCTTGTATTCCCAGAAGTGAAATTGATCAGCTGCAATACAGATGGTATGAAGATACTGTATGTGAAGTAGGAAACAGTGAAGAACCCAGCATAGATAACTCTTTAATGCAAAGACAGGAGCAAAAGCAGCTTTTAATGATGCTGGTGTCTCTTGAGGCTGACAGGAATCACCTGTTGAGCCACCAGTATCATTAAAAGCCACTTTTGCTCCTATATTCATGTTGAAGAGTTATCTGTGCCAGAGTCCTCACTGTTTCCTACTTCATTTGGTGTATTGGCCAGGAAGCTCTGTGGGCAGCACAGTCACTCATGGCTGATTGTTTCCCCCAAAGGCAGAGCAGGGAAGCTTGACTGGCCAGATGATGAGCTCCTGCTAAGTGCTCACCAACAGAATATTTCCTGCCATGTGGCAGTCTCCTTCTACACCAAGACACTCCAGCTGGCTGCTTGAGGAGGGCTCACAGAAGAGTGTACTAGGATTTCTTTCCCTGCTTTTTGCCATAGCCTTTGCTGAAACTGCCCCAGCTGACTGGGTGAGATGTGTCTGTTAGCCCTTACCTTCCTTTTGTGGATAGGATGTTTTAATGGTATTGGTTACTTTTATTAGGGGGTCTCATCTCCTCGACACCAGGATCAACACTCCAGGGAGTAATTCCCACAGGGGCAACAAACAACTGTGACCCCTGCCTGCATGTCACTTGGACAGAAACTTCTGTTATGACTGTTCTGCTTTTCCATACTTTGTAAAAGAGAGATTATAAGAACCTGTGCCCGCAATTTGACTACTTCTAAGATCCATAAGCTTAAGGTTGGCACCCCACCTATTTTCTTTAACCCAGAGATAAAAAACACTGGGAGTTTAAAATCCTGACTGTTTCACACCAGAGACAAATTAGGGCCCTTGATAAACAAAGCCAGAAAATTAAGTTCTGGGGAGCCAATGATTTTATTTTTTTGATGCTTGTACAGCTATCAATTCTGCCTTTCAAGCTAATCAAATGTTCCCCCCTAAGTATGGGGTGATTCAGTTTCCATATACATCATGTGGAAGCATACATTGGGAAAGAAAATATAACAATAATGACAAGTATATGTACATCTGGGAAAATAACCCATGAGATTGGTATAGAGATCCACCAAAGAACAGTTTGCCCCTATAGGTCTTGTAGAAAATGGGGCACCTGACAGACAGGATCTCCTTTAAAAATAATTCAACCTCTTATGGGCTCAGGACATGTAATCCAGTCATTATCAACAACATAGATCCCCCAGATCCCAAAATGGCAGGAGGGCAAAGACTTCAGACTATGGATAAATGTGAGAGGTTACAACCCAGGGGCACTAATCCATATCAAGAGACTTACTTTTGCCCCATCTACCTCCAATTCCATAATAATAACCACCATAGATCAAAAACAGCCTCTAGGGTCTTATGATCTAAAAGATATCAAGCTATAAAAAATTATATAATCATAGACATTAAATAAGATAAAACATGATATAAATGATAAAAGTTTATATAAAATGTGAGGCTCTTCAATCAGAGCCTAAAGGTGGGAATGAGAGAGGAAACCACCCCTCCATATGGAATTGGGCAACTATGAGTTAATTGTGTTATTAGGCAATTATGGGTTAACTGTATTATTAGGCAACTATAGGATAATTAGGTAACTATGATCCTTTTAGAATTACCTGAGTAGCCATGACGTCTATAATCTGTCACCAAAGGAGTGTAATGGACTCAGAAAGTCCTGCCAGAACTCTTTACTCTCCCCCTCTCCGCTGTTCTGCTTTGTATAAATCCTGCTTGCTATATCTAGGGAAATTCCAATGAAATTAAGCTTCATAGATGTAAAAAGAGATATATAGGGAAGTGCAAACTTCTATTCAGGGCTCTGGAGACTGACAGGAGTCACTCGCTAAGCCATTGGCATCACTAAAAGACTTTTTTGCTCCTATCTTCATGTTAAAGAGTTATCTGTACCTGGGTACTCACTGTTTCCTACTTCATATGTAGTATTTAGTGGTACATAGACACTGCAAAAGAGTTTTCCCGAATGATTTTATTAATTTATACTACTCCTAGCAATGTATAAGAACTAAAATGGCTCTATATCCTCATCAACTTTTTTCTGGCACTCTTTCCATTTTAGCCATTTGGTAAAGTATACTATTAACTCATGACTTTAATTTTTATTTCTTTGATAACTAGTAATTCAGTGTTTCATATTAGGTATAACATTAGCTATTAGTATTTTATTGTCACCCTATCAGATTAAGAATGCTTCCTTATATGACTGGCTTGCTCTGTCAAGGCATTTTATTGAAAGTGGGTTTTTAAGTTATTTTTGTGCATATATTTAAATAACATATGAGTTTTAAAATTTTAATTTATTGTGTGATGAATTACCTGAACTAATTTTTAAATATTAAACTGACCTCAAATTCTTGAGATAAACCCATGTATCACTTTTTATTGCTGATTTTTTATTTATTAATACTTTGTTTAGAATTTTCACATCTATGCTCATGAGATACTGGCTGCAATTTTCTTTTCTTGTATTGAATATGCTGACCCCATAATATGAATTGGGAAGTCTGAAAGAGTTGGTTCATATAGCTTTAAACTAAATGTTTAGAATTTATCATTTGGCCCTAGAATTTTCTTTGAGGGAAGATTTTAAATTACTGATCTGATTTCTTAATAAACATAAAAGTGATCAGCCAACTGCAGACAGGCAGGTCTGCGCATGCCCTGCTGAGGTCCCAAGTCACACGGAAGATACTGAATCAGCCCAGGCCCCAGCAACAATCCACTGGACCCCCCACCCCCCACTCCTCTGTACAACTACCTGGTTCCACACTACAAAGACACAGAGGACACTGGACCACTAGACCACGGTTCTGAGTCCCGCTGCTCCCAGCCCAGAGGTACAGGATTCTGAGCCACTGTCCCACCGCTCCTGGTCCAGAGGAAGGGGCTTCCTGGCCACCATCCCTCCCACTGCTCCCAGCCCAGAGGAAAGGGCTTTTGGGTGACCTTCTGTCCCACCGGTCCTGGCCCAGAGGAAGGGGCTTCCAGGCCACCATCCCTCCCACCACTCCCAGCCCAGAGGAAGGGGCTTCCGGGCCACCATCACTCCTGCTGCTCCCAGCCCCTGTCCCACCTCTCCCAGCTCAGAGGATGTAATCCATGCAGGCGCCAACAGCCGCCCCACCCCCGCCCTGTAGAAATGAGAAAACACATAAATAAGTCTCAAAACCAGACTTCCAGATCACCTACAGCAACCTCAAAGGGAAATGAGATGGAACACTCTGATACTCAACCACCTGGACCCACTGAACTGGCAAAAAAAGGGCATCT
>NW_004624730.1:13901410-13918114 GCF_000247695.1 Heterocephalus glaber | reverse complement strand
TGGTTTGTGTTGAGAAGTCTGCTGTGATTCTGATGGGCTTTCCTTTGTATGTGATTTGTTTCTTTCCTCTAACTGCTTGTAGAACTTTGTTCTTCTTTTGGGTTTCTGGAATCTTAACAATTATATGCCTATTTATAGTTTTTTTTGAGCAAGGTTAGTTGGTGTCCTATATGACTCACTTATCTGTATGTCAAGTTCTTTTCCCTTGCTTGGGAAGTTTTGTGCCGTCACTTCTGTGAACAGTTTTTTTATGTCATCTGCAGTCTATCCTCTTTCTTCATTGACTCTGATCAATCTTATGTTATTCTTCTTTGCATCGTGTTGTAGCTGCTTGATTGATTTCTCATGGTCCCCTACAATTTTAAAGCAATTTTTCTTTCCCTGGTCACTAATCACTAATTACTAATTGCAATCTTATCTACTACATCTGAAATTCTGTCCTCACATTGGCTTATTCTACTGCATAGACTTTCAATGGTGTTTTTAATCTCCTGGAAATCTGTTTGGATCTCTTTTATGGATTCCATTTGTTTCCTGTGTTGGGATTCCATCATGTTCCTCAGATCCTCTATTTTTTATCTCTGTCCTCTCTAGATTTTTTAATTAAATTTTTAAATTTTTTTTAATTAAATTTTTTAATTTTTTAATGTCTTGCACTATGGGCACAATCTCTACTGTTATCTGAGAAATTATTTCTGATTTCATTTTTTCTAGATCCTCTTTTGTTGCTAGTTCAGGGAATCCAGGTAGTTGAGTATCGGAGTGTTCCATCTCGTTTCCCTTTGAGGTTGCTGTAGGTGATCTGGAAGTCTGGTTCTGAGGCTTGTTTATGTGTCTTCTCATTTCGAAGGGTGGGCCAGTGGGGGGGGTGGCTCACCTCCTCTGTACTGTGAGAGGTGGTAGGTTGGCCTGGAAGCCTCCTCCTCTGTGCTGGGAGCTGTAGCACCTCAACCTGGAAGCCTCCTCTGTGCTGGGAATGGTGGTAGGTTGGCCTGGAAGCATCCTACTCTGCCATATAGATTTTTTAAGCCAGGTGCATGAACACATAAAAACATAGGCCATTGCAAAATTTTCTCTTCTTCAAAATCTGATAATTGAAGTGATGAAGTCATGCTTATTCCTGTATCCTTAAAAGATAATTCACAAAATAAGCATATAAATTACTCACCACTGCTTTCATTTTCTTTCTTCGTAACTTGCCTTTGGCTCTAACTTTTCACAATGTTACAACATGGAGAAAAAAGGATCTTTCTTTGAGGATTATTCTCTGGGACTGTATAATTGATATACAATGTGGTTTCTTTCACATAATGAATTTTTTGGTTTCCTGGCATCCTTGATTCTGGTAACTATACAACTGGTTTTTCTCATTATTTCTAGTGCTACTTTTATTTATAAACTTCTTGTATTAACATGATTTTTCTCTTCTCTTCACTGAGTATTTGAGCATCCTTGAGTTTCTGGGTTCCTGTATTTGATTTTGCTCTTTTTTTATTCTTTTATTGGTACATTTTAAGTATACAATATATTTACATTTATCATTGGGTGCTTGTACCTGTACATGGTGTATTTTGGTTCTTATTTTTTCCCCCATTCCCTGTGTGCCCTTCACCCCCTCCACCCTTCCCTATGATTTTGCTCTTGACAGCCTCTTGTGACCTTTTTCCTCCTTACATGATTTCCACATTTTTTTGCAGTCCTTCAGTTTTGTAACTCGTTTTGTTTTTAGCACTCATTTTTTATTTCTTTGAAACTTTTAACTCACTCAATCATCCTTCAGGAGTTGCTCCTGCCTCTCTGTTAGCTTCTTCAGCTGGTGTTGCAGAATGGCTTAATCTAGTCAGGGTCACTGCATTTACTTAGAACTGTTCATTGTTTCCTAACCCTACCCTGTGGGTTATTGATTATTTTTATCAGATGACATTATTGTTTTTCTGTTACAGTAGCCAAGAGGAAGAATTTAGGCCTGTCTTCAATCTACTATCTTTCAAAAAGTCCCCTATTGTCTTTAAATCTTTTGTGCCAAACTCTTGCTTCTGACATCTTTTATCAACTTAGATTCCTTTTCACACACCAAGTATCTCACTTGCAAGTTTAGCTTTGCATAAATTTTGTTATCAATTCTTTGTTCTAAATTAGTCATTTGGTGTCATACCAACATAACTGCCATATTTATTTCTTAGAAGAGCTAGCACAAGGTTGACTCATCTATGTAAATCTAATATTTTAAAAACTTTATTTTTTCAGTACTGGGAAATGAACACACAGCCTTTGTACTAAACTACATTCCCAGCCCTTTTTTATTTTTCATTTTTTATTTTGAGACAGGGTCTCACTAAGTCTAAGCTCAAACTTGCAGTCCTCCTACCTCAGCCTCTCAAAGGTGTACTACCATGCCCATCTTTAAAACTTTTTAAAAGAATCATCGGGAAGGGAAAGGGGTGAAAAAAGAATGTTTTGCACATGTACTAACTCACCACAAGGAATGTAATCATTATGTACCACATGGAGCAGAGGATGACACATACTAATAAAAAATTGGCCTGACATGGTGGTGC
The DNA here is from genome assembly GCF_000247695.1 of Heterocephalus glaber. The sequence goes on along the minus strand of NW_004624730.1, from coordinate 13,915,556 downwards.
ATGCCTGTAATCCCAGCAATTGGGAGGCTGAGTCAGGAGAATTGCCACAAGTTCCAGGCTTGTCTTGACTACATAGTGATTTCAAAGCTAGCCTTCCCTACAAAGGGAGACCCCGTCTCAAAAAACTCCCAAAGAAGGGGAAGTGGGACGGTAAAGGAAAGAAAGGAAAGGAATAAATATGAGAAAAGGAAAAAACAGAAACAAAGTCTTTGTAAATAGGGAGGGGTGGAGGGGTTAAGGGAGGGCAGGGGAATGGGGAAAATAATAATAACCAATATGAAATAACCAATATATACATATAAAGGTACAAATTCACAATGATGAATGTCAACATATTGTATACCTAAAATGTACCAGTAAAATTAATGAATAAAAAAATGCAAAAATAAATAAAAAGTGAAAAAAGCAAATAAAGTATCACCATTATTAAGGAACACTTGGAAAAAAGTTTTTTCCAAATACACATCTATGATCATTATTATAAATATTTGTACAAATTATTATAGACATGTGCATCAACACACTTTCATGGCTGTGTGATATTCTAGTAAGAGAGGGCATCATTCCCCCAGAGCTGAACATTTAGCTTGTAGACTTGATGTGCATCCTTTCCATCTGCAGGTATTGCACATCTTATACCACCTTCCCTTTGGGAAATGTCCTTCCCTTTACTGACCTATTGTTGCCTAAATTTTCCAGAGAAACACAAAATAAATGTCTCACTCTGAATTGAGAAGGATCTGCAGTCTAAAGACCATGTCAGACAAGTCCACCTTGGTGAATGAATGAGTGTATTAGGGCTACTTACAGAGCAGTAGATGACTTGGAGGCTGCAGCACCACTAAAGTTCTACTCCCTCCAACCTCCACACCCTGATAGGCTATGGTTTTATTCCCCACTAATTAAAACAGCTAACATAGGATCAGAAGTAGGCAGAGTATTTGGGAAAAGTTGTGTGTATTCTGTTCTCATCCCATCCTTATCAAGAAATTTTGCTGGCCTCAGCAAGCATTGTCTGGCCTCATGGGTAGATCCTTTGTGCTGCAGTCTGGCACACAGCTTTAGCACCTGGCAGGCACACACTAGACAGCTAAATAGGGGCCCACTACAAAATAGAGTTACTATGGCTAGAAATCAAAGAACAAGTCACACTACACATATAGTTCTGGTGGTATCAATCATAGCATTCTACCTCCAGGCCTAGCAATAAGTTTTCATTTGTCTCAGGCTGGTAATCATGTTGTAGATTAGCCCTAGTCCCAAGAGTGGTCTTGTGCCTCTAGTCCCCCCCCCCCCAGGTTGTATCAGTTTGGATGCATTTGTTGCTAGTAACAGAAAATCCTAACAATGTTGGCTTAACTTTAGAAACACATATCATTTACTTCCTTCATAAGAAGTCTAGAGGTAGTGATGGTCATGGTTTGAGTTGTGTCCTCCAAAAACATATGTTTATGCATATGTCTTAAGTCATAAACCCATTTGTCATAAGTTTTAAGCCCAGTACCAGTAAATGTGGCCTCATTTGGAAATAGTGTCTTTATAGATGTAATCAAGTAAGATGAGGTCATTAGAGTGGATCCTGGTTTGCTATAGCCGTTGTCCTCATAAAAAAATTGTCTTGTGAAGACAGAGAACCACAGGAAGAGTGCCATGTGACTACAGTGGCAGAAATTGGAATGATGCATCTGCAAATGAAGGACAGCAAGGATCACTGCCACCACCAGAGCTAGGAAGAGGCAAAGAAGTATCCTTCTCAAAGAGCTTCCTTCTCAAAGGGAACATGATCTTGCTGATACCTTGATTTTGTACTTCTAGGTTCCAGAACTCTGAGTGTATGAATGTCTGTTAAGCCATACAGTTTGTGGTATCTTGTTAGAGCAAACTAAAAGAGCAATGCATTAAAATCCCAGAGAATTCACAAGAAACAGAAAAGAGAATCCTTCTCTCATAAGTACATGAAGACAAACTGGTCAATAAAGGTAGAAAGCATGTAAGCTAGTACTCATTCATTCTTTAAAAAATATGACTAAATGTTTATTATATGACAGGAACTGCAAAGTGGCAAAAGGAAAACCTGACCCAAATAATGAAGTGTACAAACATTGTTAGGATCAATGTGAAAGAGTGTATTACCTTGATATTCCACATGTTCAACAAAGAGGAAACTGAAGCCCTCAAGCAATGATTCATTTTATGGATTATTGAGTTAGAGCTGCACATGCAGGAAAACCTAGACATCCATCTGCACCTGACATCCATCTGTACCTCAGTTTTTGGGAAAAGACCAGATAGGTCTCCATGCATCCTGATTCATACAACTGGCCTATTTGATCCATATAAATGCATCAGAGACACATATCAAACTTCCATGGCTTCTGTGGGCAGGATTTTCAGGTTCTCCATGACACATAAGAGACCATAGTCAGTGTTAACTGTCGATCCTTCTGACATCAAACACCACAGCAAATTCCTTTCACAGGTCAGCACAAGGACCAATGCCAGCACCTTGTCAATCAAATGGTGTTCATGGAGGTCCCAATTTTACATATGCAATCATATTAGAGTCTGAAACCTTCCAATTCTCAGAGACTGTATAACCCAGGACAGGGGATATAACAATTAACAATGTACTTTGAAGGGAAAAATGTGTCAAGGATGTTTATATCTGAGAGTTTAGGAATGTTTGCCATACTATGTTACAGGCACAATACTATAAGTAACATTAACTGGAGTCCCCACCACAGGTTCCTTATTTTAAGAAATTTGAGCGACACTATTTGTTGCTCTTTAATGAGGTGCTCTCAAAAAACAGTTTAATGTAACTTAAGTAAGCATTTTCTATGCTTCATGCCCTTCAAAGTTCTCTCTCTTCCTCTCTCTCTCTCTCTCTCTCTCTCTCTCTGCCTCTCTCTCTGTATGTGTGTGTGTGTTTGGAACATATTAGATATGAAGTCCTGAGTTAAAGTACATCATAAAAATGCCCTAGATGCTCACATGAAAATTAAGAGCAGGATAATGGTGTGTAGCATTGCAGGAAGAAGGTTCCAGCCACACATGGCTAAATCAGAATAAAGACTCATTTGCAGGAGGCTGAGTCTTCATTATAACAAGTGTGACTTTACTCTCTTGTGAAATAATTGTAAATAAAAATCATCCCCCATAGAGACAGTTTTTTTTATATCTTCTGGTCTTGAATTTTAGCAATTTAACATATTTGAAAGAGTGCCATATAGCTTTCAGAATAGAAACTCCCTAAATAGGCAGTTTGCCACCAACTACTGCAGAGGTCTCAGAGCCATAGTTTCCAAGTGATGAGATAGAAATCAGAGATATATTTCATATAAACAAAAGTACTTCTCCTTTAACATTAAAGATATAATTTAGGGAAAACCACTCAACCGGACAATTTATCAAGCACTGTGCAAGAAGGGAAAGGAAAAATTGTGAGAAAAGAAAAAAAATGCAAACAAAATCTATGTAAATAGGGAAGGGTGGAGGAAGTGAAGGGCGCACAGGGAATGGGGAAAAAATAAGAACCAAGATACATCATGTACAGGTGCAAGCATCCAATGATAAATGTAAATGTATTGTATACCTAAAATGTACCAATAAAAGAATTTAAGGAAAAAAGAAATAGAAGAAAGCAAAAATACAGCCCCTGCACTTGAGAGGCTCACAGGGGAAAGACTAAGACATGACCCATGGGAAGAGTACAATAGCAGAGGGTGCAAAAGAGAGAGCAGACCACATACCTGCTTGATCAAGAGAGATTCACTGAGGAGGTAATAGAGCAGAGTCTTGAAGGATGAGTGAGATTTTTCCAATAGGAGTCTAGGAAAGAACACATCCAGTGACACAGAGGCCTAAAAGGTAACAGCTTGTCCAAAAGCCAACAGTTAGCTCTGTAGGGCTGAGACAGAGTAGGAGGCAAATAAGGTGAGAAGGGACAATAGAAATGAGAGAAAGAGGTACGTTGAGGCAGGCTTAAAAAGTCTAGTACAGGACTAATATCGACCATTCAGTTGTCTGTGAGACCTTGTTCATACATCACCTACTCCTCTGGTCCTCATAATTTAATTAAAAGGTCAGTTTCTGGGGGAAGTTTAGGATTTAACACTTATTTGTTAGAACACATAAATGATTGTTGAAAGGATTAAATGTAATATATGTGCTTGACCAAAAAATAAACATATATTGTGATTATTGCTGCTAATGATGATACCATTATTTTCATCATCTGAAAAGACATAATGCATGTGAAAGTGCGTAGTAAACAAAAAGCAGAATTTAATAATAATGATAGTAATAATAATTGTTATACCCAATAATCTGCTCATTATCTTGCACCCTAGTGACTCTCCCCCAGGACCCCCACATTCTGGGCCATTCTGGGCCCCCACAAATGTCTGCACAGCCAATGCTGTGTAAAGTTCTGTTCATCTAGATTGGAGGTAGTGGTAATGTCCAAAGTGCTGGTTGAAGTAGTGGTCGTGCATATGAGCATACATATGACAAAACTAATAAAACAGTTTACTTAAGCCATGTGTATTCTTTAAAAAAATATTTTTAATCATAGCTTAGGGTGAAAAGCATTTCCCGGAAGGCCAGGCTTTCTTCAGATCACAGCAGCTCTAACTGCTCTCTTTGGGCTTCTCGTCCTCAGAATCCTCACAACCCGGACTCCATCCAGACAGAGATTCATTTCACCACAAGAAGAAAAATACCTAAATAACCTTTCTCTCTTCATTTTCTCCAGTTCTCTGTCTCTCCAGGTAGAGAAATGAGGCAGAATAACCCATCTTCTTGCCTCCAGGAAAGAAGAGGTTTGGCTCACAATCTATTCCTTCCCATTTCCCTCTTCTCACTGTTCGCTGGAGGGTCCTAGCTTGTCTAATTTGCCTTAGGACAAACTTTCACTTCCCAAACAGTCCCAGGTTCAGAATGCTATTTTGAAAAGCCTGTGTCTCTTATAAGAAAAAAAAAGCACCTTAGAAAATCCTAGTGATTTATTTTTTAACCGATTTTTAAAGTGCCCTAAATCACCAATATTTCCAGACAGGGCACAATGTAAAACTCGGCCATCGTTATCAATCATGGCACTGGGTCTGCAGTGAGCAGGGCATTGCACAAAGCAAAAGGCACAAATTAAGAGTATTTTCTAGGCTAAGTCTCTGGTAGGCAAGGGACCTGATGGGCTAAATTGCTTGGTGCCACACAGAAGACAAAAAGCAAATGGTGATGCCTTTATATTAGAGATGACTGTGTGCTTGCTGCAGGAGGATAGCAGTGAGCAAAGGACAGAGCCATATGGGGTGTTTTACAGATTTTCTTGTAGATGGCTGAAGACCTAAATCCTCATGCAGGTTAAAATTCCCTGGCAAAAGAATCATGGACAAAAAGACTAGAATCAATTTTGAGATCCAAATGCCTCTCAGATTTATTCATGATTTGTGAAAGACACACCATTAACTCCTAGCAGTTCTAGAAAAACTGGAGCAGTTCTTGTTTTCCAAGGATGTAGGGAGCTGCCATAGACAGCCAAGCCTTGGAGGAAGCGCCTGTCCCTCTGCTCACCTTCCCAGGCCTCTTTCATCCAAACTGCATTTTCCCTGACTATGCTTGAGTGTGTTTGAAGAGAGATTACCAAGCAAAACAGCTGTGTGTGTCTTCCTTTCTCCTTTTCTTCTCTCCCTCTTCCCTTCTCCCTCCCTCCCTCTATTCCTCTCTCCCTCCCTCCCTCCTCTCCTCTCCTCTCCTCTCCTCTCCTCTCCTCTCTCTCTAAACCTTTTACACTGCAGTTGAACAAGCCCCTGGATAAAGACTTTATCCAAAAACCCCCTCTTTAAAGTTATTTCAAATTTCTCTGCAAGGCTTTCAGAAATCTGTTTGTTTGAGGGCAGAATTAGATGTGACCGGCGTTTTATTGTGACATAAAACCATATTTCTTCCCTGGAAGATTAAAAAATAAAATCGGTTAATAAGAAAAGCTGTCAGCAACAGAAAATGGCTGACATAATCCGTTTATCCTCCGAGCAATAAAGATATTGGTCCTTGGGAGTCTATCCTCTCTCTCATGTTATTTCGCCCAAAACATTATCTTCCCAGCATTCTGATGGATTAAGAAGTCATATGGGAGATAGCAGGGAAATGACAGATACAAAAAAATATATAATATCCTTTCATTTCCCCTCCTCCCTCCACACTCACTCATATTCCCCCCTCTATCCCTCCCTCCCTCCCTCTCCCCCCATCCAAAACACACACACACTTTATTTTCCTCTCTTTCCCCTCTGCCTGACACCCTCCTATTTTTCTCACCCTTTGGAAAAGAAATAGATCTCCTTTTACCCATAATTCCAATGCTCTAATAATCCTAATACGGTGCTGATGCAAAGTGGCACCAAAGTCCCCCCACCTTGTTGCGCGAGTGTGTGTGTGTGTGTGTGTGTAGCTTGTACACATCTACATGAATACAGATTGCCACATGAACAGATGAACCTTTGATAAGAGTGTTGAACACCTAGAGAGAACAAGAGTTAAGTATATCTAGACACATTACTAGATTTTTAATTTAGGATTTCTGACAATAGGATAAATTTTAGGATCAGGGCTAAAAGCAGCACATACCAAAAGAAACAATAAAAGGAGCTTTGGAGAGGCCATAATTAAAATATAGGCTGGGTTTTAGGGGATTGAGAAAATCATTTTAAAAATAAAGAAAAAAAACAGTGTAGTCAGTCTTGCTTTCTGCTTTTCTCAATCAATATCACCATCATATCTTTCCTGGTGTATGTGTAGGTTCTTCTACTCAAAATTTGCCTTCCACTGTTCTAGGCAATGATTTTTTTTTTTTTTTTTTTTTGTACTGGGGATTGAACTCAGGACCTTGCATTTGCCAGGCAGTCGGTGGCACCACTGAGCTAAATCCCCTCCCCTAGGCAATGATTCTTGAGATTACTCATCAAAGCCCTCAGGATACTTTCTAAAACTGCCTTAAAAATAATCCCTGACCCCTTTCTGGGATTCAAAGGAGGACTAATGGTCATGCAAATAGAAACTTGGTGATGTCACTAAAAGGCAGCCCCCCCCCCAGTTTTATTGAGGTTTAATTGACACATAAAAATTGTACGCATTTAAAGAGTATGGCATGAAGTTTTGACGCATATGTACCTTGCAAAATGGCTAGCACAAGCACCTTAATTAGTGCATCATCTGTTTAGAACGTGACTATTTCCCACTTGAGCCTCACTACTCTCTTTTCTAACTCACCACTTCTCTGGAGTGAAAAACCAGCACTTTGGTTACTTGTACAAATTTTTCTTTCAAGTAGCTAAATGATCGGAATCCTCCTAGACTAGCTTTAGTTGTGTTTCATGGGAATTTGGCCAAATTAGTTTGATGCTAGCTGATATATATGCTCTCTTAAGTAAAATGACAGGAGCCTGCAGAAGGAATAATAAATACCAGGAAGAGATGGTGAGATAGATAAATGGCTGTGAAATGGGGATTTCTGCAAATGATTTTCAGTTGCATATGTATACATATACATTTGTGTTTTAAAATTTTTAAAGTTCTAAAATACACATCTACCATGACATCTTCATGTAAATTACCAGAAATGAAAAACAATAAAATTTACCATTTTTTAATAGCCAATTTTCAAGTATGTCTGACTACAATGACTTCAGTGGGTGCAGGAATGAAAATGAGCCAAGTCAATGGTAAAAGAGGAGGTGACATAAGGGAGAAGGAGGACATGGTTTGGGAATTCCACTCCATAAATTACTATTTATTTATTTGTTAAAGCTTTTGCATATGACATATGATATAATAAAAATGCCATTGGGTTCCAGAAAATAATTTTCATTTCCTTTAATTCATTTACTTCTGCCTATTCATATCTTTCTACAGCAAATGTCTCTTGGGACCATAACTTTATATGCATTTTCAAAAGCCAGTTGCTGTTATAGAAGACTTTAATTACATTGTACAATATAAACTCCCATAAAAAACGATGATCCCCACTCAGGACAAATGTACACATTGTATGATAGCAAAATCTCTTTATTCAAGTGGCTATAAAACCATATGTTGAGCAAATGTCTACAGCAATTAAAAACAGAGAGTAAATTCATGAACCACATCTACTGAAGCTAAATTTTCAATTGAAGGAGAGCTTGTTCCTCAATTACAGGCCTGTAGTAAATAAAAGCTACTTGAATTTTAAATCTGCTTGAATTCTATAGCATGAAGCTGGACTCCTCAAATATTTTCATTTGTAGTATTAATGAACTCTGAATTAAATTCTTAGTTTGACAACTGACCTTTCCTAAAACACAATTCATTTATTTCTTCATTGAGTATGTTATTGTCACTGTGTTAAACCAAGCATCATAAATAATCCTAATGCAGGGTTTAATATGGCCATAAGCCACTGCTAAGAATTGACAAAGAATTAGCTTGGAGTTGATTGTAATCCCTGGATCATGCACTTTGCCTATAATATTTATTCAATCTTCTTTCAACAAACGTTTACTGAGTGTTCACCATGCATCATGTGCCAAGGCAGGAATAAGGATTTGCAAATAAAAAGAACAAGGTCACTCACCTCTGGCACCACAAACTGGCAAGGGAGAGTGATCAAAAACTGACAATGACACCTCTGAGAGAGGAGACAGAACACTTGGGGCAAGGAGTCACCCACAAAGGGGAGAAGGCTCCCACCCAGCCTGGGGTTCATGTTACAGAAGCCCCTGCCTCACACACTGCTGACTTTCTCATGTGCCCACCACCATCTTGATTTGTGGACACAGACACCAGCATCTCTTCACAAAAGCCTTTCAGGACTTTTCTCCAGACTATTGTACAAGAGTTGCTCTGATGAACACATTACTGTGATTATTGTGGTTTACCTATCCATCACTCATCTAATTTAGTGGCTCTGAAATAATCACAAATTACAAAGTAGAACAACTTAAAATGTGAATATAGATATTCTCTCTAAAGCTACTTTTTAAAATTGAAGGGCTGACAGATTATTTTTATTACAAAAATTACAAAAGCCAAGACATATCTAATACGTGTTCTTCTCCATCCTAGAACTGATAGCACTGTGTGGAAATTGCAGTGTACTTGTCTGTCTCCCCCATGACACTGAGAGATCTTTGAGAACTGGAATGGCTCACTGTGGGTGGTCCATAAATGTCTGTCAAATTCAATCAAATGGAAATGATTTCCAGTAAATGGAAAGTATGAGTCATCACTATAAAAATAATTCAGTTTCCCAGTAAGTTACTTTTCTCCAATGGTTGTCATTTTAAAATTAAATTTCAGATTTGTTCAGGTCTACCTGTCTTCTTCTGGAAGCTTATTCAAAATTTCTTCTCTTAGGGAATTTCTTGGTCATCTGAATTTGAGCACCTTTAGTTACATAAGGGCTGTGTGTGTGTGTGTGCACGTGTGTGTGTGTGTGTAAAGAAATTACTATATTTCGGAAACTGCTGAGCACCCATTAGTCCTGCAACAATGCTGCAAAGCAGGTACTGTTATAGTCAATTTACAAATAGAGAAACTGTGACTCAGAGTTTACTTACCCAAGGTTATAAAACTAAGATTTCTTATAACCAAAGATGGGATGCTCTCTGTCTGAGTTCAATGCTGTGTCTCTTAAATACTATTCCATACTACCTCCACTGAGCTGAGTCACAAAAATGTTAGATAAACTTTGCAGAATTTAACTGCTTCTTACTGGTTGCATAAAACTTGAGAAAAAAACATAGACGCTATCCTCAGAGTCTTCTCCCAGTGATTTGGCTTCAATTTTTTTCCATCTGAACCCTTCAGGATCTTTGTCTTTTTCTATTTCAGGGTCACTTTCCTTGTTAATTTGCCACTATTCATTTTCCTCTTCTGCCATGGTTAAGTCTAAGGTCAGGCAAAATCAGCCTTACCTACTGGCCAGTCATTAAGGACTCACCATGTGCTTAGGTCTGTGCTAGACGTCATAAGGAGCAAAGATGAGTGTTGAAAAAAAGTAGCCCAAGCAAGGTGCAGTTCTAAAAAATGAATGTTCCAGATCATGGATAAAGGTAAAATGAGAAAACAGAAATTAGGCTGGTTTCTAAGATTGAGGTCATATCTTATCCACATACCTTCTTGTTTCTCCTTCCTTTTTCCCAGGAATGCACAATGAATCGCTAAAGAAGATCTACATTTTGAAAGGAAAGTTCTCCCAAATCTCCTAACTTCTAGTGAAATTTTCTCCAAGGTCTGAAGTCATGTTCCAATTGGATCACTTAACCCTCAAGTTAGGCCAGACTCTTAGATCAGACTCTCCACAAGCTTTTGATGACATTTTTCTTGTAGGGCATGTAACAGAAAAATATGCTGTGCTAGCTAGCAAGTTCTTCATCCTTTTGTTGTTGTTGCTGCTGTTGTTGTTTTATTTGGTTTTGTTTTCCTTGCTTCAGTCTTTCCTTGGATAAATATCAGTACCACCCATGTTCCAGATGCTGCGCTCTGTTCTCTGGAAAATGGATGTGAAATGAAGTCCCGTATATGAGCCAAAGCAAAGCACAGATGAAGATCAAGCAGATGAGGGATTATGAACGTGGTTGGACTCATAAAAAATGTTATTTTTAACAACTCATGCCATATTAAGGATGATTAACAAAACCATAAGATGCTGGAAAATTGTACATCAGTACAGAAAAATTTTGCATTCATATTGCTTTCTAAGTGTCTTCAAGTTTCACCTTCATTTAATGAAACTAAAACTGGAAATTGGAAAGAATGTTTTATGGGATGGCCACTCAGACCTCATATTCTCAAAGGAAAGATCTTGGCCCTGCATCAAAATTTCAGGAAAAGAATGTACATGCATGTGCTCTGAGTTGTATGAACTATTTAATATATATTTGTATTATTTTTATAATTCTTGCTTTCACTAACTTTGTCAATTAACTGACCATTTCTGGCATCATCTAACAAATGCTCTTGTACATACACAGTCAGACAAATGTTAAGGGCCTGACACAGATAGAAAAATTACTGGAGATCTAGATAAACATACAAGGAAGCTTCCTTGATTGTTATATGCAGATATACAAGTAGAAAGTATGTTATAGTAATTTTAATACATTCTATCAATATATGTTTTAAGAAGAAAAAAATTATATATATATATATATATATATATGTGAAGGTCTTTTACATCAAAATAACCGTTGAATATCTGACACAAAAAAAGTTTATTGAATAAGGATTAAAGAAATTACAAAAGAGTTCCTTCTTGAAAGAGATGAGTTAGTAAAGTAAAAGTAATCTCATGATTGCAAAAAATAAAAGTCCTTTCTGCTACTATGCACACAAACATAAATGTCCTAGAGGCAGAAACTGCATTTTCTGATTGAGGGAGACCACTTGGAGCATAGAAAAGCTTCTTGTGGCAAAAGTAGTTCCGTTATGTACAAAGAAAGTACAGAAAATGAAAATCCCTCAGCTTATTTTGAAAGTTAATGATGTCTCCTTTAAAATAGCAATTAGAGGGAAAAAAAACAGCAATTAGAGGCCAGCACATGGAAATTAATGTTGACAATAAAAAAAAGTCATTGAGAGGAAGAAAGACATACTTTTTAAAGAAGGACAAGAAAATCTAGAGTTCAATGACTAAATGATGATACTTCAGTTGACAATGAGAAAAACCTGTGGCTTGCATTTCTTTAAATTTTACTCTGTTGACATCTCCCTTAAATTTGTTGTGCAACACCAATAATCAGAAATAGTAAACCAGCTAGCAAGTTTTTTGCAACATGTATAATAGTCTATTATCTATCTGCAAAGTATGAATAGTGTCTATATAAAACTATTTTAGTGTCTATTTAAAAGAGCTTCTAAAACTCAAGAAGAAAAAAAACTCTATATAAAAATGTAGTAAAAAAAGTGTAGTAAAGATTTTTTTGGTAAGTAGGCAATCAACAAAAAGAAAATTCAAATGATAAAAAAGAATCATATTCAATGGTTTGTTAAACAGAAAGAGAAAAAATAGTTGTCAATGTATCACATGTTCTCTCTTATATGTGTAAGCTAAAGAAGTTGACCTAAAAGTAGAATATTAGCTTCTAGAGATTAGAGAAAAAGGGAGGCTGAATTTGATTAGTGTACACTATATGCATGTATGGATTTGTCACACTGAACTTCATTAATATGTACAACTAATAGATGTAAATAAAGGTTTTGTAAGTATTCCCAGATTCCAAGATGGTGCTAAGCATGCTGAGTGATTGTGAAACCTATTCTACCAATTTAGGTGATCCCCACCTCTATAGCACACATATATCAATTAAACACACACACACACACACACACACACATACACAAAGAAGTAGAGGATGAAGAGACCATTTGAAAAAAAACATGGCCAGTATACTGTACTTCCTCCCTCCTTTCTCTCATGCTTCCTCTTCATTTCCAGCCACTTTGGATGGCCATTAAGGAAATTTCTCAGAGAGCATGACCACTGTTCTCTGAGTCTGCATAGCATAAGGATTGGATTTTATGTGTCTGAAGAAATGAAAAGTGGAGGACTATGTCTGGAGCTCACAGCGAAGAGTTATATCAGAGGCTGTACCCTTCGACCAATGGTAGGATTTCACTGTGGGTTAATGAATCCAAGAGGGGCAACAAAAGGAATTTCATAAAAGAACAAATCCTAGCAAGCTTCTTGTCAGGAGGTGGACAGCTTTAGCAGAAAGAAATAGCGTGTCCAGAGTTAGGTGGGATACATAAGAAGCTTGACAATGAAGAGGCACAGTGCACATCAAGGCAGACCAGCAGGATGAGAAGCATGGGATGAAATCAAAACTTAAATCTTAAAAAAAAAAAAAAAAATCCACTGTTCTGCACGTATTTGTTAAAAAAAAAAAACTTAAATCTTATCTGGCTGCTCTGGAAGTTGTGATGATACTGATGTAGGAAAAACTACATTTACCTAATTCATAAAAGTTTTTTAAAGTAGTTTTTATATGAAAAACTTTTAAAAACTAATTTTGTAATTTTTGCAGGGTAGGGAACTAGCCATGTCTTTTCTATTACAAGCTTCCCCAAATAGAATAATTCTAAATTAAAGGAGATGAATTTTGAACAGAATGTTGATAGAAATATAAACATTAAAGGTTGTTCTGGTGAGGTCTCAGATAAAAAAAAAGAATGGGTTATTAGAAAATGGAGAAAAAAATTAATCCTTATTATAAAGTGGCAAGGAACTTGGCTAAATTGTATTCTGATGTTTTGTGGAAATTAGAATTTGGGAGAGGTGAAACTGAATACTAAAGAGATTTCTAATGAGATTTCTAAGCAGTGTTTGGAAATTCCTCAGGTTATCAATAATGTGAAAAATGAGAAAACACATGCTGAAAAGACTACTAAGAGTGGGCCTGAACAACCACTTAATCAAGACATTGATTTGAGTGTGTACCACAAATTTAATGAACCATTTTAGCATAAACCAATAATAAAGATGAGATAATAGTAGAGATGAGATTACAGTAGAAACACTGTCAATTTAGACTAAAGGGAACAAGATGGAATAATAGATCAAGTGGGCTGAAAGCATGTTGTATTCTTCTAGAAAAGAGAAAAATGGATCTGAAGTGATCAAAAAGGCTGATGCCCCCACTTCACTCTAGAATGGGGGTGAGGGTACAGTTTCCTCCTTGGTCACAAAGGCTCCAGAGGTTCTGGCCTCTTCTTCAGTTTCAGCAAGCTAGGCTTCCCGATCCCAGTGCTTCATGGGAAGTGTAGCTTCACAGAGAGGAAATGATGGGGCTGTTCCTAGAGCTGCAGAGTGTGTCTTCTTCTTTTTCTTAAATTAATTTTATAGTATACTGAAGGTATACAATATAACGACATTCATCATTGGAAATTTGCAGCTTTACATAATCTCTCTTCATTCTTATTTTTTCTGCATTCCCCTACCCTACAACCCCTCCATCTCTGCCTATTTACAAAGACTTTGTTTCCATTTTTTCATTTTCTCATATTAAGTCCATTCCCTTCTTTCCTCTTCCCTACCCCACCCACTTCTCTTTCCCCTTTGCTCCTTTTCTTCCTATTTCACATTATCTATTATACCTTTTAGTCCTTATTT
>NW_004624730.1:13839027-13862054 GCF_000247695.1 Heterocephalus glaber | reverse complement strand
AAAAGAATTAAAAAAAAAAAAAGAATAATGTTCTTTCTGCTTTTGTTGCTAAATTTCCCTCTGACAATTTCTTAGACTTTGTTTTTTAAAAAGTCTTCATTTTCCTTTTATTCTTGAAAGGTATTTTTACTAGATATATAATTCTAGGTTAGTATTTATTTTCTTTTACACATGGTATTATTTGGGGTTCACTGGAAGAACAGAATCAATATAAACTATGTATACAATTATACAAGGGATTTATAAGGTAAGCTTACAGGATCAGAAAGGGAGGAGTCTCAATGGCCATCAGCAGAAACAGAGTGAAGAATCTGAAATGGCTTTCTGCATTGTAGACAGCCAGAGAATCAAGTAGCAGATGAAGGGTGAAACCTTCATCTCACTACAGAGTCACTGTTGTGAGTATGAATTGGAAAGCCAAAGGGCCTACATTGGGACACCAAAGAGTCTGTGCTGAAAGCCTGAAAGAACTGGAGAGCAATATCTGAAGGCAATGGCAAAGACCAAAGCTCCGCTGGATAAAAAAGGACAGGGGAAAGGGGGGTTGATTTCCTTTTGTTTTCCCTTTTAATCCTGCCCAGGCTACAAGCCTATTGTTTGGTGCCACCACATAGAGGTGGTTCGTCCCTCTTCAATTTTGACCTACATGTCAATCATCTACAGACACATCCAAGAGCTTTGCTAATCTGCTAGGTGGTTCTTACTCATGTCAAGTTGACATATCACACGTGATGATCACATACACCAATATTATTTCATAGTCTTCTGTTTCAGTTATTTCTGTTTAGTGGTTAGCTGTCAATTTAATTTTGTTCCTTTCAAAACAATATTTTTTCCTCTGATAGTTTGTACATTTTTAGTTTGGCTTTTATACAGTTTTACTATATGCCTAAATATATCACTTTTCTTGGTTCAGGATTTGAAGGCTACTTTGTATCTGTGGCTCAATATCATTGACCAGTTGTTGGCAAGGCTTTTATTACTTTCTTCTGACCTATTATCTTGACCATCTCCTCCTTAGACTCCAATTACACATCTTTTAGAACTTTCCCTGTATTTTTCACTTTCTTTATAATCTCTTCTGTATTTCCTAAAGTTTTCTTTCCTTATGCATTATTTTGGCTGTTGTTCCCTGAACTCTCTTCCAATCCATGGATTCTTTCTTAGATATACACAATATTAATGTGATATTAAACCTAGCCAATAAGTTCTTTAATTTGATTCTTACATTTTTTTCAGTTCTACATTTTCATTTACTATTGCTCCTATGGTTTCAGTGTCTGATGCAAAAAAAAACATAATTTATTTTTATCTCCTTAATCTACTAAATATAATTATTTTAAAGTCTGTGTCTAGTACTGTATCATGTGCTAGACAGAGCTGGGAACTGTGCTACATTTTATACAAAAATTATCTTACAACATCTCCATGGATTATTTTTTACAGAAGAAGAATATGAGCCCATAGAGATCACCCTGTTACTAAATAACAGGGGTAATTACCAAAATCAAATGTTCTAAGCTTCAAAATTCATGGTCTTAACCATCCTAGTACAAGGCTGTGGAAGCCCCAAATATCTGAAAAATCTAGAGTCCAAAACTTATAACTTTATTTATTTGTTACTGGAACAAGATTTCTCTCCCTTTGATTGGTTCTCCATCAAAATCATCACAACTTTCACCTTAAATTTTTCTTCTCTTTCATATGCCTCCCACATTTACTTACTCCTTCATCACTCAACAAACATTTTTGAGCATCATCACACTGTTTCAGGCTCTAGAGATGTGTGGTAAACAATGCAGAGCTGGTTCCTGTCTCATAGAACCTTCATTTTAATGGGAGATAACCAACAAAACTTATAAGTAAATATGAAAGTTAATTTCAGGTAGCTATGAGGTCTATAAGAAAATTAAACAATCTGACAGAGTAAATTGTGAGGTTGAAGAAGGTTGACTTTAGCTAAATGGTCAGGGTAGACATCTCAGAAGAGGTGACATTTGACCTGCAAACTGCATAAGAGCAGTATCTTATGCAGAAGGAAGAATAACTGCTAAACCCCCACATTTGAAACTTGCTTGGTGCATTTAAGGGACAGAGGAAAATGAATGTGATTGGATCTTCATGAATGAAGAGGAGAGTGGTAGTACATGGGATAGAAATGTTGGCAGGAATGGAAATCAGAGTACCACTGCATATACAATGATAGCAACCTTCATTTCTAGCCATAAGTTAGTAACAGTGCTCACATTTGCTCTGCTATTCTAGGAAATTTAAAGACTAAACAAAATATATAAAATAACTTTTCAGATATTGGAGAACAAACAGGATAAAACTATTATTCATGTAAGAGAGAAAACAAATAAGGTGAGCTCTATGCTGACTCTGGCCTTTTGCCTGAAAACACAATCCAAAAAACAATAACAAAAAAAAGGGATCCAAAGCCAACCATATGATCTCACACTGAATTGAGGAGGTAAATAAGAGTTCAGGGAGAGTAAGATGGCTGGAAGTTGCAAGCAGAGTTTTAGGAAGAAGAAAGCTATTCAGAAAAAGAATTGTTGAAATCTCTGTCAAGTTCCTTTTAAAGGCTGCAATTTTATCAAGCCTGTATATCCCCCAGGAGATACTTGTGTACACTGAAATTTGACAGTCACTAATATGGAAACCAGAACATAGGAGAAATGGATATAGTATCCTCAAGGTAATAGGCTCCATTTCTTATTACCCCTGATATGATGATGAATTTCACTACTGCAAATATACATTGATCTCCTTGTTTTAGTTGAAGATAAAAGGAGTCAAGAGAGTTCCTTGACTTATGAGATTTAAAATTTCACAGAGTGGAAGACCCAGTCTGAGAAAGAAGTTCTTCTCAACTCTCTCTGGCTCCATTTTTTAAACCATCACACTGACTTGAGTTTTCAGCTTCTCAGCCTGGAACATTGTTCATGGGCATATTTTTTTGCAATTTCCAACATTCTTGTTTGCTTGGTGGTTGGATGAGTGATTAAATATGTAAATTAATTGAACCAGTGAGACCATGGTCTTAGAATAAGTCATTTCCATTCCACTCTGATTAGGTTAGGTAAGGAAGCCAACCTTATCTGTTGCTGATCTTTGGGAATACTCTAGGGTCCTTGATTCATTCTTTCCAGCCAGCTCTGACTCAAGGTAGACAGTAAGCCACTTTTCTGCATGGCCTAATTCCGCACCTTGGGGCAGGGCACTGTAGCTGAGAAATCTTCCCTTGACTGTCACTATGTCAAGGACTCAGAATTCTGTCAAGGTTTGGAATCAAGTTTGGTTTTGAAAAGAGCAAAGAGAACAACATAATTTAAAAATCAAAGAAATTCATTTTAGTAGTAAAAGGTTAACAGCCTTTAGGAGGAACAATTTTTAATCACTCTCGTCTAGACTCTATCACTGGAATCACCAGCCGTGGAGTGAAATATGGCCCAACTGCTGCCACCAAACAGCTCCTAAAGACTGTTGTATTTAATCATGTCTGTGCACCACTTATGGATTTTCATTATGATTCCCGATGCTGTTGCGCTAGGTAAAATATTAATATCCATAGTAATGATGCATGAAGCTTGGAGTGTAATTTCTTCACTCTTCTTGTCTGATATTAAATTGTTACCACTTTATCATTTGTGTAGAACTGCACGTTTCAATTAATCTTTCCATATCAGCAGCCCTGATTAATATAGATCATGATTCATAAGCTTATCGTCACTATAGTTTTAACAGATCATTTATAAAGATCTTAAATTTCAGGGTCTGGGAGGTGCAGCTGCTGTGTCCAATGTGCCTCTTTATTCTCTATTCCAACAGTGCTGCTATACACCGGCTGTCACTTCCTGTTGAATAATTAATTTCAGGAAACCACATTTTCCCAAGGGGGGAAAAAAGATTGAAGGGACTGGCAATTGGCAGAGCACAGGGCAATGTTTGTTCACCTTTCCATGCCAGCCCGAATGTTGCTTGCTCCTGGTCAGCAGGAACTGCTACTCTGGGGGATTAACCACAGGTGTGCACAGGCTTCTGCAGGCTGCACTGGGCAGACCTAGCCAATACAGTTGTCCCAGGACAGTTATTGAGGTTTGATGGAGCGTTGAATAACTTCCCAGGCAGCTGTTGTTGCTCACATGAATCTGCAGACCTCACCAAGTCTGGCATGGTGCCTGGAGCCTTATGCTGTTCCTGGAATACACACTCAAACTGTGTGCTCAATGTGGGGTGCGAGTGAGCCGAAGAATCAGCAAGAGGATGGTTTTCAAACATTTTTATAATACCAGAGACAATAAGGGCTTGGGCTCTTTTATCAGATGAGGGCACTGAGGCTCAGAGGCTTCAGGCCCAAAGACACAATCCATCGCCTGGAAATCACTGCAGTATTTTCACCCAGTACTGCCATTCAACTAATGTGAGGCAGAACCAGATCTATGTGGACTATGTAGCAATCAGTATCCTCTTTGGACAGAACAAAAAAGAGCAAGACATAAGGCAGAAATCACTGGCTTTCTTGGGCCTGCAGCTGGAACATAATTCCTATAGCTCAAGTTTCTCCAAGAATACAGGTGCAAAGGAAAACATTTGGATATAAATATTCTGGTGATTAGTAACTGAGCTGGCAATTCCAAAAATGGTAACATTTTGTTGACTTTAAAATGTGAATATTTTATTCCACCTTGATTAAATCAGGTGACTTTTTTTACTTGTTTGGAGTAAATTTATGGTCTTTGGTTTTATCAAATTTGTGCATTTTCTATTACACATCCTCTATGTGAAAAGCACTGTCTAAGCCCTGAGGCTTAGGTCTGCACCTGTTGAGATCTGAAAATGTCCCTCCAAATTCATTTTGAAACTTAACCTCCATTACAATGGTATTAGAAAGTAGGACTTTTGTAGAGCAGTAATTAAATCATCATGGCTCTGCCTTCCTGAATGCCTTGTAAAAGGGGAGTGGACAATTAGCTTTGGCCCTTTTGCCCTTCCACCTTTGCCCATGTGAGGGCACAGAGCTCAAGTCCTAGAAGTAAAAACAGAGGCCCTCACTAGACACTCACTAGGCCCTCACTCTGCCAGCATCTTTACCTTGGACTTCCCAGCCTCTAGAACTGTGAGGAAATAAATTTTTATTCTTTATAAATTACCCAATCTCAGGTATTTTGTTACAGTATCACAAATAGACTAAGAAAATGTCTTAGTGTAGCTTCCACTAGAGACAGACCCTGGAATGAGAATTCAAGAGCAAGTGGTTAATTGGGAGGATGATCCTAGGAAACATCACTGTGGTAGTAAGAACATAAGGCACAGAAAGACAGGTAGCCAGCAGAGTCTGCACTGAAAAGCAAGTCACCACTGTGGGAATGTGGGAAACTCTGGGAGACTGTACAGCATATGCCAGTGATAGCTCAATGGCAGAGCAAAGAAGCCAAGTTATTTGTTTACCAAGCCCTTGTCTATCGTGGGCAGGGCTGATTTCTGGGGCATTAACTCTCCCACAGTCAACCCTGACTTGCCCTGTGCATGAGCAGAGTGATTCCCATAGCCAGAAATAAAAGCTCTCTGGTGCAGACTATGAGGCATTCCTAGTAAGCAAGCTGAACAGGTAGGTGTGAAGGCCGAGAGAAAATGAGGAGCCAAGAGCACTTTCTGCAGCTACACTCTAGTCCACTCATTAATTCAGAAAGTGTTCAGATAGATACCCTCTAACACTCTCCAGATAAGAGATAGTGGATACTGAAAAGTCCACTAAAGCTGTGACTTTTTAGGAAAAAACTTATACAACCATATCTTGCATATTTTATTTTAAATAAAACGTATAATTATTCACCATTATTTTGTTTTGGGGCCAAGACCTTTTCTTCTAATATTATATACAGTGATAATATCAAGTTCTGTCTTCCTTTTCTCGTAAAAACCATATCCATGGAAATACAATACCCACAATTTTATGTTCCAACTTCTACCAAGTACAGAAAGAACTTACAGGGACTTTTGAAGTAATCTAAGTTAAGAAAGTTTCTAGATGTTATGATGTCCCCCAATCTTTTCTAGTGATTTTAACCTACATCTAATTCAACAGCCAATTTTTAGTGATTCACTTGTATAAAATCCAAAGCATTCAATTTAATGTTCAAAGAAGCAACGATTCCTCTTTTCACATTTGCCATCAGGTTATGTAATATTTAATTCAATTTCATGGTTACATTACTAAGCACAACTGTCATAGAAAGGATTTATGAACAGAAACAATTAGCACTTGGTACCACTGGACCAGTGGATGCCCAGATGCATGGGTTTCCTGTTCAGCACTATTACTGCACCTCACCCAAGCCTTACATGACTAATCATTTGATCCTCCTAATAACCTATGTATGAGGGGCTGATATTATCTCCTCTCTATAGAAGAGGGTTCCTGGGGACAACTGCTCAGGATCACATAGCCATATGTGGCAGAGCTGGGTTTCCAACCCACGGTATCTGGCTAGAGACAAGCTCTTAAGCACAATGCCACAAGTCCTGACTAGAAACTGGACTACTATCTGGGTAATCATGGCTTATCTTCCATATTGTGACAGTTTTGAAAGTGAAAGGGCCACTAGCAATAATAATACCAAACCTCAGATGTAAAACAGCACAGCTGTCAGTGAGCCAGGACAACTGGCTATGCTGCCTGTTGGCTCTGAGTGTTGAGTATATCAGGGTCCTGACTAGATGAGAATGTTAGAAAGGGGAAGAACCTAAATGGGGGCCAGAAAAAGGAACTTCCATCAGCGGATACAATGGAGAGGAGAGGGCCTCAGTAACCTTGCAAAGCAAATGGGAAATAAGCAGGTCTATCTCAGTGATATTGTTAAGAGTATCAAGTCTCTGGAATATGAGGTACTTAGAAATTGTAAATTTTAAAATATCGTGAGACATTGTAGGAGGGAGACCATCTTTACAACTCAGGAATTTGGGCAGACTTAATGGAGAATGTGGCATTTAGTTGGCCATTGGATAGATTTGGGGGTGTAAAGAATGGGATATTCCAAGTGGGGGAAAAAAGAAGAAAAGGCAAAGAATCAGGAAGCCAAGGGTTATATTACAGGTTGTTAAATAATTCTGTTTGTCTGGCAGGAGGGTGACAATATTGTGGGCAGTAGGGTGACAATATTGTGGACAGTAGGATAGCAAACTGGAAGCTGCAGCCAGATTATAAACTAAAGTTTAGACTTGAGAATGGATAATGAACCAGGGCATATTTGTGAAGCCTCTAGATTCAATTCTTTTCTCTCTTTACCTCTCTGAGACCTAAGACAAGTCACACCTCTGGATCTCAGTTATCCCATCTTTTAAGGTTATGCAGATTAGTTTATGAATCTAGAAATTGTTTAGACAGTTACCCAGAGTCCAGGCTTTATTAAGTATTAGCTATTGTTAGTAGGATTGAAGCCAAGCTTCAGAGAATTAAAGCTGGGGGCAGAGAGGAAGGTGGCTGACAAAAGGAAGGGAAAGAGTCCAAAACAGTGAAGAAGGCACAAGGAATGTGTGTTGCTCACAACTATTTGGTGATTTTGAACTTCTCCCCCAGCTTCAAGATTCCCCTGAGTCTCCCAGCAGAGGCAGGTCATCCATCCAACACTCTTATACATGATGTTGCTTCACCCAGCAGGACACTTGGCCTCCCTGATGCCCACTTATGTCCTCAGAATTCCTATGAAGTTGGGAACCAGTCTGGCCATGGTAGTTCTTCAATAGACACCCTCCCTTATCAATCCCTCAAAGTATTTAACATTACATTTTATTATTGTTTTGCATTTCACTCTACATGATACAGTTTTTTTTCTATTGAATGTCAATTTTTCCTCCTTCACTTGTATGTCTTCAATGCTAGCATGGTGTTTAGAAAAGTGTGACTAATCTTGGAGTATTGAACAAATGAATGAGTGAACTAATAAATGTATATAATCTCATCTCTCTTTCTCACACTTAGCTATCTGTTTTTTAAAATGATCTAGACAAAAGACTAGAAAAAAGCCTGAAGTAATAATAACTCAACAAATGGTAGTTAGTATATTATTAGTTAATCCTACTATACCATTACTCCCAGTCCAGCCTACTGAGGGACTGGTATGAGTGATGGGGAAGAAAACTCCTTGAGGTGGGGCCTGAGTCCTTTTCCTGGTTTAGTTCACTGCTCAAGTCAAAAGAAGTACCTGATGCATGGCCATCCAATTAAACTGACTGAGCTTTTAAACCTATTTGATTTGGATTCAGGAAGGGTTAATAAATTTGTTGCTAATCGATGGTCCCTCTTATCCTACACTGAACACTTTCATTTTCAGTGAGATACATATACCTGGAGCTCTGGCCTCATAGTGTAGGACCAAAGTTGGACCACTTTTTCTAGCTCTGAGAACCAATCACACAGACACATTGATTTATGATTGCATCACAGCCCAAATTGGGCTAATGAGGTTGTTGAGGGTGTAGGTTACAGGTGACCCATCCTCTCTCCTAAGTGACTATTATATTAGGATAACAGAAGTGGTTGAAGAATTGGCTTGTTCATTTATAAAATGGGGGAAATGATACCTGTGTCTAATCTACAGGCAGAGCATATATGCTAATTAGATAATTCAAAGTTTTTCTAAATTCTTTTAAAAGTAAAGCATTACAAAAGAAAATGCTGATGTTGAAATTACTGTTCAAAATTATCTTCTTAAATATCCTAGTCTCTCACCTCTTCAACCATAACTCTTACTGTGTGATATTAATTAGTGTTTTTAATTTAATTAATGTGATATTAATTACTATGTAACATTAACTTGTGTTTTTCTAAGCTATAGTTGCCAAGACTGAGTTGATAAAAATTCTGAATCCTGTAAGTTCAGAAAAGATTCAATGTTATTATTTTAATGTAGACTAAAGGAGCTAAAGAAGAACAATGAGTTTGTTATAAGACAGTTTTGTAGGATATGCTTTAGATTTGGGAAGGTCAATGTGCTCATCATATTGGTCTTAATTTCAGCCAAAACTTCTGGGCCTCAGTTTCTTAATCATGTGAGAGGAATGGGCTATGTCATCCCTAAGTTCTTCCTCTTCAATTAGGATAGTAGTTCTTGCTTTAAAAGTCCATTGAAAAACTTTTTAAATCCTAATTTCATTTATTTTTTAAGTAAATTAAACATTTGTGTGGTATTTCATTATGCTATTGTTTGCTTAATAAATCCTATATTCATGGAGAAATATTTCTCGATCATAACCCAGTCTGATACATCACATGTCATAAAACTCACAATTCATTAACTGTGAAACGCAGCTACTGAGGTTTAAAGCCATAGTCCAAGATCCTCACCCTGTCCTGCATCTGGCTCCCCACCATTTTATCTCTGTTCAACAATAGATATTCATGTTATAGATTAGAAGAGGTGGGCTGAGATCTGTAGGAACACTGAAATCCTGCCCTTTCTACCTTTGCTATATGATTACCAAGGAAGCAGTGATATTATGAGTCATAACACCTTCTTATTTTTAATAGCTTTATTGATGTATAAAAAAACTGTATCGGTTTAATTTATAATTTGGTGAGTTCAGAGTACCTGGTAATAGCTAAGACAATATCTGGACTGCTAAATACAGGTCCTCCTTGTGAAGCTCAGTGGAAGAAAGTAGATTTTTTGTCGGGAAAAAATAGAAAGAAGAAAGAACACCAACTCTCCCACTGGTCCCCCTTTCCAATACCTATTTCAACATGAGGCAGGCTCATGGCAATGTTTGACTAACCTTGGGAGAGCATTCCCTGCTGAGGACTGAGGCAAGGTTAGCTAAGCCTGGTGCTGGCCTTGAAAATGTAGTAATCCTACCACCCAGGAAATAGGGTCTGGTCAGATAGACTGTCTGGCCTATCAGAGTGGCCATCTCTTCTCTCCTTGTGGCAGAGATGGTAAAACAATAAACCCAGGGATAGACACAATGTGGAAAGAAATCTACTCTTCCTACAATCCCCAGGGTTTGTGTTTGAGCCATCACTTTCTCTGGTGGACTTTAACTGGCTTTTACCTATGACTCTTGGGTCTCTTATCAGAGACCCCTTTGGAGTTCCAATTCCTACTACACCTTTGGTTGTTGCCCTGGATAGGTCAACCCAAGGACTCAATGTTGTTTTAGTTTTTCACCCCCCAATTTCAAGATATATAACATAACAGTGAAATTCTTTGGTACCTAAGGAAAAAATTAGGAGAAATTTAATAACTGCATATGACTTTGGGAAAACAGCCACACGTGAAAACGTGTGTGTGTGTGTTAGACAAAAAGCGAATATTTACTTTTTTTAAAGAGTATCACTTGAAACAAAGAAGAACACTACAGCAACCATAAAAGTTTCATGATTGAGAGAACAAATCTCATTTGTTTTCAATGCCCCAGGATAAATCAGAGCTGATTTAATCTACATTTCAGGTCTGAATTTCTTCACCCTCTCTCCTCCTATTTAAAAGATATCCAACCTCAAGCCCATCAAATTCCAGACCATTTGGGTCTTTTAGAATTCTAATTTTGCTTCTTTATGTCTTTATTGCTCCTTTGATAGAGAAATTGAAGAAAAAAGAAAAAAGATATGAAGAAGAACAACAAAAAGCTCTAATTATGAAAATTCAATTTAATTTTAAAGCTTGTGGACAGAAAAGAAGAAGCCAAAAAAGAAGGAACCAAATTAATTTAGCAGGGAAGCATTGCATGAAATATTGTTGAAGTTTAATAACCATGCAAAGACAGATGATATGTGTGGAAAAATTAGTTGTAGGACCTCATAATAGTCTATTAATATTTCCTACAGGCGCAAAACCCTTTCCTGAATAATTGTGACAAAGTAATCTTTTGAAAAAGAGAGAGTTGAGAAAATAATCTTCAAAAGGAGACAGAGATGACAAAGTCTCTGGAAGGAGAAGGAGGTTATATGTCAGCCAGGGGATCTGAGCGTATGTTTGATGTGACTCACCATGGCCAGAAAAGAGATCAGAAACCATGTGGATGGCACACACAAAGGCACATCTGCACCACAGAGCTCAAAAAACAAGCAGTGTGATTTTCATGCATACCTTAGTCGTTTTCATGGGTCTTTATGAAAATTACTTAGTATTCCTGTCCATGAGGTCAACATGACTGAGTTCTCAATCATGCAGATGAAAAAACTGAGATGCATAACAACTGAGGGACTGGTTCCAGGGCCCCCAGAGATGCAGGTAGAGAGGGGAAAAGGAGGCCTCTGACTCTGATAGTGTGTTGGGCCTGGTTTCTCCCCTTGGCCTGAGGAAATAGAGTGGCTTCTGGCTTTATCTTCCCTGCACAGAACAAATCTTGCTTCTGATTTTACAAAGTTTGAGCTCTCAAGAACAAAGCATCTGGGTCTCTTTATTATAATTTTACAATAGGGCAAAGTATTCTTTCTAAATACCCCCAATCCCAGAGATGATTATTTTAATGGAGACTCAATAAATACTTGTTGATGGACTTGGTTCTGTTTGGGGAAGCAAAGGGGCAAAAGAAAGAGAAGCGATATTTGTCTAAATGGATGCATATCGAGGCCATACTCTTAAGTGAAATAAATAAAACACACATGTGTAAATACCGAATAGTTTCTCTAGTGTGAGAAACTGAGAGTGTAAATAAGGATTAAAAAGGTTAATAACTAACAATTGATACTTTGAAATAGGAAAAGGTCCAAAGGGGTAGGGGTGGTGGGAGGAGATGGGGAAAGGGAAGAATGGAAAGGAAAAATTATGAGAAAAGAAAAAAAATGGAAACGAAGTATGTAAATAGGGAAGGGTGGAAGGGTGAAGGGCACAAAGGTAATGGGGAAAAAATAAGAACCAAGATACATCATGTACAGGTACAAGCACCCAATGATAAATGTAAACATATTGTAAACCTAAAATGTACCAATAAAAGAATTTAAGCAAAAAAAAAAGTAAATGAATAAAATAAAGTATACAAAGTCAAAAAAAAATCTGTTATTACCAAGTCATGAAAATGTATTACTTTATCCTCTTAACAAACTTACAAGCTGTTATTTAGAAGAAATTTCTAGTTCCATCTGTTCCTGGGAACTGGCAGAGTAA
This sequence comes from Heterocephalus glaber, assembly GCF_000247695.1. The sequence goes on along the minus strand of NW_004624730.1, from coordinate 13,849,944 downwards.
TAACCAGCCATGGTGCTTCAAGAAAGGTCTTTACCTGTGAAAGAATCCCTTAGTTGGATTGGCTCTCATTCCCCTCCTGCAGAGATTTCTCTTGCCCTTTAATTGTCTTGCAAAGGCTGCCTATAATTGTTGGAATATTGGTCCTAATTGTTAAAATTACTTCTATCCAGGAAATGGCTTAAGGTGAGGGACCAGATTCCTACCCTGAGGGGCACAGTTCAACCCTAATTCAGCCTCTCCTAATTCTCTCTGCATGAGTCTTGATAGCTTGGTTTATCTAGCATAAGGGCCATGGTCAATAATAAGTTCATCTCATGAAAAGTCTGTGAGACTTCACTTTTGTCAACTGAGAACTCCCTTCCTCTAGAACTGGAAAATCAAGGGTCATCTTGGACATGAACACGAGACAAAATAATTTAAAAATTGGCAAGAAACACTGAAACATTTTGAATAGCAAAATGGGTAGAGTGGGGGTTTCATTTAGGTTCCAGCTCCCATCTTTTGGATAAATGCAATCTACATACTTGTAGGGAACAAAATCATTCCTCTGGTTTCCATCTGGTAGGGACCATAGGATTATGTTCTACTTTGCTGTAGGCAGTCTACACCAAAGTATGTGTGCATAGCTGGAACAATGGGACACACATCAGCACATCCTCAGAGGCCTATGGCAGTTATGGCACATAAAGTTGGACTATGGAAGGTGGCTTACAGAATCTGAGTTTGTATGAGTATGATCACAGCCAGGACCAAAGTTTAATATTCATTTCTTTTGCTCCCCACAATGGGCTACACCAAGAATCTCTCAGTTCACCTCAAATTCGTCAATAAGTTATTCTTGGTCCAGTACATTAGAGAATGGTAGTCACTGGTACTAATCCTGGAATTAGGACTGTATTTGCTGCTCAGGAATCACCCAAATCTTTATTTTAGGTCTTTTACTTGCCCCTAATTCCTCTCCCACTTTATAGAAATATTGAAGCCCTTCCTAGGAATAGAAAGCAAAGTTCATCCCAAGTTCAGATGTGTCTCTTGAAATCACAGAGCCACTGTTTCAGGCCAGGCAAAGAGAATAAGCATTCTCAGAAGCTGACACCCCCATAGAATATGGAATATGATAAAGCCTAAATCCCAGGAGATTATTCTAGAATCCCAAGGATTTCTCCTACTGATGAAACACCAATAACAGTGTGTTGTCTGAGGGTCATCCTTGGGGAGCCCCACAGAGCCAAATCTTAAATTTAAAATATTGTGACCACTACTTTTTTATAGTTTTCTTCCCAGAAAAGAAGTGGACGTATAACTTTTATATCTCATGTAATATCTGACATAATCTCCTGTACTCCACTTCTTTATAAAAACTATTTGACCTATAACCAGAATTAGTAACACTATCTTGGACCACATCCCAAGTTTCATTTACAAATTCTAGAGGATCTATTTATAATTCATTCTACAATGATTGAGCACCTATATTCTGTGCCTGCTAATGACTGTAAATAAATAATACAGTTTCTGAGTTTCAGGATTATCTACCTGAAGAATTAAGGTTATATTCAGAAAATTAGACACAAATACAAAAATTTGTATTTTCCAGCTCTAAAATTCTTCATTACTTTAAATAATGTAGAAAAAAGCAAGGGTTACCAATGTATTAAACCTTCTCTTCCTCTTCCTTATTTTTTTCCATCATCAGCCAGTGGGAACATTCATGATCATTTATTTTTAATTTTTGTAAAATTAGAGGTCATGTATTTTGGGGAACATCTGTATTTTACAGATCTCTTCCTAAATTATAGGTACATAACCTACAAATATCCAAGTCTCATAAACTCCTAAGAACATGTAGTATATACTTTCCCTTTCCTCATCCTGAGCCGCAACCAGATGGAGCAGGAACAGTAGCTCTAGCAGTAATTTTAATTCAACCTCTCTTCCCTACTTCCTTGCTCTTCTTAGCTAACAAAGACTGCACACACTGAGCCCATTTTTTCTCTATCTCTTGTCTTTTGTTAGTAAGTTTGTTAGCTAGTTGATTTATACATAGCTTAATATATAATACCAGAAAATATTTTTCACATATGTAAACCAAGATCTGCTTTAACAACTTTAGTTATGTTGTCCCTCTTGTTCAAAAGCTATCACCTCATTTTTCATGTTCTTCCTAACTTTTGATCTTCTTTGAGCTATATGAGAATCAAAGATCTTCTAGTAATATATCCATATTAACTGAAAGGAAATCCAGGAGTTACCCACCAGCTAAAAATCAAAGCAAGTTCAGTTCTCCATGTAGAAGTCTCTTCAGTCTTTTCCAGTCCTAACTTCATATCTTTGCTACAGGTGTTCCTCATGCCTCTTCTCCTCTACTTTCCCAAAGGCTTCCATTTACCAGCTGGCCTCCTCTAGAAAGTTCTGCTTATTCCATATTCCCTCCTTTTCTAAAACTCAATGCTTTTGTACATTAGTTTCCCAGGGCTATTGAAATAAATTACCATGAATTGGATGGCTTAAAACCACAGAAATTTTATCTTCTCATGGATCTAGAAGCCAGATATTCAAACTCAATGTGCCTCCAGGGTCACACTCTCTTCAAAGGATGTAGGAGAGAATCCTGCTTTGCCTCTCTTGGTTCTGATAGCTCTTGGCATGGTCAGGCTTGTGGCAGGGTAACATCAAACTTTGCTGCTATGTGGCCTTCTGCTCTGACTGTCCTCTTTTCTTCTTGTAAGGACACCAGTCACTGGACATAGGTCCCACCCTAATTCATTCAGTATGATCTCATCCCAAATCATACCTGAATTACATATGCAAGGAACTTTATTCCAAATAAAGCCACATTCTGAGATTCTGAGTGGAAGAGGTTTTGGAAGACACTACTCAACTCACTATAATCACGTATTATTTGGGCTTTATTTTAAATTTATTTGCATTGCCAATTGTTTAATAAGAGATTTTTGAAACTTCCATAGCAACTAAAGCAGAGGATAAGTTTAGTCATTTTTAAATTCAAGAGAATGGGGATTTTTAAAAATTCATTTACATTTTCTTAAGAAATATCTTGTTCCTGTTGTTTTAGTATTTTCCCTATAGAACATTTTCATTTAGTCCCTTGTGTCTATTGAAATTTTTCTTAAAATTTGTTTTCATTGTTTTGGGGGTTTCACCTGATGCAATTTAATGTTTCCCCCATTATATCTCATAGTTTTATACTTTCAGAAAATACTTTCCTTATAATCCAGAAAATTCCTTGAAATAATCTGAGTGTGTGTGTGTGTGTGTGTGTGTCCTCTCAAAAAATGCCAGTTCAAGCTAGCCACTCTCCCTGAGATCCACAGCCTCCAGAACTGTCGGAAATGAATTTCAGTTGTTTATAAACTATGTTGTCTATAATATTTTGCTATAGCAGCCCACCAAGTCTAAGACAGTCAGAGAGAATGAAGTCAATATTTGCAAAGACACAAAGGCAAAACAAAGAGACTTCTAAGGATATGCCAAACTTTTGGCTTGATTTCTCAAGACCCAGAGGCCCCTGCCTTTTCTCTGATCATCAAAATCTTCTAATCAGTTAACTTTTTGAGCCAAGCTAAGTTCTATCACTTACATCCATGAATATTCTGCCAATATGAGCCTCAGTATTTTCAAGGAGGCAAAAATCATGTGTTAGGGAAGACAGAGACAGCCACATGGAAAAGAAAAAGAGTGAACTGGAGAAGGTATAGCATTTGTATAGGTGGAGGTTTCCAGGAAGGAAATTTAAAAACAAAGAAAAGCAATAGCAAACAAACACAGATGAATAAATGATAATTATGGCTGAAGCATATGAATTCTTTTGTTGAAGCCTACAGGAAAAGGTAACTGAAAAATCACAATCTATAGCATCTTAAGTATAATCACGAACTTGAACTTTGTATTACAGATGAGAAGGAAACTGAACCGAGAATATGATGGTCAAAGAGTTTGGGCAGAATCAATTTGATGATGGCTGGAATGATGAGTTTTGAAGAAAAGTAGATAAATCAGGAGATAAATCCTGGGACAATGAGGCCTTGAATTTGGTCTGAAGAAGCAATAAAGGACAGCAACCAGGACATGAATGGTAGGAGAAGCTTGCCATAAAGCCAGAGTTGATCAGAGATAGGATATTTATGATGGCAGAAGAATTTATATATATTCAACAGGAACTTGGTAAAAGACTTTGGGCCTAGAGACAGGTATTTGTAAGTCACCAATCAGTTATCAAGTATAGAAGAAGAACTTCTATGTGTTCACAGTGAAGGATGCCAAGAACACCATGCTGCACATAAATAAATCCTGGACCTGCACTTTAAGGAAGATTGTTGAAGTGCTGAGACAAAGAGGTCTTTGGAGAAAGTGTTCCTTCTATCCTCTCACACATGGTAAGACACAGGGAGGAGCAGTGGTTTGATTCATACAAAAATAGTTGACAACAAGAAGTAGGACATAATTGGACTTACAATAGACTCCAAACCTGGATGCTTTCCATTAGTTAATGTCCTCTCTCTCAGGCTGCATCTCTCTTCCATCACACAATTCATTATGGTTGCTGTTATCCACACAATTGGAGAAAATTCAATATTTGTTTTTGTCAACTCAGGTCCATATTCAAACACTATCACAAGACAGAGTTTTTAAAACTCTTTAATACCTCTACCACACCATTGATAGCAAAGGAAATCCTTTAGCAAGAATGGAAGAACATGATTCATCAAGGTTTAGAACCCAGTGCTGCCTCTTAACAAGATTTATGTCAACACTTCCAACTTAGGGATGGGTAAGATTCCTAGAGCAACTGGAAGCCAACTGGGAGACATCTGTATAGAACAGGCTGGGAGGCAGGTGGAAACACCAGAAGTGACATGGGCCAGGCAGAAATGGAATTCTCAGCTTTAATGTCCTCATTGCCTGCCTATTTTCATCTTTATAGGACAGTCCCTTCCCTGTCCTTCCCAATTCCCCATTTTCTTTTCTTTTTTCTTTTCTTTAAATGCAGTCTAATCCCGAGTGTGAACTGATGTAGTCTGTATGTTAGGGGAAAAAAATCTCTCTCTTTTTCTGCCTTTTTTTCTTCTTCTTCCCCTAGCCCAGTTCATTATTTTTCTTTCTTGTCACTCAGTGTGATAGGTTGAACAGAAGTGCACAGATGAGCACTGAAAACGGTGTCACAAGGCCTTAATCTAGTCTTTAATGCCTGACTTCAGAGATGTCATTTATCTTCTAACTGCAGCAGGCATCCACCAACTTTATCTCTAATAATATATTGATGGATTAAAAGGGTCGGGCAGGAGACCGGGCTGGAAAAATTGCTTATTGACATCAAAATACAGTGCCCTCAACCTGATAAACATGGAGGGCTCGTGTATCTCCCAGAATAGTTGGCGTAGCTATAATTTTTTTTCTAACATGTTTCCCCCAGGTTCATGGGGTGGTCCAGTAAAATAAACAAATACTAAACATTATTTCTATGCTGACATGGCTAGGGAACACACAAGATATTTTAGGAACACATTTTTAATGTCAGATTTATAAATATACCTCCCTTATTTATGACACATTATAGCATATTCGATGACAACTTGAAACAGGCACCTATAGTCTTGGCAGCATTCAAATATTCTCCATGCAGTTTGCAGGAGCAAATGCTCCCAGTAGCACCTGATTATGCTTTTGGACAGCCAGTAAAGCAAGGCTATTTCACCAGAGAGATGGGGACGGTAATCTCAGAATGTAAATGAAGAGAGCCTTTGGAAAGATTTTCTTTGTTTATTGTTCTCTTCATTTCATTGTTTGGTTGGCAGCAGCATGCTTCAAATCATGGTACCCTGTCACCACATAGGCTGTGTCTACACAAGTCAGTTTTAGAACAAACCAAAGCATAATTGTAGACTTCTAACCCCTATTTAGTAGATGGTCCCTTTTGAGAAGTACCTACCTGCTTTTAGATGGAATTTTGTCTAATTTTTTTGACCCTTTGAATGAGTTTGTATGTGAAGATATTTTCCTGAGAATTACTGTTTTTTTAATTTATAAGGATTGATGTTGTAGACTTTTGCCTGATTTTCAAATGAAAGTGTCTTCTGTTCACCTCCCTTTGTCTGAAAAACATGCTCTAAAACGCCTTCTTCACTACTCTGTAAAGGTGGGGATCTTATTTTAGCTTTCTAAAAAATTACTTCATAATTTTATTTTTTTCCTGAGTACAAAGGAAATATATAAACATTGTCTAGCAGATTTGCTTCTAAAGGGATTCACATGAATGACATACTATTTCAACATTTTGTAAATTTTGTAATGTTCCTTCATTGTGTGTCACTGATGGTAAGAGTGCCTTATTCACAACCTTTGAAGCAAGATGCTGGACATCAGTGTCCAGAGGAAAGCCCTCCCCAGCCAGCTGCTGAATGTCCAGGCACCGCACATCTGAGCTACTACAGACCATGGGCCACAGCTGCACTGCCTGGATAAAGTGCTGAACCTTCCATGCCACCCTCTCTCCATCTGTAAAATGGAGAGAGTGATGGCACCTATTTCATGGAGCAGATGTGAAAATTAAATATGTTCTTATGAAAAAGTGGTAAAAAAAGTATCTAATATATAGTGAATGCTCAGTACCTATTGCTATCATCATCTTTATCATCTCAAAGGATGACTTGAAATATGGCCAGGAAAGGAGCATATCTACTAAGAGCAAAATAGGCAGAAATAGAAGACAGGGAAATATGTATTTGTTAAGCAGAATGAACCCCAGTCCAAAATGACCCATCAGTCTTCTTTGAATGCTTTGGAATAGACCTTGTAAATACAAAATGTCTTTGTACCGTAAATGCTTCAATTAGTATGGATAAGTGGGCTATATGGACAGAATTCAAACTGAAGAATATAAAATCTAAGAATCCAAAACCAATCACTTAAAGGCTCTTCTAGAACATTCAAGAGAGGATTAAGAATCAATGGGACAAGGCCAGGGATTTAGCTCAGCGGTTCTGGCACCTGCTTTGCAAGCGCAAGGTCCCGAGTTCGATCCCCAATACCAAAAAAAATAAAAATAAAAAATAAATTTTAAAAAAGGAATCAATAGGACTAAAGTACAAAAGCTGAATTGGGAATAAAAATAATAATGGGCACAATTTACAGGGCACTGACCATTTACCAGGATCAAATTCAGGTCTGTCTGACTCTAAAACAATGCTCTAAAGTCCAACATTTCCATTCTAAGCTACATTCAGACTCTGATTGCAGCAAGAAAGAGGAAGCTAGTAGTATTCCCAAGGTTCTGCTGAGCTGGAAGGTTTTATGAATAAGAGGGAAGGGAACTCAGTTTCATGTGCCTACTATTTGGCCTTTTACGTATTCCTCCACCCCAGGAAGATCATCCATGGCTGACAGTTCCTCACCTTTAAAACTCTTGACATTTACTCCTTCTTCTTGCATTTTCAACTGCTCTGAGGATAAAGAAATCATCAATTCTTAGTGCTGTCATCAAATGGGGTCAGCCCAAGGTAAGACAATAAATAGAGGGCCTATGGCCTAGAAATCCTAGAAATCATGCGGGTCCATCCACCCTCATGATTCACTGTACACAGAAGTCTGCATTCTTTCAACTTCTGCTCAAATTTCTATTTTACATATTTATAAAGTTCAGCCATCATACTTTTCCTCAACAATTTAGCTTACATGTTTTTCTGGTTAATGGCATCAAGCAAAAAAAGAAAGAGAAGATAAAGACAAATCCAATCCTTCCAATGTGAGTTTTGTTGGCTTCCTCCAAAGAGAAGCTAGCCATGTGGGTTAATACTGTATACCTGGTTCTAAGTGCTTCTGTATGTTGATCTTCACCTTTGATCCTCAGCACAACTCTCCCTGATGGACATCATTATGAAGCAACTCAAGATCAGAAAGAGTAAATAATTTGCCCACAGACACACAATTAGTAAATAGAAATGATTAGTAAATAGCAATGCCAACATTTAACCCCAAACCTAGGTGATACTGACTCCAATGCTCCAAACTACTTGTGCTGCATCTTGCTATACTGGTTGGTGACATGGACCTGCACTTTCAGGCACTATAAGACCATACGAAAGAACAGCATATCAGCTTTCCTACCTAACAAACTCTGTGAATAGAAGCCCAAAGAATCTGGACATAAAATCAAGGTTCAAGGTTTCCTCTTTGGCTTAAGTCATGACCTTATATAACTCAGTTCTTTGGGCTGGGGATTTAGCTCAATGGCTCCACGCCTGCCTGGCAAGCACAAGGTCCTGAGTTTGATCCCTGGTACCGCTTAAAAAAATTTAAAAATAAAATTTAAAAACTCAGTTCTTCTTCAGCACAATTTTCCCTGCATGCAGAAATTTTTCTCCTTTAACTTCACATATGCTTCCCAGAGACCCAGTGATGCTGGAATTTCATTTTTATATCCAGATGGTCCCGTCACAATTTTCAAATGCTCCTATGAGCTCTCTCTGTACCTAGAGGTGTTCCTTTCTTTTGCGTGTTCAGCAATGTTGCTAATGATAGCTCAATTATCAGGAAAAAAATCGATCTCTTTCTGCCTAATTCTATAGTGGCCCCTTCATTGGCGCACAAAGCACATGTGAGGGCTGGTCATGAGGAGTAACAGGACAGATGCCGACTAGGCTGCAAGGGAGGGCTCAGGCAGTGCAGAAATAGAAGACAGGGAAAGGGCACCTGGATATAGAAGAAGAAGCTGACAATAAAGGCTGGATGGATGGAAGCAGACTCACACTGAACTCTGAAGAATCAGTTTAAACACCTGGGAGCTTTGTGACAAAATGTAACCTAAGGAAGTTAAAAGGCCAATGTTATAACTAATAAATGAAAGAAAAATAGCAATGACCAACAAATAACAATAAATTTATTCACCTACAATAAAAAAGAAAGAATAAAAGGGGGAAAAAATGACAGTAACTACTAATCAAACTACTAATAAAAGAAAAAAGAAACAAAAGATTCTGCTGAAGGATAGAAAGGCATAGCACTGCTGGACACCTTTGTGACCTTTGTGAACTCTCAAGAATATCTCTGGAGCTCCTTACCTGCTGTAGAGGAGCTGGTGGTGACTTACCACTGTGCAACTCTTAGCTTCTTGCTGCAAGGTTCACCCTTTCTCCTCACCTCTTGTCATTGCAATCTCTTCATCCAGCAGCCAGCCTTCAGAAGTGGCATCTGGCAAAAAAATTCAATAAAGGATACTTTCCATAATGTCTACCTAACCCAAATGAATTTGACCAATCAGAGAATGGAGAGAGCTCCTGGCTCCTCCTACCATCCCTTAAGCATTCCACCTTGACAGCTTCCTGAGGTTCCGCAGCTGCGTGGGTAGGAATGGAGACACATGACCATGTTCATTTAATTCCAACATTATGTGGAAGAGGAAAAGACTGAAAATAACCCATATATACATAAAGAGGAGACTGTTTGAATAAACTATGATATGTCCATACAATGAAGTGCTATATACCCGTAAAAAGGAACATAGGCTATTACTACTGTATTGAGATGTCTCCAAGATATATTGTTAATTGGAAAAAATGTGTATTTTTATATAATTATTAGACAAAATTAAAGGAAGAAAGCAGTCTCCAAGAATCAGAGATGCTTGGCATAAGGACTCAGAAAGGAGTTATTCCAAATAAAACATAGTAATTAGATTTTATATCCCTAAAGGAATATAACCAAAGCACAAAACAAAACAAAAAATCAACTGGAAAAAACATTACATAAGTTTCACTAACACAATATGTTGTAGTAATGCTAGTATTATAAACTTGAAACCATTATGTAGTAATATGGAAAAGATTAATGAGTGATTATACCAGCTTTGCTGAGAACTAGGGTTTTTAATATTGTTTAAAAGAAATATAAATATAAAATCAGTAAAGAAAAAATTCTGTTCTGAATTTTAAGAGGAAATCTCAATATTAAAACATGATATATTTAAAAAGCAACACACAATGTCTAACTCAGATCTTTGAAAAGATCTCAAAATAATAATCAACTCAGTAGCAATGAACACTACTAGAAACTAGATTATGGTTTCTCAAACCCATTTCCCCCTGAAAGAAACTAAAGTTCCTTTAAAAAATGGTTATACAGGTAAGGGGCAAGAAATGTACAATATGGGCCTAAAACATTTTGTCAAACCAGACAAGAAGTAAACTATCAGAATGTATCAGGACCATTTTGAAGGATTTCACAAGTCAAATTGAAGAAACCCCTCTCAATCCAATTGAGACAGATTAAGCATGCACACAACTCCAATAGGCAATGCACATCAAATATATTTATTGATATGACATATTTATAATAAATAAAAATCTAATCTAAACAACTCAGAGAATATCTTTGGAAGATGTTAGAAAATTAACTTTGAAAATGATAATGGAATGTGACCTGCATCTCAATGTCACCAGCAAAAGATTTATACAGTCTGAAGAGAAACCAGAGTATTATCTCAGTGTAACAAAACAATAAATGATGGAAGTTTCTTTTTATACACATTCCAGCTTAAAACAAGGAAAATTACAGAATTATATTTTCAATTTCATAACCCCTCATGAACTGACAGATCTGATGTGATCATCAGTATCACAAATCAGAAATTACATGCCTTCTGACAGCACACTGTAACACCTACAAAGTAGTCTTGTCATAAGTAAACTTAAAAACATATATACATTTAATAACAGGAAACTGAATTGAAACAAGTCTCTAGACCTAAATACTATTTTACAATTAAATCAGAGACCAGAGTTTAGAAAATTTTAGAAGACAAGCATCCCTTTCTTCCCCCCCGCCCCCATTAAGTTTATTGGTACATTTTCGGTATACAATACAGTTATATTCATCATTGGGATCTTGTACCATTACATGAGT
>NW_004624730.1:13808466-13831975 GCF_000247695.1 Heterocephalus glaber | reverse complement strand
AAGCAATTTTTCTTTTCCTGGTCACTAATTGCAATCTTATCTTCTACATCTGAAATTCTGTCCTCACATTGGCTCATTCTGCTGTGTAGACTTTCAATGAGGTTTTTAATCTCCTGGAAATCTGTTTGCATCTGTTTTGTGTATTCCATTTGTTTCCTATGTTGGGATTCCATCATGTTCCTTAGATCCTCTCTAGATTTATTAATCATGTCCTGCACTATAAGCACAATCTCTGCTGTTATGTGAGAAATTATTTCTGATTTCATTTTTTCCAGATCCTCTTTTGTTGTCAATTCAGAGAGTCCAGTTGGTTTAGCATCAGAGTATTCCTTCTCATTTCCCTTTGGGGTTGCCATAGGTTATCTGAAAGTCTGGTTTTGAGACTTGTTTACATGTCTTCCCATTTTAAGGGTGGGGTGGGTGCTGCTGCCACCTGCAAGGCTCACCTGCTCTTCACTGGGAGCAGTGGTACAGAGGCCCAGAAGCCTTCTCTGTGCTGGGAGCGGTGGTAAGGAGGCCCAAAAGCCTCCACTGTGCTGGGACAATCTTTTTATTTTTTTATATTTTAATTGAGTTTATTGGTACATTTTAGGTATACATTAAGATCACATTCATCATTGGGAATTTGTACTTGTACATGATATATCTTAGTTTTTGCCACCTTTTTTTTTTTTGGTACTGGGGCTTGAACTCGAGACCTTGTGCTTATGAGGCAGGCAGCGGAACCATTGAGCTAAATCCCCAGCTCCCATCTTAGTTCTTGTTTTTTCCCATTCCCCTTCCTTCCCTTCCACCCCACTACCCCTTCCTATTTACAAAAGTTTTATTCCCATTTTTTCCCTTCTTTTCTCATATTTTTTCCTTCTTTCCTTTCCTGCATCCTCACTAATTCCTTTTCCCCATTGAACCTTTTCTTCCTATTTCACAGTATCTATTATATATTTTGTTCCTCATTTACACTTTCAGTTCCTCACACCAGAGAGACAATTCGATATTTAAATATGTGGGCCCTATTTATTTCACTTAAGAGTATGGCCTGGATTTGCATCCATTTAGCTCTGGCAGTATTAATATATTAAATCCCTAACCCATAATGTGACTGTATCTGGAGACAGGACCTGTAATGAGGTGGTAAAGAATAAATAATATCATGAGAATAGGATTGTGAACCAATTGGTCTGGTGACCACATAAGTAAGGAGAGACACCAGAGCTGTCTCTGAGCCATGTGAGGACTGAGTAAGAAGATAGATACCTGAAAACTAGGAACCAAGCTCTTACCAGGAACCAAATCAGCCAGCACCTTAATCTTGGACTTCCCAGAAGCAAGAACTGCAAAACCCAAATTTTTTTGCTGAAACTACCCAGTCTGTGTATTTTGTTAGAGCAGCCTGAGCAAATTAATACAATTCCTATATATATATATATGTTCCTATTCAGGCAGAGAAAAATTTGAAAAGAATTTCTTTTAAAATTCTTTCCTCATTAGCTGAAAACACTATCTTTTCCTCTGCTCTTGAATTGAGTTTATATTCTATAAAATGTTAATGTTAAATAATCTTTCAAAACTCAGTGGACCATATATGTGTGGTTCTATTTCTAGATTCTTGGTTTTATTCCAATGATCTATATGTGTTTCCTTACACCAACACTGCTTTGATTACTATAGCTTTAGAGAAAGTCTTAAAATTAGGTATTAAACATCTTCCAACACTATTTTTTTCTTTTTATTTTTATTTTTCTAGGTCCTCTGTACTCCTACATAACTTTTAAATTTCAATATCCAATTCTTCATTTATAACAGGTATACATACACTTGAATTTTTATATATACCTTGTGTTTTCTAATCTTGCTAAATTCAAATACAGGTTCTAGGGGCTCCTAGAGATTCCTTAGTATTTTCTCTGTAGATGGTCATTTCATCTACATATAAAGATTTTTTTTCTACCTTGCCAATCCTATCCTAATTGTGTCATTTTAACGCCAGACTATTTTGGTTTGGGCCTATGTTTCAAAGTTTAATGAACAGATGAAAAGTAGGTATATCTGCCCTTGTTCCCCACCTTAGGGAGAAAGCATAGTATCTTCTCCATTCATATAAGGCATTTTTTCTGGAAGTAAGGAGTACATGTCTTTGATCTGTTGAGAAGGTTCCATTCTACTTCTAGTCTCCTGATAGCTTTTACCACGAACAGCTGTAGAATTTAGTCCAACACTTTTTCTCCAACTAGTGACAGGATCATATGATTTCCTCTGTTAAAATGATGACTGTTGGGGGTGGATCTTCCAATGCTAAACCAACACTGCCATCCCTATAATAAAACCACTTTCTACATACTACCAGATCTGACTTCTAATAGTTTGTTTTGTTAAACAAATTTCTATCTATGTTCATACTTTTTTCTTCTATTATCTTTATCCAGTTTTAGGATAAGTACAATGTTGATTTCCTAAAATGCGAGAAGTGTTCCTTCTTTTTTCTGCTTTAAATGTTTGATATAATTTATCAGTTAAAATGTATATGAGCCTGTTGTTGTCATATAGGTAAGTTTTCAAGCTAGGAATATACTTTCTTTAATAGGTGCTATTCAAATTTTATATTTCCTCCAGAGTTAGTTTCATTAATTTGTCTTCCAAGGTACTTAGAAGTTGTCAAATTTATTTCAAAAAAGATTTTTGTAATATGCTTTCTATATCCTTTTAAATTCTGCAAAATCTATGTCAATGTCTCCTAGATCTTGATATTATAATTTTAAAAGTGTATAATTGGTATTGTGTAATAGGAAGAAAAGTCTAAAGGAGCAGAGGAAGTGGGAGGGGTGGGGGAAAGGAAAGAAGGGAAAAGAAAAATATGAGAAAAGGAAAACAATGGAAACAAAATCTTTGCAAATAGGAAAGAGTGGAGAGGGTGAAGGGAGGGCAGGGGAAAGGGAAAAAAATAAGAACCAAGATACCCATGTAATGGTACAAGATCCCAATGATGAATGTAACTGTATTTTATACCTAAAATGTACCAATAATCTTAATGGGAAAAAAAAGAAATTCTTTCCTTTAACTTCCTTTACAACTAGTTAAACCACACATGCATACGCGGAGCTGCTTGTAAACAGAATACCAAGTTGTAGTTATACAAAGAAACTGAAGCAGTACATAGAAGTGATTTTCATGAACTTAAGAGGCAAACATTCTGCTTCTATTATGAATGACTATGTAGGTGAGCTTTTTCGTTTTTCTCCTAAGACACATACCAAAAGGATAATAACAATCACAACAAAACCTGAACATTCCATATTCTTATGTGTAAAAAAGAAAGAAACCATCCTCAACCTACAAAATATGTTTAAGGATGGCCCCAAACATAGGTTTTTTTTTAAAGAAAAAAAAAAGTGAGACTAGGAAACAAAGAGAATGGTGAGAAGACCTACAGCAGGTGTGTTCAGCCCATGGGCCATCGTTCACATGCAGCCCCACAAGGCTGTAGACTGTTAAGATTATTATATGATTTTTGGTGATGCTTTTTCATGACTTGTTTGCATGGTATGTAGCAATGAACTGCATAGGCAATAACAAAAAGCTGTGTAGGGGAAAGCATAATGCGGTGGAACTCTGCCTCCTGCACCTGCCGTACACAGTCAAAGCAGAACTCATGTGTATTATCACCTTATGTGTGCTTGTGCAGCCTTGTGAGTAAAACACAGCAACTACTGATAATAGCTTTTCAGCATAGCTACATGTGTGTAAGTATATTTGCAGCTCTATTTTCAGTTGAGATATTACCTGTGAATTTTCAAATGGATTGTAGAGTTGCAGTCAGGCATTTAACTCAAAGAACAATTTGATCATGTCCCTTTACTAGATTTTTAGAAGACCTATCTTCCCAGAGAAAAATATCCCTTGCTTCACAAACATTCCTTATACATGCCATTCCTTTTTGGCAGTATGCATATCTTTGTGAAAAACTATCCTCAAGGACAAAGCACACAAACAGTAAAATTAGATTAAAAATTTCTGATGAATAACTTCAAAACTCACAAAGAATTGCAACCACTTTCATCAGTTTTAAAAAAACAAGTTTAAATATTGCACTGGTTTTATGTTTATGTTGCCCTCTTTTTAAATTTTATAATATAAAATATAAAAAGTGTTGTTCATTATGTATATTACCTATATTATATGTGACACAAAAAACAAATCTGCTTCATCTAATGTGCCCCAGGCAAGACAAAAGGTGAATCCTAATGGCCTTGAGGAAACAGATCTCAGGAATTTCTAGCAAAAGAAAAGAAAATAGTACTAGTAAACATAAAAGGTTGTTTTTAAAGAAAATATATTTTAAAGTAAATTACTTTGACCTAATAAAAAAGCATAAAATCATGACAAATAGTAAAATGAGGGAAACTAAAAGAATAGACACTTCACAAAAGAAGCAGAAATGGTGGATAAATACATGAAAAAATGTTCAACATCACTGGCCATTAGAGAAATGCAAATGAAAACAACATTGAGTTTCTATCTTACCCCAGGAAGAATGACCATCATTAAGAAATCAAATAATAATAAATGCTGGTGAGATTGATGGGAAAAAGGAGCTCTTCTACATGGTTGATGGAAATGTAAACTAGTACAACCTCTATGAGAATCAGTATCAAGAGTCCTCAAAAAACTAAAACTAGAAAGTCCATTTGACTCAGCTATTCCCCTTCTAGGTATCTTCCAAAAAGAGTTAAAGACATATTACAGTATACATGCATACCCATGTTTATACCAACACAATTTTTAATAGCTAAATCATGGAAGTGGCCTATATGTCCATCAACAGATGAAAGGATAAAGCAAATGTGATTAGGGGGGTTACCAAGGATCCAACCCAGGACCTTGTGCTTGTGAGGCAGATGGTGGCACCACTGAGCTAAATCCCCAGCCCCAAGAAAATGTGATATTTACACACCATGGAGTACTACTCTGCCATAAAGAAAGATAAACTTGAATCATTTGTAGGAAAATAGATGTGCTTTCAGACCATAATGTTAAGTAAAATAAATCAGACACACAAGCTTAAATATCACATAGTTTCTCTTGTATGAGAAACCGATTATAATTAAAACGTAAAATAAAACATAATAAGAAGTAGGGAAATAGATTTTTCTCAAATAGGAAGAGGATCAAGAGAGGAAGGAGAGAAGGGAGGGAAAGGGGATGAAAAAATGAATTAAGATGTGTTATGTACATGTACCAACTCCACCCAAAGAATGTATTCACTTTCAAAATCACTCAACTCTCTGAAAATCAATTAGAAAATGTGGCTAAATTAAATTTACTAAAATGTGCCCAGTAAAAGTGGGAAAAAATAAAGACTCAAGCTACTATTCACAGATCCTGACCCTCATATCCATCAGGCACTTGAAATTCACAAGGAATTCAGCCAAGTTTTAAAGAAGAAATTCACTCTAACATCAATTTAGGCTATTCTAAATCATAGGAAAACTTCCAAATTCTATTTATAATATAAGTATAGCATTGAAGCCAAATCTATTGTTAATTTTCCATACACAAAATAAATAGCATGTCAACCTCATTTGCGATTATCTGTACAAAAAGCCTTCAGTACAATTTTAACGCATAGGATATTAAAATGGCAATACTTTGATATCAAATGAGTTTTATCCGTGAAAGTATACAGTTCAATATTAGAAAACCCATTAATATAACTCATTATATTAAAATAGTGCTAATGTCATTATAATATGATCCATAATCTTAATCGTTCTACAGAGAAAAATCATAATCATATTCAACAAACTTTAGAAACTATTTATAAAAATCAATAAAATTGAAATATATGGATCATTTCTCAACATATAAGATACATTGATTTCAGCTTAAAAACAACACCTTGTTCAATGTTGGCTGCACATGGAATCACCTGGAAAGATTTAAACAAGATTTAAACAAGATCTGGGTCCTACCCTCCAGAGATTCCAATTAGCCAATATGGGCTGAGGTTGGCTATTAGAATTTTTTAAGTCTTCTAGGTCTTTTCAATGTACAGCCAAGGTTAAGAACCACTGCACTAAAATCATTCCCTTCATATTCAGAAGCAAAGTCATCAGTGTTCTCTATTAGACCATTTTTAACATTATTAGGGATATAGCTTCACAATTAATTTTGTATTGGAGATCAGTGCAATCCTGTAGCAGAGAATTATAAAATTTGGAAAGGAGGAGTTAAACATGTAACTATAATATTTTAGATTATATTATTTTGGGAGAAAAATCCAGGAATTTGGCTTTGGATTTGAAAAACTACTGAAAGCAACAAGAGAACTCTTTAAGAGAGTAGAGTACAAAACAACAAATATCAATCAATGACTTTCACAAAACACAACAGCCAGTTATAAAAGAAAATATAGTTGCAACAAAAAGATAAATATCTAACAACGACATGAAATAGAAATGTGCAAGACCTATTGAAGAAAACTTGACAACTGTTAAAGATAGAAAAGGGGACTTGAACAAATCAAAAGACATCTTCTCATATTAGAATCATAAAGATGTTAATTCTCTCTCATTTGATTTACAAATTCAATAGTGTCTCAGTAAATAGGCCCTTAAAGAAACAAGTCTGTGTGGTTCTAAAGTTTATATTAAAAAAATCAAAATTAGGGGAATTGTGAACAAAGAAAGTGGAGCACGGACTATCTTTAATAGAAATTAAAACATAAAAATGACCCAATAACTGAAACTTCATAGTTTGGCACATGCATAACAAACTAGTCAATGAAATGGAAAAGAGACTCTAGAAATAGATCCAAATGTACATAGAAATTTAGATTATAAAATTAGCTTTTCAGTGGCAGGAAAGGTGGGTTATTTAATAAATGATATGTGGCAAACTGGGTAGTAATCTGGAAAAAAGTTAAGTCTTATTTCACATTATGCAAGAAAAAAATCCAAATATAAAAATGATTTAAATATAAATAATAAAAAGATACAAGAAGAAAATACAGAATTTTTTATTACATTGGAACAAGGATGACTTTCTACAACTCAAAATCAAGAAGCTAAAAAGGTGATAAAAATGTCTCCATAAAAATAAAAAAATCATAAAGCCAAAAGCTTAAGGACAAGTTAAAAAAACATGTAATCAATAAAAGGACTAAAGTATTATAAATATCATAAAATATTCCTAGAAATCCTAGAGAAAAAGACCATTAACACCGAAATTAGCAAGAGATAAGAACAAACAATCCTAAAAAAGGAATTAAATGAATCTTAATCACATAAAAAATGCTTAATTCTGCTCATAAGTATTCAAATGAAAATTATTCTGAGATATCATGCTTCACTTATCAGGTCAGCAAACTCTATGATAATAAAACTCTATTGGGGACCAGGGATTTAGCTCAGTGGCACCATGCCTGCCACTGAAGAGCAAGGTCCTGAGATCGATCCCCGGTACAAAAAAAAAAAACTCTATTGGAAAGATTTGTGCATTCTCATATATAAATGGTGAAAACATAAATTGGGATAATACTTGTAAAAGTCATTTTGGGAATATGTATCAAGCTTACAAATGCAAAGATGCTTTGACCTAGCAATTCCACTTCTAGAGACATACTTGGTGTAAATAGTTGTATACAATTATGAAATGTTCTAGGTTACTTTCTATAGCAAATTTATAACAGCAGAAGATTATATATTATATAAGTCTCCATTAATAGGAACTGGTTAAATTAATAAGACATTCAATGGACTGCTACATGACTCTTAAAAAGAATGAGGCAGATTCTGAAAGATGTTGAGATAATTGCGAAACACTTCTAGTGTATATATTTTAAGTGAAAAAATGTCAAGGATAGACAGCATATATTATCTGCTACCTTTTATTTTTAAAAAGGGGAAATGAGATGGCATGTTACTCTTTGCTTATATACTTATAAATATTCTTGAAGAAAACGCCAGAAACTAAAAATACTTACATTTCTGGTGGAAATGATAAGGAATTGAGTGAATAAGAGATAACTGAAAAGTATTGTTTGTATACACATATAAATATCATGTAAATGTGTCACCTATTCAAATTATATGATTCTAAGAATAGAGTAAGGTAGTAAGGCAGAGAAGAGAAAATTTTGCCTGAAGATGAAAAAAAAATGTATGGTTGTTTCTACTGAATTATTTTAAAGAAATGTTTCTCACAAACCACAATGAGTAGCTCCTACCTTCTAAAAGTTGTGTTCCCATTAAATGGTGAATGTTTTCCTCCATAAGGGAAAAATACCCTAATCTGTGATTTTTTTTCTCTAGTCCATCATTTACACTATGAAAATAAAATGGTAATGGGTAGCAATACCTTTGCAGTTCTAGTAGTGTACTAAGTATGTTTGTTATCAAAAATATAGCTTTAAAATATAGTTTAAAGATAATATAACTGATGAAGAATTTATCTCTTGAATGCTGATATAGAAGAAAAGAATTTTATAAGACAAGAATATAAAGATAGACTTGTATATATACTAAAGGTAAATATGGGTTAATTTTGGAAGCCCAACTATCATATTTTTATAAAATGTTACTTTTTTATCTAATCACGCTCTATTTTCTGGATGGAAGTGTCACCTTGGGGTGATTTTCAACCAACCATGAAAAGAAAGAAGGACCAGATAAGGAAATTTTAATGTTTATATTACCACGCAATAATTTAAAAAGAAGAAAATGATGGATGGATTGATAGATGGATGGATGGTTGGATGGATGGATGGATTAATGGATTGATGGATGAGGCTAACATGCAGGAGGATATTTCATGATTATATGTGAGTTTATGAAAGAAAAACACTACTGGAGCTAATCATGAATGATGAACCACAGCTCTCACACAAGCTCTCATCACACAGAAGAGATAGGAAGAAGAAGGCCCACCAGGCCAGGCTGCTGCTGTGAGCATCACTGTTAGCCTGGAACCACTTGATTGCTGCTTCAGGAAGGGAAAAAATTACAGTAGCTTCAGAGAACAAGAAGGAAGAACCAGCAGCGTGATAGGTGTTGCTATAATTCTTAAGTCAGGGTCCAATCCTAAAAGAGTATATTTATTGGTATTAATAATATGAAATTACTTTTAGTGCACATCATACCTCTTCAATAATAAAACTTAGCCTGTGAATCCTACATAAGATAAAAAAGAAAAATCTCACCAGTTGAAACAAATCACTGCTAGATTTTAATTGCACTGCCTCACACCATTCTGACAGGGAAAGAAGAAGGCAGGGTGTTGCTGTCAAATTATGCCAGTAACTGCCTGATTTCTGTCATAAAAGACAGATTATTTTTTAAATGTGCAATTCAATTATTTAAAGTTCAATATACCTACTATAGCACTCAATAAATGTTGGCTGACAATCATGACTGTGTTTCAAGATTAGAATTTGGGGATATTTAAAAATAAACCAATTAAAGTATAGGATTTTTATTTCATTGTGATCTTTTACTTCCTCATTTAATGTTTTATTTAACCACAGTCCCTTGATTTTAAGGTTTGGTTGTTTTGTGGATTTGTTCAAGTTTCATCAATAGTTTCAGAATATTGTACTTTTATTTATTTACCTAATTCTTATATCACCTCAATTCAAAAGGGTTGATAAAAGTCTCCAGAGACATACTACAGATCACATAACCAGGATTTTAAATGAAAATACAGATGTTTTTAGCAGCTTATAAGAATTGCGAATCTGCATTTATCCTATGATACATTAATGGGCAATTGATTAAATTGCAGATACCCCGAGAGTCCTCGATATTACTAGATATGAATCTGCATGAATTACAACTTCAGCTGTTCCTCTCTTTCAGCCTTGTTTCTTTATGCATGGTTCTTATATAAGAGAGGCACTTTTGGCCATTTCAAACTAAATGTATCTTCTAGAATTATCCCTTGTCACTCTACAATTAGGTTACAGTAAAATTAGTGTTTTATTTGCCATGTCTAAGTGATGCTATTTACTTTAACTGAACCAGAAGTGTAAATTATTCTGAACCAACTGAAAACAGTGTTCCAGAGGAAAGAGGAGAGGATTATCTTTGAAATTCCTCATTTGCTACCTCTCACCTTTCCCACATCAACATTTTGAAGGTACTTTCTCTGATTCCAAAAAGATACGTAGCTCCATGAACACAGGGATGATGAGTTAAGGCCATTCAAAATAATATATAGAAACATTTAAAATATACTCAGAGGTATCATGTTTAAGCATTAATTATTCTCTGGATGATATATTAAATATATAATAAATACAAAGTAAATATTAACATATGTTGTCCATAGTACAAGGGACTCTATAAGCATTATGTCAAATTCTTGTAATACTGAGAGGTAAGTAACTAGTAGATGGGGATATTAAAACTTGGAGTTGGAGAATTTCCCTCAGAGTGACACTATTATAAGAGATGGCAAAGATGGCAATCCAAATATTTCCCACTCTAAAACCTAATGTGCTGGCACACAAGTGATATTGTATGAACACAGAAGGTTATGAGATTGACTATAAATATTTGAAAGATACTTTCACTTCTTTCAAACAGCCTTTATGTTGTACTTCCCATCAATATTTTCAAAACCACCATCAGCCTAATCTAGTCCCCCTGAATCTTACCTCTAGGTGGTGGTGCAATGAGAAAGTCAGGAGCATAAAATTCCAGAACATTTGCCTAAATATAGTCTCTATTACTTCGGACAGAATCTTATTTGCCTGATGTTGATAAAAGAAAAGTAATCAGAGAGATTAACTGGAATTGTACCTGTTGGTTGCAGTCCAACTTCAATATGGCTTCCAGTTTTCCTTCATTTCTATAATAGTTGCCCCTCAGGTTTCTTGGGCACCAAGTAATCTTCTACCTCTAGTATCCACTCAGCTTGCACCACCTTGAAATTAGGTCCTGTAATGAAAAGGATTCCTGAAGTAGTGGTCAATTGGAGTGGTACCTAATTTACTGAGTTGAATGCTTGCTACTTTACTACTCTGACTGTTCAACATATACAGAAACTCCTTTGTAGCAATTCATGAAGCTACCCTGGGGCCCCAGAGGCGCTCCCAGCACTCAAGAAAGCAATGGGACCAGGGATGGAGGTGAAGATGGGATTTTGGGCATAGAGTCATAGGAGAAGGATGCTTCCTCTATCATTCTGGACCATCTAAGTAGCAAGGGTCAGAAATATCCAAGTCAACTGGTAAACATACCAAGTGTAGGTTTATTAGCCCATTAAGTAAAAGTCTACATGTTACTAGATAAGCTCAAGGATACTGTTATTATTTGGTTTATCCCTTGCAGATCAGCTTTCTGTTGGCACAGATCAAAAATAGGTTCTTTCCAAGGCCAGGGATTTAACTCAGTGATTCTGCTGCCTGCCTCGCAAGTGCAAGGTCCTGAGTTAGATCCCCAGTACCCCCTCCCCCAAAAACGGTTCTTTCCCATTAGTACAAAATAGCCACAGCAATCCTATCTGTGTCATTTCAATTCATTGGATATATAACAGCTGTCTCTGACCTAGCATTCTCAGAGATATTATTATATAATAAAGCATTAGATCCTATAATGAAATTAATGCTCTGACTGGATCATCTGCCCATCCTTGCTATGGACAGGAAAATGGGATGCACTCAATGCTTTAGGCCTAGATCATATGCTTGACCCCTCTACCAATCATTGAGTCCAGGGCAACATTATGTGCTGATTATTTTGAACTTGAATCACTTCTGCCCTGGAGACAAGGACGAATCCCCATTCAAACCTGAGAGGCAGAAATCAGAGGGATTAGAAGTTCCCCATAATGAAGTCTAGTTTAAAGACTAGAGACAGCTTCATAGTACCTTTGTTTACCTTTATTTCTTCACTGAGAATTAAAGTTCTTCCTACAAAACCATTCCTGCTCTCTAACTTACACACTTAGAGAAGAAAACTTGTCTATTTGAATGTATATTCATCTGGTGCATATATGAAGTTTGTTTGGGCAGAAGTACATGAGGATGTAGCTTCCCAAGACAGCTCAGGTGTTCCTGATCCCCAAAGACTAGGAAAGTCATCTGCATAGCCCTCTGCATGGACACTGTAGCAGGAAGATCTGCAGACACCAAGAAGCTTCAGACAAGAAAAAGAAGAGCCCTTTCTTATAAAATATTTCAAGTTGATGGAGCCTCAGGGTAGTGAAAATGAACCAACACTAATGGATATGCTAATAAGAAACACTGACCCAGATAAGATCTTAATTTACTATTCCCTAGAACTTGCAATACTATATCATATAGGCATGAATTAATAAGTTCATAGAATCATAGAACTATAGAATTCTAGAACTAAAAATTACCCTACTTACCTGATGAAGAAAACCCCCAGAAAGGAATAGAGCCTTACAAATGAAAAAACAGAATAGAACCTTACTCATGATCATACAACAAGTTAAATCATAGTTTCAAAAAATTAAATCTAAATTTTATATTCCAAAGCTCTTAGAAAAAAAACTATATTTAATCATATATATACATTCTGTTGTCATAGCAATTGTGTATTATTATAATTTTAGAATAATAATGTCAGTCCAGAAACACTTTAAGCTGACATTAGTTTGTAGTTTGCTGAGCTATTAAGAAAATATAAATTTAAACCCTAAACCCATCTCAAAGCTTAGTGACATAAAATAATAATTACTTGTTGCTAGTAGTTATGAATGATTAGGGTAGACTTTTTTCCACCTAGAGCTCAGGTCCAAATCAACAGTTTTCCTGCTTGTATTCCTTGGATGTGGAAGGAGTTTTTTCTAGTCTTCCCTTTGACCCAGCAAGTGGCATTTTGAGGGCACCACTTTTCAATCTTCTCAGGTGTTACTCTATAGCCTGCGTAGATCCAAAAAGTTGTTCCCATATTGTACCCATCTCTTTTCTGTTTTCTATTTTATATTTAATTTTTGGCCAATGCAATTTTCTTTTACCTTATTTTAATCTCAAGTGTGCATTTAAAAGGCCATTTATTACATTTAATTGGAAGAGTTTAAGTATTTTGTATTGGAAGGATTTGTCAGAATTTCAAGTTTTCCCAGAGGCAATATTTATTTTTCACTCTTCTTATGTTAATAAAGTAATTAAAAACAGAATCTATCAGGCATAATTTGTAACTGAGTGGGTCTTTCCCTTGTAAGGAAAAATAGATACAGAAGAGTTGTCACTGAATTATTTATGTTCCTCTGCACAGTGTTTAGAAAAGCTTAGGAGGTTGAGTAGGAACCTTGAGGAATTTTTAGGAACCTTGAAAATGTATGATTAGTTATTTTGAGAGTCACAGATAAATTGTTCTACTTCTGGAAGAGTATCCAAGAAGCTAACGTCCACAATTCTTACTGGAGCATACTTTCCTGCACCACACAAAAATGGGTCTGTATCAGTTATCTATTGCTGTATAACAAACACCTAAAAACTCTAGTGACTGAAAGATTTTCTCACATTTCTGGGGGGGTCACAATTGGCTCAGCTAGGATCACCTGGCATCAGCCTCACCTGACATCATTCGGTGGCTACTGTCACCAAGGAATTGACTTAGATTGGTAGTCTAACATAGCCTCACTCATGTGCCTGACAAACGATGCTAGTTTTTAGCTAGACCTGTGTCTCTTGAGTTCTTCATGTGCAGGTGGATTCCATAAACAACAAGAACAAAGGGCAGGCTCCACTGGGTGAGAGATTTTCAAGCCTCTGCTTGCACATTTGCTAATGTCCCATTGGCAAAATCGATTCACTTGGCCAAACCCAGAGTCAGTGTGGAAAGAGAAGAAAATTCCATACAAGTCCAGAAATGGGTGGTAATTCTTTGAGGCAGTTACTTTAACAATCTACCTCAGGGGTCAGGAGCATAATGGACTACTTTGTGGAAGGAGCAGGGGCTTGTTATCAAACAACCTGAGGAAAAATCCTGTTTCACCTATTTGTGATCTTAGAAAATGACTTACCAGGGCCAATGACTTACCTACTCAGAACCTCAGCTTCATCATGGAAAAGATAATAACTGTGTCACAGAACTTTCATAAAGTTTAAGGTATATATAAGTACAGTAATGGCAAACCTTTTAGAGTTTTCAATAATAAACAGCCAACTGCATGCCATAGGTTCACCACCACTGGTATATAGGCTGTCTACCTAAACTGGCTTTTTCATCTGTCCCACTCCCAAAAAAATTTTGTCTTGACTACCTAAGATTTCAACCTGTCGCATTCTGTTTCCTAATGCCTTGAAAGTTTTCATGAAAAGAGCATTCTGATTTAAAATCTTCTATGCTCACTGGGAAAAAAGGAATACAGATCTGTTTAGAGAAAGAAATAGTGGCTCCAGACCTCCTTTTCATTCTTCACTATTCTACTAAATAAGGCTCCAGTTTTCACTTCAGTAGGTTAGTCACAGTCCAATCTGTGCATCCAGTGCTGACCTCTCCCAAGCTTCAGGCTCATTTACCCACTAACTGCTTGAAGTTTGGCTCCACTCAGCTGTCCTTAAGCAGAGGTTCTTAGTTTTCGCATTCACCAAACTCACTGTGAGGGTAGGTTAAAACCCTGATTTCTGGGCCCTATGCCCACAGTCTAAGATTGAGTAGATCTAGACCGGGACCTGAAAATTTAAATTTCCACCATATTCCCAAGTTATGGTGAAGGGAGTCATGCTGGTCTGGGGACCATACATTGGAACTATTTGCCTAGAGACATTTCATTTTAACTTATCCAAAACCAATCACTGTTTTTCTAATAAAGAGAATTTCATATAATGAGTAATAACAATGATCCAGTTAAACAAGCTGGAAACCAATTGAAACTAAGGATGCTAAACAGTGGAGGGGGGGCCTTGCTCATGCAGTTTTGCATTCTGAGCTTTCAGTTACCTGTGGACAACCATGATCTGAAAACATTAAATGGAAAATTCCAGAAATAAACAACTGGTAAGTTTTATATTGCACATCATTCTGAGTACTGTAACAAAATCATGTGCCGTCTTATTCCATTTTGCCTGGAACATGAATCATCCCTTTGTCCAGTGTATGGATACATATATACTACTTGCCTATTAGTCACTTACTAGCTACCTCAGTTATCTATCAACTGTCATGGACTGCAGTGTGTACAAGAGTGCCTAAGGCTACATCATAATGCCAACAACCTCATGCACATCACTTAATCGCATCCATAACCATTGTACCATCTCCCATCGTCACAAAAAGAAGGGTGAGTATAGTACAATAAGCTATTCAGAGAGAGAGAGATCACATAACTTTTATTATAGTATATTGTTATAATTGTCCTTATGTATTGCTATTGTTCATTTCTTACTATTCCCAATGTATAAATTCAACTTTATCACAGAAACATAGTTTATATAGGATTTGGCAATAGGATTTGGCATTGTTCATTTCACAGATCTTCTAGGGGTTTTAGAATATATTCTCCATAGTTAATGGAGGAGTTCTGCATAAAGATCAAGTTGTTCTGATTGCTGTTTTTTCCTTCTTGTTTTCTCAGATGCTTCCATCCTCATTGATTTCTTGATCTATTAAACAGAGCCACCTTGTGATAACCCCTATTACATTTTTTCTTTTCTTTTTTTTTTTTTTTGTACCAGGGATCAAACTCTGAACCTTGCCCTTGCAAGGCAGGCAGAGGCACCACTGAGCTAAATCCCCAGCCCTATATTTTGCTTAAAATATTTTGACTTCTCTTTTTCCCTTGTCAATGAAGAGGATTGTGCAATTTTTTTAATTCACTTGAACTATTGATAAGATAGAGAAAGCAAGTTTTGCCCCTGGAGCCAATATAGTGGTACATCAGTACATGAACTTAATTATTTCCATGATTCTGGTCATAAATTGAATGGATGAGAACTGTATCAAATTCAGTGACTAGGTTCAATGTTGACCTTACAGGGAAATTTGATTCCGTTCTCATCCGATTTGGTTTGTGATCAGAATTGTAGAATAATTAAGTTCATAAACTGAGGTACCATTGTATAAAGTCTTCATCCTTTGGTACACGTCATGGGGAAAATATCATAAATGCCAATACCTCACAAGGAATACACAAGAGGGCTCTTCCTCGTTTTAAGGTGAAGGTCACAATAGGGAAGCAATTTCTCCTATCATTCCTTATGCTCCATCTTCTACCATCTTGAAAGTGTTGTTACAGTGTTGAGAAGGGGCTAATTTCAGGAGAAGTCTTGTATAAGAAACAACTTTGTAAAGGTAGGCTGGAAACAATCATGCTTTAATGTCAGGGGATCTAGTCTAAAAAATTACATGAATTACTCAGATTTTATAAGTCAGGTATATCATTACATTTCTTGTCATGCTAAGGGCTGCAGCTTTAGAAAAGGGAGTCCTGGATCTTTCTCAACTAGTTATTTCACCAATGTCTTGTCAACTCCTCTCATTGGCTCTACTTTGTCCTTTTCCAATCTATCTTCTACTCTGGCCATTGGGATTCTAAAATCATGATCATCTCAAGTCTGATCATGTCACTCCCAACTTTAAAATGTATAAATCTAAGCATGTCTATAGGAAAGCACAGACAATACTTTGTTGTTGTTGTTGTTGTTATTGTTATTGTTGTTGTTGATGATGATGATTGGCAGAGAAGACAGAGTCAGAGTAAAAATTTCCATTAATTCAAAAATCTCTGGCTTTTATCATGTAGGCAATAGGGAGCCATAGAAAGTTTAAACAAAAGAATGATATATTTATAGAATATGTGTTGTTTTCATGCTACTTTCACTCAGATCAGTAAAAAAGTAGGCTTGGACTGGAGAGATGGAGCAGCAGGATAGTGGAAACAAAAATACTAGTTAGAATCTATTTTGATAGTGAAATTAAGAGAGGATAAGGAACTAAGTAGTACCTAATCTTCACAAAATACTGCTGTTTTAGTTTTAGTGGTGATGGTGGTAGTTAATGAATGATCCAGACTAATCATTTTGAGACTAAGCAAATCCTAGCTGGTACTATTGCTGGGATGATAAAGATATAACAGCCAGGATCTACTCTGCACTCTTGACTGAGATGAGATCATCCGATGTTGCTAACTATATTAGCATTTCATAAGCTGTTGGGAGAGCTTGGGCCATGAGCTGAAGCTGAGCTTCCTAAGTCCCCCAACATCGAGGATTAAATAAAAGCATCACAGTGATCAGTATGGCCTTTGGGCTTGTCACACTTAACAGCATTTCCTACCTCTCTGTCCTGAGAATTAGATCTTCTCCATGGAGGCAACCATATGCATTTAACACTGGTTTGATAAATTCATTCTTATTTGGCTTTTAAAATTAAAAGAAATGAGTGAAGCAGCAATTCCAGATTGTGTGAGAAAATATGATAATGACCAGCCTTGTAGGCTCTGGCTCCTCCTGCCCCTGACTCCCAACTCAGAGTTCTCTCTGCTCTGTTATCTGATGGTGAAGTGGTATTTCAGGTGATGGTGAGGTAGCTGCTTTCAGGACATCTGAAATCAGCACAGCTGGGCAGAAGGGGCTGAAGGAAAGATCCTTTGGGGTAACTTTTTCTTTTCTAGCACTCAAGCTCTTAAGACCAATTTTAAATGATTTTAATGTTTAAACTAAAGTAAACATTAAGATATTGTTCCCCAATCAATTACAGAGCACAAAACATAAAAGAATGAGATATTTTAGTATTACCAGTAAGGCCCCAAAGGCCTCACCAATAGTACATGACTATTAAATATTAGACTATATAAATCAGGGATCATAAATTCATAATAAATAAGTAGGAATATGAATAGTGGTTCATCCTTTATACTGCATAAAGTATTTTAAATTTTTCTAGGTGTCTCAAAAATGAAGGAAGATATACAGTTTAACTAAAATAGAAATTTTAAACCTTCTGTTTTTAGGACTGCCTCTTTCAGTACCCCCTATGTAGGACACAGCTGATATTTAAGTATTGCTCTTCCCACCTTGCACATTCTTCCTTCACACATGATCACTGACACCATGTGGCCCACATCTATGATGCATCTATATCACTCTCAAACTACTCTTTCAGTTCCTTATTACTATGCTTTCCCCCTACTTGTGAATTTTTTTAAAAAGACTCTTTTGCTTTTATTTTCTTTTATCTCAGTTCTATACAACAAAAAGAAAATGCCCTCTACAGCCCAAATGCCCATTAACTGGAGACTGGATAAAGAAAATGTGGTTTTTTTATAAAATGGAGTACGACTCAGCCATAAAAAATGAGAAATTAGAGACATTTATAGCTAAGTGGATGCACATTGAGGCGATACTCTTAAGTGAAATAAATGGGACACACATGTGTAAATACCAAGTAGTTTCTCTGGTGTGAGAAACTGAAAGTGTAAATAAGGACTAAATGTATAATAGGTAATGTGAAATAGGAAGAAAAGGGGGCAAAGGGGAAGGAAGTGGGAGGGCTAGGGGAAAGGATAGAAGGGAATGGGATTAATATGAGAAAATGGAAAAATAGGAACAAAATCTTTGTAAATAGGGAGGACTGGAGGGGTTGAAGGGAGGGCTGGGCAACGGTGAAAAATAAGAACCAAGAGAGACTATGTAAAGGTGCAAATTTCCAATGATGAATGTCATTATATGTATACCTAAAATGTACCAATGATTGGAATGAATAATCGATAATGCAAAATAGGAAGAAAAGGCCCAAAGGGGTAGGGGTAGTGGGAGGGGCAGGAGAAAGGAAAAATGATGAGAAATGGAAAAAATGGAAATAAAGTCTTTGTAAATAGGGGAGGGTGGAGGAGGTGAAGGGAGGGCTAGGAATGGGGAAAAAATAAGAACCAAGATGCATTATGTAAAGGTACAATTCCCAATGAGAAATGTAATTGTGTTGTGTACCTAAAATGTACCAATAAAAGAATTTAAGAAAAAAAAAAAAAGAAAGAAAAGAAAATGCCCTCTGCTGAG
Organism: Heterocephalus glaber; assembly: GCF_000247695.1. The sequence goes on along the minus strand of NW_004624730.1, from coordinate 13,813,011 downwards.
AAGCCAGAAGCAGAAAGGAGATTCTCAAAACAAATGGAAGAAAAAAATACAGTGAATATTTAAATTTTAAAAATTATTACAATAAAAGACACATTGTTAACTCCTTCAAAATACTCCCCCTCACTTCAAACACACTGATCTCATCATTTTTGCCACTTTCTGAAGCAGTTTTGGAAGTCCTCTTTCACATCTTTAGTTACACTATTGTGGTTGCCTCTATATCTTGAATCAACTCAAAACATTTATTTTTCATTGTCATTTTTGACTTTAGGGGAGAGCCAAAAGTTGCAGTGTCAGATCCAGTGAATAAAGTAGATGAAGACACATCATAATGTTTTTATTTAACAGAAATTGCTGTAAACATTTGATCAACAAGGGATGATGAATCTTTAAATTTAAAAATGTATTATTATAAAATACACATTGCCATTAATCCCTCCAAAATACTCAGAATACTGTCCCTTACTTTGACACATTTATCTACTCATTCTGGGCAATGTATTTTTTACTGTAATAAATTTTTTTTATTTAAATATTCACTGTATTGTTCAACAGCCTTGGTATAGCACATTTTTGTTCTGGTTATAGACTAACATTTTTTATCCCTGTTAAGAAATTAAGAATAATATGAAATGCATTATACATTCTGACATCAGAATTATGGAGGCTAGGAATGTGAGCTCCAGGACCAGAAAAATCTGTGTTTAGATACCAGTTCTGCCACATGCTCTTTTATTAGGTTTGAGCATCCATATTTGCAAAATGGTAATAGGGTATATGAGGACTGAACTGGATTATTTATGTAGAGCATTTAATGTGTTCCTGGCAACTTTTATTATAATTATTCAGTCTTATCTTGGGGGAAAATAGTCCATGTGGAACAGGAATTCATCCCAAAATGATACTTCCTATTGGCTCAACACATTTAACAATCTAGAAAACAAGTTATTTGTCCATCATCTTCCCTAGAGAAGTAAATGACATTTTCTCCATATGTCGTAAAATATTCCTGCCTTCTCTGTGGTCACATTCTCTGTACAGTTCCTGGCAGCTCAATACACATCAAAGGATTGATTAATGGGCTGATGAGGCAACAAACATCTCAGAGACACCAGTTGCAAAAAGAGCCTGCAAATACTCCTGGTGACACAAGGAAGTATGTGGTACTCTTCAGTCACTCTTGAACTAAACTGTATCACAGTTCCTAAATGGAGCAGTCCACATGGGTTGTCCTTCTCCATCATTAGCAATATTTTTTGTGTTCCTCTTGGGGCTCACTATGTTCCTGTGAGCAGGGTAGAGGCACAAGGCCAGGTTCCTAACATTAGGGATGTTTTCTTCAGCAAGATGAGACTATCAGAGACCAGGTTCTTAAATGTGCATACAAATCATCTGGGAATCTTATGAAGATGCAGATTTTGAGTCTACATTTCTAATAAGCCCCAGACTGATGTCCACACTCCTTCCCTTGAAATTTTCTACTCAAAGTTTAAGCTTCAGACCAAGACTATCTGCAGATTGCCCATTTAAGAGCTCTTATGTCTGTCAATCCATTTGAATTAGCTCCCTCTTGTTATTTTGTACAGAGTCCCAAGCACACACACCTGTGTCCATCTGACGGTACAGCTGGATCTCAGAAACAAGAATGAAAGATATGCATATGAGAATGGCCTTTATTGCCAGAAAAGGGAAACCTAAAGGTATCAGGATTGTTTTACACTCTGAAACAAACTTTCTGAAAGCTTACTAAATTCTTAAATTTAAATGTTTTTCTCTCTCTCTGCACTGTGCTGGACAGGAAAAGTGGAAAGATCTGGTAGAGTGTGTGCACCAGGTTACACTCAACAGGTCTCCATGGGGAGCCAGACTCCACCTCTTCCTACCTGTGTGACTCAAATGAGAAGCCTCCTGTTTTAGTCTCTAAATCCCTGAAGTGGGAATGTTTATCATACCTAACTCAGATGTTGTACATAAAATGACTTGCAGAGAGCACCTAGCACTGTGCCCACAGTGACCATTAAATGGTACATGCCCTTATTATTGTTATTAATGAAACTGGAAGCTAGAATGAATGTTCTTTATCAGTGCTTTGTCAGAGTATATTGGAGAAAAATAAACCTAAATTAGAACCTATTCTCTGACTCATGCAGTTTTTAAATCAGACTGGTAACACTGTGGGAACACAAGTGTTTTGTAGTTTGGTTTCTCTGTGAACATGAGAAGAAAGGGTGATCAGAGAGAGAGAGAGAGAGAGAGAGAGAGAGAAACAATCACTATTTGAAAGTGAATGAAGGGCGCCTGCTCCTCCCCAGCCCTTTTTTTCTTACTTTGACATCTCAGTGTGTTTTTTTCCTTTTAGCTGTGAGTTCTGGGATAGGTGATAACTGCCAGTAATAGGATTAGCATTGATTTCTCTAGCAAGAACAGAGATGTGGCAGTTCCAGCCATTTCCTGAATTGCCAGCTTTGAAATATCAAAAACATAGAGAGAAGAAGAAAAAAAAAGACAGAAATTAAAAGAAAGAAATTCATAGGGGGTGCAGCTTTTAGAGAAAAGGAAGTGTGTGTGAATCTGACCATGTATGTCTGAGCCTGGGCACACAGAGCAACAGAGCAAAGCTCAGAACCCACGTAGATTGTGAGAATGTTTTTGTCATTCTGTGATAAAGGATCAAAAGCTCTGTTTCTGTTCTGCTTCATAAAAAGATTTTAACATTCATTTGGCTTTATTTTTCTTTCACTGTGAACACATTTACCAATTGATCTTTCATAGTTATCTGTGAATTGTTTCTCTCTTTTTTGTTTGTTTGTTTGGTTCTTTTGGAGTTTTTTTGGTACTGGGGATTGAACTGGGGTCCTTGTGCTTGTGCAGCAGGCGGCGAAACCATTGAGCTAAATCCCGGCCCTTGAATTGTTTCTCTTAACCTTGAGATTTAAACAAAGAAAAGAAGTGTCTTACAGGAAGACTCCAGTGGTCCCAGGTGGACTCACCCCAAAATTTCATGTCTTCAAGGTTCAGGTCTTCAGGTTCACGAGAGACAAAGCACAACGTTCAAACTCTAAATCTCAGCCAGAGTGTCTCCTTAAAACAGCTTGTGAGCCTCCTCCAAGAGAGGCCCACTTTGGGGTCTACCCACTTTCCCAGATGTGCCAATAGTAAAGCCAAGCAAAGAAGGAAGCACTATCCACCAATTTCTGGTGCTAGAATCAAAGAAGAAATTATAAGGGGAAAAAAAAGAAAATTCATGGGGCCAAGAGAGGGCTTCAGCCACAGCCTTTGCACAACTATGAAACAAAATTAGCATAAATTAGGGTGTGTGGTCAATCACATAGGCTACATCGTGCTTGAGGGTCAGAATTTTAGAAATGAGGAATTTTCAGAAGAAAAAAAAGTAGAACGAGGGATACTGAGAAGTAAGCCTCTTATCTCTGATGTCTCCTTGGATCGGATTTATACCCAAATAAATGCGGTGAATTTAAAAAGAAAAAAAATCACTTTAAAGAAGAAACATATTAAACTGGTTGATTGAAGAGTTTACACAGCAAAATACTTTTATCAGTTATGACATCATTTATGATGAATATCATTATTATCTACTGTTAATTGAGAAGCAAATGTGCACTAGAAATTGTTTGGAGTCCTCTGTGCATTTACCAGCTCTTAATCTTCATAATAAAAAGTAGATAACATTACCCCTATCTTACAGATCAGTTAAGTAACTTGCCCAACAGAACACAGCAATGAAGTAAAAGAACTCAAATCTGGCTAATTCCAGTGTGCAGTGTCTCATCAATTAAAGACTAAATAAGCAGTTCATTTTCTCCACCACCACCCTTCATGTCAGGGTGCTGAATACCCATTTGCTGGGAAGGTTATCTAATTCAAGCCTGTTCCCCACCTTCATTCATTCCTTCACGCACCATCCAATCAACATTGTTTGTGCACCTGCCATACCATCAACAGAGTCAGGCCACTGAACTAAGAATGAGTCTGTCAAGGTTCCTGACACAAATTCCTCAAAGCTATATGGAACAGTTTGACCCAAAGATAGCACAGAGGAGAACGAAACTGACAATACCTTCAAAAACATGGAATTCTGCCTGAAATTGGAGGTGCAGAAGGAATTCATAGAATATGCCTACCATACTAAGTAGTTTTTTTGCTAGCTTGAACCAGTAGCTTCAAAATTCCTAATGACAACAATCATATTGAACCACATTTACCAATTAGTTGAAAAATGAAATATTTTTTTTTATTTTTTTTGTATTAAATTATTTTATTGGTACATTGTAGGTATACAATACAATTACATTTCTCATTCAGAATTGTACCTTTATATAATGCATCTTGGTTCTTCTTTTTTCCCCATTCCTAGCCCTCCTTTCACGCCCTCCACCCTTCCCTATTTAAAAAGACTTTATTACCATTTATTCCATTTCTCATCATTTTTTCCTTTCCCTTCTTTCCTTTCCCCTGTGCCTCCCACTACCCCGACCCCTTTGGACCTTTTATTCCTATTTTACATTATAGATTATTCATTCTAAT
>NW_004624730.1:13762024-13772599 GCF_000247695.1 Heterocephalus glaber | reverse complement strand
GAAGGGAGGGCTAGGAATGGGGAAAAAATAAGAACCAAGATGCATTATGTAAAAGTACAATTCCCAATGAGAAATGTAATTGTATTGTATACCTACAATGTACCAATAAAAGAAAACATATTTTTAGCCATGACTCTTGTTTTGCTTTGTGTTAAGTCTTCTCCTCCTGTTTACTTGTTATCATTTTCTAAGATGCTGGAGAGTCCTTTTTCAGTAGAAAGCATCCTTATGAATGTGCCCAAGTGGAAAAGTGAGGTAGAATAGTGAGGAGAAAAGAGCTCAAAGTTGGAGAAAATGATATAAAAGACAGCAGTCCTTCTATGATCAGTGTCCACCCCTTCAACTTCCACTCCCCCTGCCCGGTCTCTAAACCTGAGGAGGACTAACATTCCAGCTAGCCAGCAGCTTCTTCCAAGTGACACTACAACCCCAATATCAAAAACCCTAGAACACAGGCCTTCAGGTCTTCTCTTGAGACTGTGTTAAGGTTAAACTGACAGGTTGGGTTTACTCTGAATTACTCTTCTTAACCTAATTATATGCCTGGAGGGAAATTCAATGTATTTGATCAAGTCTTGTGAGTATTTTCCTTGTCTAATGTCATTAGCCTCATCGATAGGAAGGGTTCCTAGAGCAATTAAAGTAAGTACTGTATCCCCTGAAGACTCTGGGATGAATATCCCTTCCCAAATCTTCCCAGATTCTGGCTGTCTCTTGCTAATGTCACAGGGAGCGCTGTGCAGTGCTTCCCTCATAGAAGTATGGTGCCCTGTGGGGTCAACACATTGGAGCTTGACCTCACTCCAATTAACAGTGTTCAGAAACTAGGTTATCTTGTCTGAGAAATGTGGAGGAAAGGGTGCTGAATTCCTGGTGAGACTGTTCACTTCATGATGCCCTCTCCCAGATGTTTTTCACACAGTGCATACTAAGCAGATAGACTCTCTCGACCTAGAGCTCCAGTGACCCACAAAATGCATTCAAAGTCATTAGCCCATTCCAGAAGCCTTTAGTAGCCCATTAGAAATGTCAGTGCACATTCAACAAGCAGCTGGATTCAAATGCACTGAGATCTAACCTCATTAAAATGTTTTCAAGACACAGGGTCAAACTTATCTTGCCACTGTACTCCCTTCCTCTCACCAATCGCTGAGAAAACATTTTCTTTCTAATTAATTTCATCTAGATGAAACCTGCACAAATGTCAGTGCAACAAATTAAGACTTATTGATTATTGGCTTTTTAAAAATAGTTAATGGTGCTGTCCAAAGATGGAATATTTTAGGGACATCAGCAAGACATTTTAGCTTAGGTTGATTTTGGTTTTTGAACAATGAAAATAGTGTTGTAAGCATCTTCCATAGACTCATGGTTTATTCTTTATCTGAAACTTTATACTTTTTTATAGTCACAAAACATAAATGGATGGAAAATTGTATTTTAGAATTTGATGGAAAAACAAATGTTACTCTATCATTTATATTTCATGTGTGGTAGTGTGGATGTTGACCACCTACTTCCCTTTTTCTCCCTTCAAACAGTAGTAGAATGTTAAATTTGTTCCCTTTAATAATTAACAGCAAAAAGGGAAAAATCAAAATCAAGTTCTTTATCAGAAACTTTGTTTGCGGTTGTTGTTGTTTGTTTTAAGGCTGATGTTAGAAAATGGTGACTGTCTTAAACTAGAGCATGGGTCAACCATTCACCAAACTTTACTGAGTCCTATCATTAACTAGGGTAAAGGTCAGAAGGAAATGCCAGACTTGACTCCTGCTCTAGAGGATATAATCTAGTTCAGAACTTCTATATACACATTTTTAAAATTGTAAACTACAGACTTTCTATACCATACATGTAATAGAATCCATATCCAGTTTGTTATTTGGTTTACAAACTTTCTGTAAAATAGCATGTTGGAAAATCAGGAGCAGAGAAAAATGAATTGCATTAAAGATAATGTTACAGCCGGAACTAAAATCAACAGTCCAGTTTTAAAATAATTATACCAGATTTTGTATAACTTGCTATGCAGCTCATCAGAAGCTTTTATTTTATCAAATAAGTATACCCAAGCCTCCATGTAACACTTCCAGAAAGTGAATAAATCAGGTTCATGATCTACACAGGTAAATTGCTTCAGGGAAGTGATTCATAATAAACCTTTTATTTTCTTTTATCCTACTCAAATGTTTCAATTTGTCAAGGAATATCTGAACACAATTCCTTCCTACATTCATTCTGAAAGTGTAAGTATTCAGTCTTTATCTTTCAGGATAGATCCAGAAAAAGGTCTTATAGAGAGCCAAAAGTCCAATGGATCATCTTATAGCAAAGAAATGAAGCCAAGGCAAGTTGTTTCCTTTTCCAAGGAAATATAACTTGAAAGAAATGTCTGTATTGTGTGAAAGGATTTTCATCTCACTATTTAATACAGATATTTGCTATTATACCCCCAGCACTCCATATCAATTAAAGGTAAACATGATACTTTGGGAAGGAGCCCAACTAGGTGATATCAATAGCTAGAGAACCAATAAATCCAACATGGAAAAAAAGCTGGAAGAAAGCTCCATACTCAGTCTGGGCTTGAACAGACTAGAGGGTGTGAGGTCTCCAGAGGTAGACGAGCCTCAAATCTGAAACAGAAGGGTCACAGCTGAACTACAGCAAAGTAATGGCAAGCCATGGGACATGGTATCTCCTGAACCAGATGAAATAATAAGACTTACTGAGCAACTCATGGAGGTATTTTACCTTAAAGGAGATTTTCGAAATGAAGACATGGACACAGAAGTGATGACTATGAGGATTATGGCACTGCCACAGAGGATTGCACTAGTTGATCTTGAAGGCAGCTCCAGAGGACTTTGATTTTATGATTTATTTTTATGTTTGCATTTATTTTCTGTCAACAACCCTATAAGATACGATATTGCTTTAATGAATAAATGATAAGCTTAAATAATACTGATGTATGAAGAGCAAATATAAGTGTTGGTTATTGCTAGGTCTTAATCTATGCCAGAGTTGGACACAAAGTACAAGGTCTACCATTCTAATTTGTGCTGACTTGTGAACATGGGAGTCTCAGCTTTCACCTCAGACAAAGCTGCTTCCTTAGTTGTATTGGGTCAGACAGCTGAATCCCTTGTTCATATTCTTATTTGTCTCCTTTTAGAAATTTTCATCATTGCATGTTTCTTGATCATGTGTATTGTAGGTACCGGAATGAAATTATTGACACAGGGAAAGGAATTGATGCCAAATATCTTTAAATATTCACTATAATTTCTCTAAAATTGTTAAGATCAAAATCACATTCCAACTCATTTGCAATATTTGAGTGAGTACTAACAAAAAGACCATAAGCAAAAATTTACTTGATTTGCAAGGGGTAAGCTCTGGTGTGATGCTAAGTTCAATTGTACCAACAATGTTGACTGGTCACAGTGAACTCTACTTGTCAGAGAAAGTATTTGTCACCAATTTCCTTCCTTGAGCCAGTAATTTCAGTCCCCTTCACTCTTGCTAAAAAACATGCAAATTTTATAAGGCAGATAGTCTCAAAGAGGGGAAAACTAAAAATAAGACATAATACAGCTAAAAATGGACAAAATACAGCTAATTAGTGGCAACAAAATATGGTACATAAAAATAATGATGGAAAAATATGCTTCTAGTGTTTTCTAAATTGTGCCTAGTGGGCAGCATCCAGGCATATAAGCAAGAATAAGAGATTCACTAATTAAACTCACAATCATGACTTTGCAATACAAACCCTTATGAAGGATCTTAAGAGGAAGATGAACTATTATTGATGGTATTTCATAAGGCTTCTCAAGGTGACACATTGACACTGGAAAGTCTTAATTTTTATAGATCAATGGATACATTTTTCACAGTATAAATTAATTTAAATATTTGCACTATACCGTGCCAGAAATCTTACTGTAAGCAAATTAAAGAAGTAGGTATGTTCTCTGCAGTCTTTTGTTCTTCCTGCATAGTCTACCATAAAACACGAGGAGAGGTATTCAGAGGGCTGATGTCAAACAGTACAAGCTGGAAGGAGCTTAGAACAGAACATAACCAGGGAAGATAAATCAGACTGTGGTGGAGACTAGTTACAACTTACCACAAAGTCCCCCCTCTCCCTCTTATCTCAGTCCTTGGGTCAATTTTCCAGAATGGTTTGTCTCTGTGGTGGCAAAATGTTAACTACAACTTCAGCCTTCTTTTCACTGTGTTTTAGTTAAGTGGGGGAAAAAAACAGGTCCCGAAAAAGTTGCACTTGGCTCTCATTGGCTCTGACTGAGTCACATGTCCAGCTCTGAACCAATCACTGTGGTTAGGGGAAGGAAATGCTCTGATTGGTTGAGGCTGAATCATAGGTCCACCCAGATCTGGAGTAGGGTTAATGCTAAAGCCATACCATAATACCCTCTTGGACTAGGAGTTGGGAGCAGGGTAGTTTTCCACAGGAACATCCAGCTATTATTACGAGGAGAAGGATATATGAATATGCTGGGGGGGGGGGGGGAGGATGCCCATTATATCAAGTCTTATCTACCAGATTCTGTGCTCAGTGAGGAAAGAGATGGTGACCTACAGCTCTCTGGATCATCAACAATGTCCAGTCTACAAATAACAGGTATCTAATAAACATGTGATGGTTAACTGATTAATTTTAAGACATTAGAAATGACACAGGCTTTTATTTAAATCCCTTCTGCTAACTAGAGGGGATACTTCATTACAAAAAGCTAAAGTTTCCAATGCTAACTTCATTTATAGAATAGTTTTTTCTTTCATGAATGAAGTATGCAGTGACTGCACTGTGAAACATTAACAATCTTTAACAGTTCAATCCAAGGATTGTATATAATATTTCACAAATCTCATGACACCCTTCTGTGTAAAGAACTATTATGATCCCTGTTTTACAGAGGTGGAAAATAGTGCTCAGAAAAGTCCAATGACCTGTCCAAAGTAACATAACTGGCAAATGCCAGAGCTAGGATGTAAGCTCAAGTCAGGCCTCTCGTGATTTATGTTTGGTCAAGTCAGATCATTCTGCAAAACCCAACTTAGATGCCTCCATATTCCAGAACCATCCCAACTGAATCAGCCAACCTTTCCACATCTTTTAGTATTTCTCCTACAGTCCTTATTTTGTTTGGACTTAGGTAATTGGGTATCTGTTCCTCCCACACAATTTCGATACTATCACTGTCCCAAGAACAGCAAAAAAGCAGAAACCAGAGCAGTACCATCACCATGATAAGGATAAAGAGCAAGATGGGCCAAGAGCAGGAGGAGGGGTGCTTTCTAGACTACATGCTGCCCCAGCTCCAGGGCCTTCCTCTTTCCTTCTGCTGAAGTAGAGACAGGATGAGTTGTCCACTGAAGATCAATCTTCCAGAGTGGGCTTTCATCATATTATAGCCCAGATGAAACACTTCAGTTAAAATTATATTTATAAAATGTCTGGCTGGACTTTGTCAATTTGATCCTTAACATATTTCTTTAAAGTGTTCTTTATTTTGATTACCGTGTACCTTGATGGTCCCTTAAATTTTATATCTGAGGCAGACATCTCCCTTCCCTCACTTTAGTTGTTATCCTGATCAAAAACTCCTAGTTACCTACAGAGCAAAGCCTGGCACACTTCTCATGACAATCAAGGCCTCCATCTCTGAGATGACTTACATTTGCCCCTACAACTTGATCTTCAGGCTCTACCAACTGTCTTAGTCACTGCCTCTTTTTCTCCTCTTTTCTGTCCTTGTGCAATGTTTCCCCCTCACAGAAAGCTTTACCCCTTTCCTTCAAAGGCCACCTCCTACACCTCTGACTGGTTCCTCCTTGAGCTAAACCCCATGATGCCTCTACATTAACCGAGATGCCTTACAGATGGTCCTGAACTCACTAACTACATTTTAAATTCCTTAAAAGCAGAGCCTGTCTTTTTAAATCATTCTATTTCTTTCATCCTCTCTAGTACTCCTCAGCCCCACACCTACCATTAGGCAACTAACTGCCTTAACGGTCAACTAACCAATTAGAGACTACACAGCTCTCAGGAAGTTCAAATGGTTCTGATTTTGGCTCCATATAAGAAAAGAAAAATACTTTTAAGGGAAGACTTGGCTTTTTCAAAATGGTAAACAAATATTTAAACAGAAAAAGAATCATCCAAGTATAAATAGCTGAAATCACTTAAATTTTATAGTCAAAATTGGAATTAGATATTTTTGCATGAAAATATTGATTGCCAGGGTTAGTTCCATTTACTTATCATTTACTTAATAAATGTTTATTGTCTACCGTGGGCTAAGTACTAAGGAGAGAGTGATGACCACGATAGATGTGGTTTCTATCTCTATGGGGCTCTTACCATACATTTTTAAACCACTTAAGAGAGTTTTGCAAATTACATTGGAGCTCTTTAAATCATCAAATAATTATTGAGTACATGATTTGCATCTAGGCTAGCTCCTTGGGATATATCAGTAAACAAAACGAAAGATTCCTACCCTCTGGGAGTTTATAGCCTAGTTGAGTGTTATAAGCACAATAAGTAAGTACTTTATAAGCCATAGTGGAAGAAATTGTGTCATGGATGAAAAAAAAAAGTGAAGCAAGATGGAAGAGCCTCAGGAGCTTCTGAGGAAAACTAAGGAAGCTAGAGCAGCTTGAGTGGAGTCAGGGAGAGAAAGTAGACATGAGGCAGAGAGTAATAGGGCAGATTGTGTAGCTGTGTGGCCACTGATTAGACTTTGGCCTTTAAGCCAAGTGAATAATGGAGCTGCTGAGGGCTTTGAACAGAGGGATGATATTATGTGACTCTAATAGAAATGTGTCACTCTGCCCACTGTTCAGAGAATAATAAACTGGGAAGAGGGGAGGACCAAAAGTAGCAAAATAGTGCCACCTCAGCATCCCTAATTTCAGGATTCCAGTGGGAAAAGGCAGGGCTTGGACCAGGATGCTTAGAGGCATAGATATGAGGAAAGAGTCAGATTTCAGATTTATTTTGTTGCCTACTGAGGATGAGTACTACTACCTCCTATATTTATAATAGGAATCAAAATTAAACACGTAAAAGCTGAGTATGTTGGCACATGCCTGTAATCCCAGGACTCTGGGAAGCTGAGGCAGGAAGATTCCAAATTTGAGCCCAGCCTGAGCAACTTAGCAATTTAGTGAGAACTTGTCTCAAAATAAAAAGGGTAAGGTTATAGCTCAGTGCAAAAGCCCTGGGTTCAATCCCTAATACAAAAATGCCTAGCACACAGCTATTGCTTATTGCCTGTAGTTCTGGAAGTAAAAATAACACTCTCGTATACTAATATCTTGAAAATAGGATTTAGATTTAGACCCAAGCAAAGAAATCTCTCTGTCCTTCCCTTTCTCTACAATGCCTTTGCTTCCAGGTCGAGGGCAGCCATGACTCTGAAGTTTGAAGAAGTGATCCATCCTGATCTCTGAGTCTGTGCATTCAAACTGGGCCCTTCTTTCCTCACAAAACCAAGGCTGTGGAATGAGTGAGCACAGCCTCCTTATGGAAGGGATCACTGGATACCTTGAACTCCGGCAACAAACTGCTTTTCACGGGCCTTGAGCCTGGTGCAGGGCAGGGGCTGTTCTTCCCTGGGGAGAATCTGAGTTGTGGCTGCCCATGGAGCCACTTCTATGGCACCCATCCAGCCTGGCACAGGGCTTGCAGGAAACTCCTAGAGAAAGAACCTGGGTGAGGGCTCAGCTCCTGCGATGCAGAACCGCACCCTCATCGCTCTCCAGAGAAGAGGCTACATGAGAGAGCACAGTCAAGTGGAAGGGTTGGAGGATACTTTAGAGAAATTTCTCCAATAGGGAAAGTGGAGACAGTCGCTTTTTTAAAATTCCCTACCAAAAAAAATTTCTCCAGAACTTAAAATTATTTTAATCAGCTGGAAAACATACGTGGGCTTTACAGCTCCAAGACAGCTTGCACAGGCCCCGATAAATGCCTATCGCTCATTTGCATACGCTAACAGCTACACTTTAATCAGCCTCCTAATCCCTGATGGTATTAATGAATTTTTTTCTGCTTTTTTTTTTTTTTAGTATCATGTTTGCTAATTCAAAAATGATCAGCGGCTTCTGTGTGCCTTTTTTTATGCAGGAAATAATGGGTGAGCTGGGTACTCCTGTTATCCCACTCTCACAAATAATTAAGACTACAAAGGGTACAAATCAGTTTGAATGCGGTGCACAAAGGCACAGGCTCAGCAAAGGCCTTTCTCTGTTTCTATTTCTCCTGCCCCCCCCCATTTTCTCCCTTTTTATTTGTTCCTTTTCTCTGACAAGAGGAGGGTTCCAAAGACACCTCGGCAATCTAGGCACTGCCCAGTCCAAAATATTAATTCTCTGCCTCCACCTGCACCTCCACAACCAGGATCTGCAGAATGATGTGAGTTTTCCTCTCAAGGCTTTGGATTCCTCTCAAGGTTTGTTTTCAAAGCATTAACTGCAGAAGAAGAGAAAAAGAGGAGACAGAAAACTTTCTGGCTGGTATCTCTCCCCTGTGTCCCACCCTCCTTTGTTCACCCTCCAAATAAGAACCTGGTAAAATCCTGGTGCTGTCAGAATCAGGGAAGAATCTTCGCCTGCCTAGGCCTTACTCTAGGACCCCTGGGAAAGTCTAGCACCAAGCAGGCTAGGCCAACCAGAGACCAGGGAGCCAGGAACAGGATCCCAGCTGTCCATCCAGCTGCAACTGGCCCAAAATTAGGGCCAAGATTAGACATTTTAGACCTAGTAGTAAAAAGAGAGAATGGTAGAGTCAGCAATTAGTCTTCTAGAGAATGAGAGAGGCCACTATGGAAAATGGAAATTCACAAATAATCCAATTTATCTTAGCCAACCTGGCTACTTAAGTCAAAATCATCAGTCAGAGAAAGGAAGAGGATTTGCCAACCTTGGACTGTCTGCACTCTGGATAGTAAATTGTCAAACTGAATAAGTGGCTAGAAAATAAAGATATGATCTGATGCATGGATATCTAAAACTAACTATACATTCTCACAAGAAAAAAAATGCTACCTGATATAAACATACCAAAGTACCTCAATATAATTGTTTTTAAAAAGTCAGGATGAGATCATATCATTCACATCTTTGGTTATACATGACCATATAAAATATGTATATTTATTTATATATGTATAATTTTTAAATTTTCCTTATCCAGGGGAATGTTAGTTAATAATGATGAGACAATCAAATTTGCAAAGTCCTTTGCACTGCAACAAGGATAAAGTATTACATGAATATATAATGATAATCAAATCTATGGCCTCCTGTTCTCAGACACTTGTCACCTGATTACCTAGCATACCCTCACTAACCTGTTGTCACTGAAAAATGGCTTGCACTTCCGTAAAACTAAAAGCTATAAACACGTTAACTTTGACTTCTTGTCTGTCTTCTTCTGATTAAATTGTTTCTGTATTCCTAATGGAATTCTGCATTCCTAATGTGTCTCTGATAGACACAAGGCACTTAATGAAGGTTTAGTTAAATTAAATTGCTATAACTCTAAAATGATTAAAATGATTGTCGGAAGCTATTGTTGATATTGAGTTTATCAAATGATACAATATCTTCTTTAATTGTATGAAAAAGTCTCAATCTAAGGAATAATTTGACTTTAAACTTACCAAAAACCTAATAATGCATTTTAACATGTGAGAATGAAGATATTTCTAACCCTACCCACCCATTAAGCCATTTGAATACTCATCAAGATACCTACTCATCAATTTTTCAAAAGATCTGCACTGTCTAGTGCCAACACCTTGACATCTCACCCAGCAGTTAAGTGGGGAGAAGGGTGCACCAGGAATGCCACTGGCTGGCTATTAGGAAAGAAAGTTGGAGGCTCCAGGGGAGCATTGTTTTGGCATTTCATCTTTCCTTTCTCTGTAGACATTATTTACTTATGCTATTGTTTACAACAGCAGTGCTTGACTTTGGTTGCACATTAGAATCAGAATCACCTGAAAGGCTTTTTTTAATGCTTCTGCCATGTTTTACCCTCAAAAAAATCTGATTTAGTCTAGGGTTGGTCACCTCACACTAGTAGACTTAAAATCAGACCAGGTGATTCTCATGCACAGCTAACCACTGGTCAACAACCCAGCTAACCACTGCAAAAAACCCAGCAAATCCCTGGATTATACATTCTCAATTCCATTACTTTTCTGTCTCAAAAGTTTGTCCAAAACTGTCCATTTATACTTGTAAAGCATTGGAGGAGCGTCAAGGCAGCATCTGTGATTTCAGTGTTACTGCACATGCCTGTGTTCATGTTCCTGGAAGGAGTGCACACCAACCACACAGTCTCTATTTATGCTACTGTATATCTGTATAGGAGGAGTTTTTTCTCTCTAATGAGAAATGTCAATGGCAGCTATTGCCAAGTTGCCTAAAGCCTCAATAGAACACATGCAGTGTTCTGTTTTTCAGGTTCTCGGGCAGAAGTTTTGGTCTTTTCTTCATGAGTTGAAGGCTGATCTGTGGAGTTGGTCC
>NW_004624730.1:13752024-13757024 GCF_000247695.1 Heterocephalus glaber | reverse complement strand
CTAGAGATCCAAAGAATCCAGCCAAGGGCCTGGATCCCACAGCAATGTACTGCACAAGTCGAGATCGAGGCCTAAAGTCCAAGGCAATGTCCTCCATGAGTCCAGTAGTGGCCTAGAACCCACAGAAATGTCTCATGCTCATCCATATCAAGGATCTTCACCCAGAAGACCCAAAGGCCAGTGGTGGAAGCCAGAAAACCTGCACCAGTGGGATGAAGAGTCTGTGCCACCAGGCTGAGAGATTTACACAGGAACCAGGAAGTGATGTTCATGGTGAAGATCAGAGCTCCCCTGACAGGAACAGTAGCCATTCCCAGCGACAGTGAGGCCTTGAACTTCTCTGAGGAGAACAGCCAAGTTTGCATCAGGAAAACCAACTGCAGCAAGCTTCTCCTAGAAAATCAACAGCCCACGAGAATAGAAAAGATGGAAAATAGAAAAAATACCCTAAGGGCATCACAGCTGCAGTACTCTGCCCTTTGCAGCCTCAAAATTGCAAAAGTAAAAGACTTTGCTTTGAGGAGAGAGCTCCAGAACACCATGTTCCATAATGGCAGGAGCCCAGGAAAGTTGTTCCTCTGAATTTGGTTCATAGGGATTTGACCCCAACAGCCAAGAGAGAAGGAAGACTAGCTTAGCTACTGCTCAAACTAGGAGCGAGGAAAATAGTTAGGTCAAATGGAATTTCTAGTTTAAATTTTTGAGCAATCTCCGTATTGATTTCCGTAACAGTTGTATTAGTTTACATTCCCACCAACAATGTAGAAGGGTTCCTTTTACCCCACTGCCTTGCCAGCATTTGTTATTTTTGATTTATTGAAGAGGGTCATTCCTTCTGAAGACAGATGGAATCTCAGTGTTGTTTTTTATTAATTTTTATTAGTATATTCTCATATACTTATTAATATCATAGAGAATTTGTATCTGTACATAATATATTTTCATTCATAATATATCTACATTCTTCTTTTGCTCCCCATTTCCATTCTCTCCTTTCAACTCTTCTTTTCCTCCTTATTTACAAAAGTTTTGTTTGTTTTTAATTTTATCCTCTTCTCCTTTTTTTCTTTTTCCCTTCACTCCTGTCCCACTCTACCCTCCATTACTGCCCTTACCATTTGAACACTTTCATTCTATTTCCCAGTATCTATGATCCATTTTGATCTTTAATTATACTTTTAGTTTTTCCCACAAGAGAAACAATGAGATATCTAAACATATGTGTCTGACTTTTTTCACTTATAAGTATGGTCTAAATGTGCACTCATTTACCTAAAAATGTCTCAAGTTCATCCTTCTTTATGGCAGAGTAGTACTGCACTGTACATAAAAAAACAGTGCTGGTTTGGTAGTCATGAATTTCTTCAGGTTATCCTTATCAAGAAAGTATCTTATTTTTCTGTCGCTTTTGAAAAATAATTGTGGGTACATCAGTCTGAGTTGGAGACTGTTTTAGGACTTGAAATACCTCATTCTAAGCTCTCCTTAACTTGAGGGTTTGTGTTAGGAAGTTTATGTGATTCTGATGGGTTTTCCTTTATAGATGATTTGTTTCTTTTCTCTAATAACTTTTAATATTTTATTCTTGTGTTGAATTTCTCATATCTTGACTATTATGTGCCTTGGTGTAATTTTTTATGATAATTGCTAATTGAGGTGCTATAAGTCTCATTTATCTTTAAGTCAAGTTCTTTTCCATTGCTTATAAAGTTTTCTGCTATTACTTCTGTGAACAGGTTTTTTAATCTCCTGTGTACTTTCTTCTGATTTTTCATTGATTCCAATTAATCTCATGTTATTCTTCTTTGAATCATCTAGAAACTGTTGGATTGATTTTTTTATGGCCCCTTGCTATTTTTAAGAAGTCTTTCATTTGGTGATTGCAAACCGAAAACCTGTCTTCTAGATCTGATATTCGGTCTTCACATTGGTTGATTCTGCTGTATATACTTTCAAAAGAATTTTTAATCTCCTGGCTATGCATTTTAATCTCTTTTATGGAACACAATTATTTCCCATGTTGGGCATTCATGGTTTCCATCATTTTCCTAAGCTCCTCTACTTTTTTTATCTGTATCTACTCTGGGTTTACTAACCATGTCCTTCATTATGGTCATCATTTCCTTAGTAAACTGTGCATTTATTTCTCATTTGCTTTTTTCTGAAGCCTCATTTATCTGCTTTGCTACTTCTTCTACAATTTCAGAAAGGCCAGCTGGATGGCTTTTGAATCTTTCCACCTCAATGTGCCCCAGATTTGCCTTGGGTGAGCTGCAGGTCCTGGAGTTGCATTTACCTCTGTGTTTTCTCATTTTCTTTCTAAATTTTATTTTCTGTTTTGATGTTTGTAAATTGCTTATGGTAGCTAGCTTTGGTACTGGTACTGAGACTTCTTTAGGAGATGATTACTTTTCAGAGATGTCTTTTACATATAGCTTGCTTTTGGCTTATCTGTCCCAAGATCCTGCCTCTTTGACATGGTAGGGATTAACGGTTGGTGTCTGTTTGGCCTAACACCCAGATTTTTGGTACTAGATTATGGCATCGTTTGTGACCCCCAGACAATCTCTGTATTAGTATACAAGGGAGAACTAATGATCACATCTATGTACCTTGGCTAAAGTTGTATGACCAGCAATAACAATAGCATCAAGCACATTCGAGAAGGTGACAAACTATGATAATTGTTAATTTGCCACATTTAACCATCAGTGTAACTTTTATAATTATATAACCATGTCTAAAACTAGTCAGAAAATTATATACAGTCAAAATCCACTTAATAGAGCAATTTTACCTTCCAGGGAGATAATTTCAAATGGATAAGAGGGAAAAGTAACAAAATAGAAGAGAAAGAGATCAGAAGCAAGGCTGAAGGGCAAAGGAAGATTGTTCAAGCTTCAGAAAGCTTGTGAAGAAGACAGGAGAGAAATAAGAAAAAAATGAAAACGAGTAAAGCAAAACAAAATAATTAAAAACAATGCTCACATTCATGGAAAATCAAAAACAGACAATTAAGAAAAAAGAAGGAAGGAAGGAAGGAAAGAAAGAAAGAAAGAAAGAAAGAAAGAAAGAAAGAAAGAAAGAAAGAAAGAAAGAAAATGGAGAGAGAAATTTGTCTGTGACATCAAGCCTATGGTTATCTTCTGGTTTCTATAGTTTTTGTGGTAGTGTCCAAGTCAGAGCCCAGATTTGTGTTGGGTAACCCCAGTAATTCTGCAGTAGGACTGGGTCAGGGCACAAACTCTGGCAATCTCAACTCCACAGAAGTCAGACTGATCCCAGCCTTTCTGTGGGAGTGGGGCCCAAGTCCTCAACCAGAAACACTCTAGATGTTCCTTACCCACTGTCCACAGATCCACAACCCTATACTTCCCTGTGATCCCTGCACCCACCTGCCACCATGGGACTCCAACACTGGGAGTCCTGAGACATGGTCAACCCACAGCTGTTCAGAGTCCTGCGTTCAGCTGACCTCCCCAAAAAAGATGTCTCGCCAGACAACACTACTGATGCTCAATCCAGAGTCACTCACTAGCTGCTGCATCCCTAACATTCACCACTCCATTCCACTGAGGTGCTTCTCCCTGGAGGCCTCTGGGCTGGCTCATTCTCACTGTGTCTTTGTAGGTTTGATGCCTTCTGTCACATTATGACTTCAGTATTATTTTGATTTGTATTTCTCTAATGGCCAGAGACATTGAACATTTTTCAACTACTTATTGGCTATTTGTGCTTCTTCCGAGAGCTATTCATTTTTCGACTGGATCTTTTATTTAGAGCAGTCTAATTTTTGTAGTTCTTTGTATATTCTAAATATTAGTACTCCATCCAAAGAATACTTGGCAATTTTTTTCCCATTATTTAGTTTGTTTCTTCAGCTATTGGTTCTTTCTTTCCTTGTGCAGACAATTTTAACTTGATATGATAACATTTGTTGATTTTTGGTATTATTTCCTATGCAATTAGGATTCTGTTCAAAAAGTCCTTGCCTATGTCTATGCCTTCAAGAGTTTTATCTTTTTTCTCTTCCAGCAGATGAAGCATTTTTGTTTTAACATTTAGATCTTTGAATCAGCCCACTGCAGACAGGCAGGTCTGTGCACGCCCTACGGAGGTCGCTAGTCACGTGGCACACGCCGAATCAGCCCGCACCCCGGCAACAATCCACTGGACCCCCACCCCCCGCTCCTCTGTACAGCCACCTGGTTCCACACTACAAAGACGCAGAGAACACCGGACCACCAGACCACGGTACTGAGTCCCGCTCCTCCCAGCCCAGAGGTAGGGGCTTCTGAGCCGCCATCCCACTGCTCCTGGTCCAGAGGAAGGGGCTTCCAGGACACCACCCCTCCCGCTGCTCCCAGCCCACAGGAAAGGGCTTCTGGGTCACCATCCCTACCGCTGCTCCTGGCCCCTGTCCCACCTCTCCCAGCTCAGAGGAGGTAATCCGTGCAGGCACCAACAGCCGCGCCCCCCCCCCACAAGTCGAAGTGAGAAAACACATAAATAAGTCTTCCAGATCACCTACAGCAACCCCAAAGGGAAATGAGATGGAGCACTCCGATACTCAACCACCTGGACCCACTGAACTGGCAACAAAGGGGATCTAGAAAAAATGACATCAGAAATAATATCTCAGATAACAGAAGAAATTGTGCTCCTAGTGCAAGACATGATTAATAAATCTAGAGAGGAGCTGAGGAACATGAGGGAATCCCAACATAGGAAAAAAGGAATCCATAAAACAGATGCAAATAGATTTCCAGGACATGAAAAACTCCATTGAAAGTCTACACAGAAGAATGAGCCAATGTGAGGACAGAATTTCAGATATAGAAGATAAGGTTGCAATTAATGACCAGGAAAAGAAAAATTGCTTCAAAATCATAAGTGAACGTGAGAAATCAATCCAGCAGCTGCTAGACGATGCAAAGAAGAATAACATAAGACTGATTGGAGTCAATGAAGAAACAGGAGAGAGTGCAGATGACATAAAA